>KK117744.1:281705-360096 GCA_000611955.2 Stegodyphus mimosarum
ATTTTTTTTTCGTCTCAGTGAGCTCAATTTCTTTATTCTTATATGTTTGTAACTGTGCATTTTTTGCTTCAAAAATGATTATGTTATTCTTACCCTCTGGTTAAGGTTTTTATGCCGTCAGTTAATCTACACCCAATAGTTGCAGAATTATCAGCAATTTAAAAGTTGTTTAAGTGCAGTTAAGCCTAATTTTTGTTTACCATAGCAGCCATATTTTTTTTACATTAAGTGCAGTTAAGCCTAATTTTTGTTTACCATAGCAGCCATATTTTTTTACATTTGAAACTTAGCACAATAAGGAATTCAGTTACAATGTATTCCTTCCGCCTTCTTGGCATGTCTGCGTGGTGTAGTGATCAGCACGCTCGGCGCGTATTCGAAAGGTCCGTGGTTCGTGTCCCAGCGAAGGCGTTGCTCATTTTCCATGTCTCCTGATTTCAAAAAGTACTTAGTGTCTCTACAGTGGCGCCCGAGCAAAAAAAGGTGGTGGATGATGATTCTCCACCACCTGATTTGGCGACTAGATTCTCTAATCCCCAGTCGCCCTTTAAAAGGGGGAGTATAATGTATTTTTCCGCCTTCTTGGCATGCCTTCGGGGTGTAGTGGTCAGTACGCTCAGAGTGTATTCGAGAGGTCCGTGATTCGAATCCCGGGGAAGACTTTGCTCATTTTTCATGTATGTCTCCTTCTTTGAAAAAATTTCTAATGTCTCTACACAGTTTCTGCACCTTCAGTGTCTTTTTGCGGAGTGGGAACGAAATTGAACTTTTATTTTTGTGCACCAAAAAATTTGCGTTTTTGCATGTTGGCCAAAATGCTGGCTTTTGCGTAGAAATTCTAATTTTAATTGTAACTTTTTTAATTGTTTTAACTATGTTTGGTGTTTTATTTTTTTTCCTATATCTTTCAATTTTTAATGATATTTTGTTTAAGATTTACTTTGTAATTTTTAATAAAGCTATTTTGAGTTTTTATGTATTTTTGTCTTGTCGCGAAGTGAGGACTAAATTAATTGAATGAGAAATACTGAAACGTCTGTGAAAAACCGTTTTTTTGTTTTCTGTTTTTGTTGTTTGTTTGTTTGTTTAATTTCTTTTACACATCTTTTTAGATTTATTATAGTACTTGAATAGAACATGTGGCAAAAATTAGATAATTCTTCAGATGATATACACAGTTTTTGTGCATTTTGAGTTATAAAATGAATGAGATGTAACAGTGTTAAGTGAACCTCGTGCAAGAGTCTCGCTATGGCATACAAATATATTGAATTTTAAAGAGGACATTTATTTCATTGCTGTTTACGCGCCATCGACGAAGTAGAATTAATTCAATCCAATATGTTTAAATGAAATGCAGAAAAAAAATGCGTATAATTTAATATTCCGTACAAGGAAGTCGTGTGGTGCACACATCAGATTTTTTTAAAATTTATTTTCTTTGTAAAGTAGTAAAATAATCATAATTCTGCAATGCAATTTTTTGTCTAGTAAATAAAAGTCTTTTAATATATTGTTTTGTGTTACAAAGCAGAGATCTGGTTTGCTGAGTACACCAGGTGAACAAGAAAAAATTGAAACTTTATTGAAATACATGCCATTTCCTAAAGCGTACGAGATAGTAGTTTAAATATCAATGACAAATTTCCATTCACAGTGAAACACCTTGAGTGACCTAAATAAAAGCTGAGTTTGCTGCATGAACTTTCCAAGCGCTGTCGATTCGCACGAATTACATACTGAAGGTTAAGAATTAAGATTTTTGTTTTCTTTAACTTTCGATTTTGTCCCAAAAACTACTCCTAAAAGTTTATTGAAGTGTTGTATATATCCAAAAATGTGAGGAACTTATATGGTACTATCTTGTGTGTTGGTGACTTTTATCATTTCAAACAAAAAGTGGTAAAAATGTGAGTCTTTTTTTTTCCCATGATTAAATTTAATTTCAAATAATAAAGTTTGTAAAAACGCTACCTTCTTAGACAGAAGATCTATTTCAGTTGCTGATGTGCGCAAAATAATATCTCTTTTACGTGTAGCAAAACTTTCTATTTCAATTTCTGTATGCCCCCTTATTTAACAACATATGTTCCTAGAAATCCGAGATAATGGCGGATGATCTGCCCCCATTATTTTGTCATTTGCCCCTGCAGCAGTTGTTTCCGGGAAAAGGCAGCACTGACAGGAATTCCCAGTGATGTTTAAAGTTTAAATTTAACAGAAACTTTGTTTTGTTTTTTCATTTTTCCTTTCTCTTTTCTCTTCTCTTTCACCCGCAGAACTTCGCCGGCTCCGTCTCAGATTTCTCAGCATAAGCTATCTTTATTCCTTTCTCTCTCTCCTTTTTTTTTCATTCTTTCATCTTTAATTTGTGTGGGGTTAAGTTACATACTTAACACGTCCTAATTTTAAGTTTCTTTTGAAAGTTAATGGATGGTTTGTTTCAAAAGTTATTTAAAGTAAGTGATTTGTGTTGCACAAAATTTAAGTTTCTACACATGTGGTATTTCTGCTTATCGATTCAATTTTAATTAATTAATTTACAAACGGGAACTGCAAATCGTAGCAAGAAATTTGCAATTATTCCGATTTTTTTCACGTCTTTGTACGAAGTAAAGGAAGTATGGTAATCTCGAAAAATTTGGAATGTCATATTTCAACGAAAATATTTATTTCGACCGCTTTTGAAACCATTTGCACGATGTTTTTGCATGATATTTCTATGTACGGACAAAATAAAAAACTGTTTTAGCAAGATGGATAGAAAATAGATTCAGAAGAGATTTTTTTCTTGACCTATGTATGTATCTCGCATAACTCAAGAACGAGTAGCTGTAGAACGCTGAAATTTTGTGTATGGGACTGCTATAACATGCAGTTGTGCTCCTCCCTTTTTGGTTGGAATCGTCCTCTCCAAAAGTATATATATATATACCTACTCTGCTACTCGGCTCCATTTGCTCAGCTTTTTTTTGTTCATATATGTTGGTAAATTGTGCTTTTTTTGTATAAAAATTTATTGAATTATGTTGTTCTTACCTTTTGGCCTAGGTTTTTATGCCTTTGGTTAATCTGCATGCAATAGTTGTAAAATTGTCAACAGTTTAAAAGTCGTTGAAGGGCGGCTAAGCCTATTTTTTTTACCATAGCAGCCATATTTTGTCAGGACTGAGTGTTCGGTGCATATTCTTGGAAAACATCTTCGTGTCAGCTTAAAGTCCTGATCTTGAACGGGGAACTGAATGCAGCTATGTTCTGTGGTAGAATACTGTGGTTAAGTCGTAGAAGAACTACACTTCAGAGGGATTTAAAATCCTCTTTTATTAAACCACAATTATGTACAGCCGCTTCCCAACTCTGGGGGGGATACAGAAAATAAAGACCGCACTTCGGTCTAAAATGAGCAATCAAATTAATTGAACTAAGGCTAAATAGAAATTAAGTAGTCGTTGCTCACAGAGTTATAAACGCGAGGTTGGCCTCTAAACTAAATGGTGCGTAGCAAGATTTAACTAATACTGACGCACTTAGAATTACTTCAATAAGTAATCACGTAACAGCGCTACGGCTTAGAATTTAAATACTAGCTGGTCAGGAGAACGTTGAATAGAGTAACAGTGGTCTGAGACTAAAAGCTCTTTCTACCTTTCGTTTAAATATACTAACTTGGCTTCCCTTCAAATTACGGGAAGCTGAAATGAGAACAGATAGAAAAGGGAAAATTAAAATAAAACTTTGTTAGTTTAACTAAAACCTTACAATTTGTTTATATTTGAGACTTAGCAGAATAGTGAATTAAGTCTCTGAACCTTCAGCGTCTTTTTGCCGAGTGGGACCAAAAGTAAACTTTCAGTTTTGTGCATAGAAAAATATGCCTTCTTGCCCCTTGGCCGATTGCTTGTTTTTGTGTAGGAACTCTAATTATAATGTAAAAATTGTTTTTTTAATTATCTTAACTGTATTTGATGTTTCATGTTTTTCCATATTATTCAATTTTTAATGAAGCTACTTTGAGTTTTTACGTATTTGTTCTCTTGCCGCGAAGTGAGAACTAAATTAATTCAATGACAAATATATCTCCAATTAAATTCGGGGAAATAAGTTTAAATGAAATGCATAAAAAAATGCCTGTAATTTAATAGGTCGTATAAGGAAGTCATATTATGTTCACACCAGATTTTGTTTTAATTTTTAAAAGCAACAACTTCTTAACCAAAATTTATCCATCAACAATGTGTTCCAGCAGCAATCTGTACTCAAACAGTTTGGAATTTACTGCGAATTTCATATTGCGCCTTTACTGTGACAACAAACACTGCTTTTGAATTTGGAGTTAATCCCTTGGCTTAATAATTTTTGTTTCCCTTTTTTTTGTTAAATCTCCATTCAAATTTTCCAGCTGAAAGAACACTGAAATGTCGCTTCAAGAATCCATTTCTCATGTACTAAAATTAATGAATTAACTTCCTTTGCTAAAGTTTCTCCAAATCAATGATTCTCAATTTCATTTTACTGCGAACCATTGTCGTTCGATAAAAAATTGGGGAAAACCTTATTAGAATTTTGACATTCAAAGCTTAAAGAACAGTTTTAAGATTTCAAAAGTACTGGTACTAATATTTTTTAATAAATCTAATAATTCGCTTACTGCAGCATATAGGAATATTTTTCAGTTTATTTCTTCTCCCTTTTCTGAAGTTCCATTTGTCGTGGAATGTGTAAGACTTCGTTGACTCTTCACGGTTTTCCCCATGTATAATTCAAATATTAATTAGTTTCTTCCTTAAAATCTGCACAGACAAAATCTGTTACAATACATGAAGCCGCTGTGTGTTGAGCCATGATTATGCAGTTATTAGGATCTATGGACATCTGTCTATCTGTAAGAATTCTGCAACATCACGACCAGAAAATAAAACTTATCGAAAATGTTTATTAAAATCCATGCCTTGTGACACAATTCATATTTACGTAATTCAAATTTTTAAATATATACGATGCAGAAGATAATCTTCAAATCCCCACTAGCTCGTCTCTAGCTACCCCAGTTTCTAGTTCTGTACGCCAGCAGAATATATAAATCTAATATATTGCCTAAGTCGCGGTTTCAAGACATGGAAAACGCAGTTTGAATTTTGTCAATCGGCCGAGTAGAACGGGAGCTATAGAGATATAGAACTGCCCCCCCATCTTTCTTTCTTTTTTTTTTTTTTTTGCGCAGTGTACCATTGTTCTAAAATAAAAATCGGACTTTTTCTGAAAGAATATGCTGATTTGTTTTCCATATTTCAATTCTACAACTGAAATTATGCCCAAATATTAATTTTTAAATTCGAGGAGAAACTTATCGAGAAATTTGAAAATTAATCTTTTGCTCACTTTTTTTCAGTTTGCTCCAAGAATAATTTACTTGGCGAAATTTTTAATTTATAGTTACCTGTTTTCCTTTTCTTTTTTTCATCGTGCACTACAAGAAAAAAATGTGCATTCTTAATTCTTTTAAGTATCTCTTCTAAGTATCTATCGTAAACAACAGTTTGGCGTTTATAACATATCTGGCCAAATTTCAAAACGCACAACATATAAATTCACATATATCTTAGAAAATTTTGAATAAAAAACTCAAAGCTTTTGCAGGTACTGCCTAAAATATATCTACTTTAAGGTGATGCTAAAAATTTTATAGGTTGTAATTGAAAACGTTTTTCGAAAAATTTATAAAAATTATTTTAAAATACAAATTTTAAAAATATATCATTAAAAAGAGGCGAATTTTCGTTGGAATGAAACTGAATTTCGAACTGGGAAAGAAGCAATCCAATAAGTTTAATAAAGAAAAAAGATATTAATAAATATATGTCACATTGAATTAACAGTGAGCTACAAAAATTTTGAAAGCTAATTTTTTAAAAACTGCTCGTGCGATTTTTACAAAATTTGCCACTTTAGTATAATTTAAGTCATAGAATCGAAATATGGGAAAAATTCGGTATGCTCCGAACGTCCGATTTTTTTGTCAGAATACCTATATTAAAAAAATTTTATAGATAAATCTTATATATATATATATATAAATTTTTTTTCGCTTTTGTCTCAATTATTGTCGTTTGACGAAACATTTCGCTTTTTCTCAATTATTGTCGTTTGACGAAACGCGTAATGGAGTTTACCTATGTACGAGCTGATGTGCTTTTCCCTTGATAAGTCCACAAAAACTCGACGTAGGCTAAATTGCCATTTACTGCCATTTTTTGCATTTTTTCTGGTGTTTTAATTTTAATTTGATTGTGCTTTAAATATTTTTACGTATTACAAAATTTTTAAATATTGATTTTCTTGAATACCAACATTTAGTTTTTAGTTTTTTTGCGTTATTCTTTTGAGTAATTAATTTTGTTCAAATTCTTTAAACCTTGGAATGTAGGTATCAAATTTACTTTTAGGCGATTGCCTTTACAATTTTTCTCTTTTTGCTAGGAGCATGAATATCTAATTTACATTTAGAATTTTACTCCCTTTATTTGGCTTTAATTTTAATTTTGCAGCTCAATGCTCAAAGTTCTTGACTAAAAGATCTCTTAGTTCTACTACTTTCTATAAACTTTATATATATATATAAAATTTATATATATATCCGTTTCCTAAACAGCTCTTTCAGGATATAGTTTATTTCTCCCACCTTCTTCGCATGCCTTCGTTGTGTAGCGGTCAGCACGCTGGGCGCGTATTCCAGAGATCCAAATCCCGGCGAAGGGATTACTCATTTTTCATCCATTCTGCTTACAGAAAACACCTAATAACTCTCCAAGTGGCGCTCGAACTAAAAGATGGTGGGTGATGATTCTCCACCACCGGGATCTGGCTCCCCTAATTCCCAGTTGCCCTTTAAAAGGGGGAGTACATAAGGTATCTCTCCCGCCTTCTTCGCATGCCTTCGTGGTGTAATAGTCAAGCACACTCGGCGCGTATTCCAGAGGTCCGTGGTTTGATTCCCAGCGAAGGCATTGCTCATTTTTAATTTATCCTGCTTTCAAAAAAACGCCTAATGTCCCTAGAAGGATATCGAAAATGCAAGTTGAAGTTCGTCAATCGGCCCAGTAGAACGGGAGATATAGAACTGCAAGCCCCCCCCTTATTTTTTTGCTTGTTTGTTTAAGGTGTACATGCAATGTCAAGATTCGAGAGTTCTAGAATTCAACAGAATGTGATTATTTCTGATAATTGAAATAAAAATACAAGATAGCATTGATATTGATTGGATAGATTTTTTTCCCTTTTTCTCATTCGCTGAATCTTTTTACATAGCGGAGAAAAGGATTTATTTGGACACCTCATTCCGTAGGTCTTAAATTTATCAAAGCGTCAACTGCTGGTTGTGGTTATTTCCTTCTTTAACCATCACAGACAGTAATCTTTAACCATCACAGACAGTAATCTTTAACCATCACAGACAGTAATCTTTAACCATCACAGACAGTAATCTTTAACCATCACAGACAGTAATCTTTAACCATCACAGACAGTAATCTTTAACCATCACAGACAGTAATCTTTAACCATCACAGACAGTAATCTTTAACCATCACAGACAGTAATCTTTAACCATCACAGACAGTAATCTTTAACCATCACAGACAGTAATCTTTAACCATCACAGACAGTAATCTTTAACCATCACAGACAGTAATCTTTAACCATCACAGACAGTAATCTTTAACCATCACAGACAGTAATCTTTAACCATCACAGACAGTAAATACCCACGCTTCGGTAACCCGTGACACAACACAGCGAATAAGGATTTATTTCTCAATAAATTTCTGTTCGTTTCTTCCACGCTGCACTTCGTTCGTTGGAAGAGAAAGTTATTTCAAGTCTGCTGGCAGTCTTTTTATATTTCATCATTTTATTTCTCTTCTTTTTTTATTTGTTATCATTTATGTTTTCCTAGAAATTTTTTTGTCCATAATTACAATACTTTTACTGTCTTCTAGATACTTTGAAATCCATTTATCTGAATAAGATTTATTTTGGCGTGCCATCATCACTAATCTAGCCCTCTGAGCGGCATGACCGACTTTGTCGACTCTTTTTTTGTCACTTGGAATGTTTATTAGCTTATAATTTAAGATATTTTCCTTCCTTACTTTCCTTAGTAATGTAAATATCATGCTAGTCAGAGCAAGTTTATGAAAATACAGACTAAAATAAGTAAATATTCAAATCTAACTAATAATTGCTGTTTAAATACAGGCCTTCATGACAGATCCAAAAACCTTCGCAGCTCATAGGCATAGGAGAGGATGAACTCCTGTTTCAAGTTACACGAATTCTTCTTTCTGAGGACTCATAAGCCAATAAGGCAGCTGCATGCTGGTATAGGGTGTCCTAAAGGTAACTCGGACCCACCATCGGCCGAGCGGTAAGTCGTTGAAGACTGGTAGTTCGGTCTCCCGCGAACGAACTGGCTGTATGGACGTTTTCATGGTTTTTCCCATATGTAATGTGTATACGAATCAGTTTCCCTAGAAAATCTTCCACGAAGGCATCCCTCCCCTTTAAGGAGATAGCTTTCGAGGCTTTGCAGTAATTACATAAACCAAATCAAAACGAACCTGAAGGTAACTCAAGATTAAAATTGATAAAACAACTTTTATTTACGCATTTAATCGGCAACGTTCTGACACACCTTAAAATAATAAAGACTCCGATTACATATGGGAAATAATATCTGGCAAATGTTCTATATGTTTCGTGTGACAGTCGCGCAAACGTAATCCATGGGATTTCTTCTTTAAGTTCAAGAATGGTTAATCTGCATTTGCTGTAAACCTTTACGAAATCCTCAGAGATAAAAGTCACACAGTGTACGACTGCATGATTTTTCTGGCCGCTGTTTCGGGAAATTAGCCAGTCATGATGTTTTTGTGTAAGAACTCAATGGTTTCACGCGTAACAGGGAAGTTCTTTGCCATCATGCTGAAAGAACATCTCATCAACAGCAGACATGGTTAATCATCAGCATGGTTTGCAATTGAAATTGCAAAAATGGTGTTATCATCTCGCGATCATTGACAGCTATAATTTTCGATGTTCTTTCATGATAGTAATGTGCTTTTGCATCATGTATTTAGTCATCACGACTAAATCCTAACCGAGCTGCGTTTATTACAGCATGTGTTCGAGGTAGCAGGAGGGGAGGGAAAAAGTCGTTCAATTGAAATCCTGTTTTAATTTTGAAACATCCTATAAGTCGACTCAGGTTCAAATTACCATGAAAGGCCTATCTGCATGAATGCTTTCGTGATTTTCCTCACAGGTTACGTGAATAGGAGCTAAGTTTTTTTTAGAAAGTTCTCCACTAAGCGAATTCTTCCCTTAGGCAAATAACCTTAATGTGCTTTGCTTCAATCTAATAAATACGATCCCATCCAATCTTCTTTCTAGGTCACGCAAATTTGATTTCTTTTAAATTTGTGTGCCTTTTATATTTTTGTTAATTTAAATGGTTTCAAAAGACAGAAACGTATCTATATTTTGAAATTCATTAAATTAATTTATATGAAAATGTAAAATACGTAGACAGGCTTAAATGTTGCACATTTCTGCAACGTAAAAGACCTTTCTTTCCTCGGGAGAAAGGGATAACTCTTTCTATTCGATTGGATGCTAATTCTAATCCCTCTTTACCATCACCTTTTCAAGAACTTGCTTCTTAAGCGCCTTACGTTTATACTTCTATTAATTGGAGTTTTGTTTTCTATAATTTAGCTAGATCACTCTCGAATATTTTTCTATTATTCTCATGCAGGTGCATGTTTTTGCATATTTTTGCCTTTGTAGCTGAGGAAGAAGGAATTATTAAGCCTAGAAATTAAACAATCCTTCAAATTTACTTATTATTCTGTTCTTGTTGCTTATAATTTGTTCTTTTAGTATTTAGTGTATTATGGTTTTAAAAATATCTTGCATTATTTATTTGGAAATACAGCATGTGATATATACTTAATTATAACTGTATTCCATATGCTGCTATTGTGGTCTACTCATTATTTAAACCACAGGTTTCCAATGGGGTCGATATTGGCTCCCTGGTGATCGATGAAATTTTAAAAGGGATTAGTTATGACCAAGGGGTCGACTGGGGACTACATTCGAATATGCACCGGATCAGCCTAATCAAGATCCCATTGATGACAAAAGATTATTAATCAAATTAATTGTTTATTGATATAAAGCTTTATCATATGGTATGGAAGAAATCGTCGAACCTCAGGGAGCAATCAGCGGCCGAGCGGTAAAAACCGCTAAACAATGGTAATTCGGTCCGAGGTTCGATTTGCGGCAAACGGGCTCGCTACACGAGCGTTTTCGTTTTTTTCCCATGTGTAACTTGGCTACGAGGTTAGTTCCTCTTAAAAAGTCTTCAACGGGGCATATCTTTCTTCCCGTGTAATGCCGGAAGAGACCTTTCCTTTGACGAAAGACGGAGCACTTAACTGTGCTCCATATTTCGTCAAAGGGGAGGGATGCCTTCGTGGAGGACTTTTTAAGGGAAAATAACTCGTATACACGTTACACATGGGGGAAAACCATGAAAACGTTCATTTGCTCCGTCTTATGGAAGTAACTTGGGCTTCCATAAGATATAATATAATAATAGTGTAAGGTTTATTATACGTTTTCTAATAGTTATTTTAAGTTTTGTGTCTTTCCTAGCTTATTCTAATTTCAGCTCACAATTTCCTGCTAGAATGTAATTTCAGAAACGCTGATAATGCAAATGAGAATGGGTACTATTTAAGTCGTGACTTAACCGACTTCAAGAGAGAGATTCTGATTTCCCAACTAGCGCGTGTTTGCCTTCTGGATACATCTCTCTTAGGTATTATTACGCTCGACCATATCTTAGGTCCTTGCTAGGCTTCGCCAATTTAATTAATACTTAGGGGCCAGCTAGTTAGATTGTGATAGCTTCGGCTATATTCTTTAAGAGCTAAGCTAATTTTAGTTAGCTAATTTTAGTTCAAATTATTAGTATTTAAGTTCAAGCCGGAGTGGCGGCTTTATGTAAATTTCCAAGTCGGAACTGATTGTAAATATACTGAATAACCCTTCTCAAGTCTCACGTGTTCTGGTCACACTTAAGCGATTATTCGCTTGTTAAGTGTTCGTGGGGTTCGGAGTTAGAACTTCTTTAGATTTAAATAGTTGAACCTCACAGTAGTATGGAAGAAATTATGTAGACAAATGTAAGCGAAAAAATACACAAAAATTATTTAATATATTTTATAAATCAATAATATTTTTAAGAAGTAAATTTTAATGCAATAATTGCAATATAAAAAAGTAAAACGCAATTTGCTTTCACGCAAAGGTACGCTGATTCTCCAAGGGTAAAAGTTTGCAGCAATTTTTAGACATTTTAAATACCGTGATAGAATTTTTCATTGAAGTTGATAACAGTATGGTGCCACAATTCATAAAATAATAATAAAAAAGAAAGAAATAAAAATAAATAAAACGTTCTTCTTGGCTGATATGCATTCACTATTCAATGCCACACAAAACAAACTTCAAAAAAAACAATTTTGTTTAAATGTATTTAGAACTATTATCTTGCTGTTACGTTCTCCGTCTTTTTTATTCTAAAACTGATTTGTTTTAATCAGCACTGAATCTAAACTTCATTATTTTGATAACTTAATGTATTTTTTTTTGTTATTGAAAACGACTGCATTTCCTCAAAAGGTATATTCCTATATATAAATAACTGCAAAACTTAGAAGATTTTAACGTTCTTATACAAGACACTGAAAATTTGAATAGGCCATCTTGGCTCATAGAACCCCTGAATTGGGATGCGTCTGATCTTGATATTATAATGCAAGAAGAATTGATTTCACTAAAAGAGGACTTTCAAGCACAATTCTTATTCAAAACACATAAGCACACTTAAGTTTTGGAATTTAAAAGCCATCCAAGAGAAATATCCTAAAATATCCTATAAAGTTGTTACCGAACCAACATTATTGACTTTTCCCTCTTCTTACCTAGTGGAAGCAGGTTTTAGCTAAACCAGTGATTTACGATGGAAAACGGTGAACAGGTTGAACATTTTTGAACAATATGATTTAAATTAAGCAATTTTATACCAAAAATTTAAAAATTTTTATCAATACGTCAAGCGTAGCCATCACGTTTATTAAAATCGAACTTTTGTACAATTACAGTCTGGGATTTCTTCTGAAAATTTCTTATATTTGTAAAATTTTAACTAATAATAATATGAAATTAATAAAGCTATAAGGTATTTCCCCCGCCTTCTTCGCATGCTTTCGTGGTATAGTGGTCAGCACGCTCGGCGCGTATTCGAGAGGTTCGTAGTTCGAGTCCCGGCGAGAGCACTGCTAGTTTATCATTTCTCCTGCTTCAAAAATACCTAATATCTCTACAGTGGCGCCCGAACCGAAAAAGGGGGTGTATGATGATTCTCCACCACCAGGATTTGGCGATTGGGTTCCCTCATCCCTAGTCGCCCTTTAAAAAAGGAACTATGTAAAGTATTTTTTCCGCCTTCTTCGCATGCCTTCTGAGTCTAATGGTCAGCACGCTGGGCGCGTATTCGAAAGGTCCGTGGTTCGAGTTCCGACGGGGGCACTGCTAATTTATCATTTCTCCTGCTTCATTAATACCTAATGGCTCTACAGCGCCTGAAGTAAGAAAAGCATTTTTCCGAAACTTTTATTCATACTCTTCGTCTAAGTGTCACATTTAAATTATTTATGTTCAATTATTTGTATTGAGATTATATTGGATGCTGTATATTACAAAGAAAAATGTAAGGGATCAAAGAAGAAAACCATTTTTTTTAAAAGGGGGGTCGATGCAAGAAATGGGTTGGCAATCCCCAATTTAAGCTATATTGCGATTATACAGTTTTGTTTAACTGATAATGCAGCAGCTTGAATCCATATCTAATTGTAATTGGGGCTCAGTTATCTCAGTAGCCCTTCGGGGCACCTCACGTGAATGAGTTTTGAAAGCAATATCTAAGAAGGGTGTCGGAGGTATAAGTAGAAGGGTTGAATAAAAGACACGGATTCCGAAAGATCGACCACATCAACATTAGATAACGTAGCATCAACACTGACCTGGAACGTAAATAATGGAAGTAAAGTGAAATCACGTGTTTGGAAAGTTTCTTAAGTGTAAGAACATCTGTTACGTTCGGGTAGCTTAACGCAGAATCCGCACAAAATACGTTTCAAATAATAAACGCAAGGGAAGATAAAATGGATTAAATGCTAATACAAAAGTACAGATACAAACTGAAGACACTGGATTAAAATAACAATTTATCAATAAACTTGCTCTCAGAGGGGGAAGTTACATAGAACAGAGGAAGGTAAAAAAATATGTGAATATTTAAAAAATTTTCAGAATATAGGACTAAAAAGCTAGGGGGAAATACGCGAGCAAATACGGATTGATATTTGCTCACTGATTTGATATTTGCTCCGAACTTCCATAGATTGAAGAGAATCTGTAAAGTATTGCCCATAGATTGGAAGAGTTTATTTATGTTGTAGAGGTATTAGGATTTTTTTTGGAAGCAGGAGATATTGAAAAATGCACAATGCCCTCGGCGGGACTCGGATCTCTCGAATACGAGCCAAGTGTGCTGGCCATTACACCACGAAGGCATGCTAAGAAAGCGGGAGAAATACCTTATAATGTAATTACAGGACAAGTGCTATCATTACGTGTATGCAACAATTTTGAATCAACGTACGTTAACATGTTAAGGTAGCAAATATTTTCCCAAAATCTTATCCGCAGTTTTCGGTCTCTTTTTTATAAACATAAAAATAAATACGAAAATGCTTTATAGTGAATATAAACGCAAAAATTTTTTGCATAAGCATAAAACAAAAATGGGATCCATATGTTAATCCTTAAAAGCTTATAAAAAGTGGAAACTTTAAAATAATTTATTGATCTTGCTATTATGAAAAAAAAATACACACTCAAAAAGAAGCGTCGTAACAGAGTAAAAAATTCGAAGTAACTTAAAATTTTGTTTCGTAACTGACAGATATGGCTTTTAAAAAATCCACATCTTGACATTTCTTTCCCCTTATTTCCAAAGGAAAAATAAATGTGACTTCATCATAGTTCTCTGCCGAGACATAGTTATAAAAAGAAAATCTAGGATAATACAACCGTTGAAGCAAATATTCCCACTTTTTCATGGTCTAAATTTCGTAAAGCATCACAGCCCTCGGGGGAATGGATTTATTCTGATTGCTGTTCTGATTTTAAGTTTGGAATATCAAATTCGTGATTCATTTACAACGCACATAGATGTCTTCATTATCTTAATGTTAATCTTGATTTCCTTTTAAGTCATCTAACTCACCTCTACAGAAAAAAAATAATGTTCAATACCCTTCTTCAGTGAAAATTTCTTACATTAGTATTTTGATTTATTTTTATGCTTTCGTTGATCATACTACATTATTGTACCTTTATTATAGATACTATCAATGGAACTTAGAAATTCGTGAGCTCGAATGACGGTCTATTGAGATTAGTGTGTTTGATTGTTGTTTACATTTAGTTTTAATCTTCTTTTGTTTATTTTTCTTTTTGTCTTGGGACAGTCCGTTTATGGTCATAGAACACGCTTATTGCCTTTTACGTGGGCCGAGCTGTACATGTATTTTTTGCTGTTAATACATTCCAATATGAATGCATAGCAATATTAACTTTACATATCTGAAGGATAATGAAACAATAACTGATTATAACTGACCGAGACACGCCGCAAAGACTCGGTACGTCTTATGAAGCTCTAGCCTTATATAATTGTGTAGGAGACGAACAAAATACCTGGATTTCGAAAGGTCTAACACATCAGCATTACAGAAAACTACAATGAGCTGGAAGGTAAATAAGAGAAGTAAGGTGAAATCACATGTTTGGAAAATTTCTTAGGCATGAGAGCATCTTTCAAGTCCGGGTAGCTTAACGAAGACTCTGCATAAAATATGTTTCAAATAATAAAAGTATGGAACAATAAAATGGATGAAATACAAGTACAAGTTAAATACCTTGAACAAAATTAAAAATAATCAAGGCAATACGATTTAACCACGATCTAGCCTTCGGAGGGTAAAACTATGTACAATGGAGGAAGGAGGAAAATATGCGTATATTTTTAAAATTATCAAGACTTACCGCTAAAACCTTAGGAGAGGGAATACGGTATTTGCTTAAGAAGTCTCTAAAGTCAAAACTGAAAATTTGAAATGACGTCTTTCAAGAGTTTCTGTAAAAAGTTTTTACTTTCTTGTCCGAAGTAAAAAGGAAGTATTGTGATCGCGAAAATTTTGGGTATCATATTTTAACGAAAATATCCATTTTGACCGCTATCGAATGCAATTTAACGATGCTTTTGCGTGACATCTGTTCGAAAGGACATAATAAAGGACTTTTTCTCCAAACGAATTATAAAACTAATTTAAAATGGATTATGAAAAGATTTATTTTCGTGGCGTCTGTACGTACGTATGTATGTATCTCGCATAACTCAAAAACGAGTAGCCTCAGAACGTTGAAATTTTGTACATAGGACTGCTATAACATGTAGATGTGCACCTCGTATTTTTGATACAATCGGCCACACCAAAATTACATAAATATATGTGTATATACATCCACTCTGTTACTCGGCTCAGTGAGCTCAGTTTTTTTTATTCTTATGTGTTTGTAAACTGTATTTTTTGCTTTAAAAATTATTGAATTACGTTGTTCTTATCTTCCGGTTAAGGGTTTTATGCCTTTAGTTAACTTGTATGTTATAGTTGTAGAATTATCAATAATTTAAAAGTTGTTTAACTGCGGCTAAGCCTAATCTTTTTTCGTAGCGGCCATATTTTTTTACATTTCAAACTTAGCAGAATAGTGTATTTGTTGCCAATCTAGAGAAACTAAGCTTCACAACAGCAAAGTAACGTCTTCTTTTCTTATTGCGAATTAAATTTTGCTTAATCCATTTTGTAATTATCATTTAAGTTATTAAATTATCCCATATATTAACTCAGAATAGTGTCCACAACAAATTAAGTCAGTTTCTACGCTTTCAGTGTCTTTTTGTCGAATGAGACCAAAAGTAAACATTCAGTTTTGTGCACCCAAAAATCTGCCTTCTTGCCCGCTGGCCGAATTGCTTGTTTTTGCTTAGAAACTGTAATTTTAATTGTAAAAAACGTTTTTAGTTCTTTTAACCTTATTTGATGTTTTATGTTTTTTATTTCTTTCAATTTTTAATATAGATATTTTGCGTTTCTGTGTATTTTTGCCTTGTCGCGAAATAAGAACTGAATTAATTGAATGAGAAATATATCGCAATGAAATTCGAGGAAATATGTTTAAATGAAAAGCAGGAAAAAATGCGTATAATTTAATATTCCGTACAAGGAAGTCATGCGGTGTACACATCAGATTTTTTTAAATGTATGAAGGAGAGTTCAGAAAGAAGTTCTGAAGAAGAAATTCTGAAGAAAGAAGTTTTCTAAGTCAGCCTGTATGCAAAAATTAAATTCCAGTTCGTCTTTATCCTTCTGTTCTCTGACTTCTGATTTGCTATCTTTCTTCGTTTAAGTAGAGAATACTCTGCTAAACGTGTAAGATATTTCTTCCACCTTCTTCGCATGCCTTCGTGATGTAGTGGTCAGCACGCTCGACGCGTAACCAAGAGGTCCGTGGTTCGATTCCCGGCGAGGGCATTGCTCATTTTTCATTTCTCCTGCTTTCAAATACCTAATGACCCTACAACTGGCGCTCGAACTAAAAAGGTGGTAGATGATGATTCTCCACCACCGGGGTTTGGCGATTGGGTCAACAAAATCACAGTGGCCCTTTAAAAGAGGGAGTATGTAAGGTATTTCTCCCGCCTTCTTCGCATGCCTTCGTGGTGTAATGGTCAGCACGTTCGACTCGTAACTGAGAGCTGCGTGGTTCGATTTCGGGCGAGAGCATTGTTCATTTTTAATCTGTCCTGCTTTCAAATACCTAATGGCTCTACAAACTAAGCAGACTTAAAAATTGGAGAATATACTTTTTAAGATGTTTTTCTTTTGAAACATGAAAGAAAGCTATTTCATCACTAATGCGTTTTAAACCTAAACAAATAAATACTTTTTAGAAAGGCATAAACATTTCTACTTCTTGTATCATAAAATTTACTTTTAAACATACATATCACAGTTACATTAGAAAAAAATTACTAATTATTATGTAATTACTTGTCTCTGCGCTAGATATTTATTTTATAATTAAAACACAAACAAGAAAACATCTATTGTATTAAAATTTTGCTTGCAAGTGTTTTCAATTAGAAACATTTTAAAAAGTCCTTTTATACACTTCAAGATTAAGTTACATTTATTTCAAGTTCTACATGAATGTATGTAATTTTTAAAATATTTCAGTCAAAAAAGAGCTTATTATTTATTGTAAGCACGTGTTTTTAGTCTTTTCTAATTTTTATTCAATTTTGTGATATGACTGGGTTATTTAAATTGAGGCTAAACATCCGAGGGCATCTACCTAAAGAAAGCGATGTCTTCGTGGATGATCTTTTAAGGGAAAATGGCTCCCATTCACTTACGCATGACGAGAAACACGAAAGCCAACATGGCCGATAGCTCTTTCGCCCGGATATGACGATCGACCGCTGGTTGACCCATTTGATTTGAAGACTGAGTAAAAAATTCAAAGAAATTAAAAGTTAACTATTAAATTATTTATCAATAATTTAAAGATAGCTTTAAGATTAAGTTTATTTAACTTATTTAGTTTTAAGACTAAGTTAACAAATTTTTTTTCGTGAAAGAACATATGTAAACTAGACAAGGAAAGTCTCAAATGGAATTACACACGCACGCACGCACACAAACATAAACACACACAAATATACACACACACAAATATACACACGCACGCACAAAAAAAGGAAAAGTAAATCTGAAAGATTTCAGATTTTAAATTACGTCCAAAGGTGCGTTTTTCTTTTAACATTTTGTGCGTTACCTTTATTTATTAAATACCATGTTCTTCGCGCTTAAATCATAAAATTCAGTTCAAGAGCAATATCGCAAAATAGTTTTAAACTGAGCATACTTTTAGAATTTCCGATACACAGTCTCACGCGCTGGAGATAAAAATGCTTTTTTTTCCCCTGTGCAACTTTGCCATTGCTCACTTTGAAAACCTTGAGTTTGTTAATTAAAAATTTGTTAAAGCTTTACAAATATGAAACCGATAATAAAGCAAATTTCAAATTTCCAATTTGGGCTTCCAGATGCCCATATTCGCAGAAGGATTACGTTATTCAAAATTGGATGGCTCTAGGTACCGTTGCTTTATCATAATGCGAGAAACATACATATATTTATGCAGATTCTTCACTATTTAATTTCTTTAAATAGGATACAGGGCGATAATATTTGGTGGCAACAATTCGAAAAGTGAAACCACACTTATAGTGAATCAAGGCAAAATGCGAAAACGAAATTAATAGTCCTTCTGTGCAAATTGTCCCTTTTTACTAAAAAAACTTCTCTTTTGTCTAGTAGTTATATTTTTCGTTTAATTAGCTGGTAATAGAATGAACAAAAAATAAACAAAAGAGATAAGTAAATAAAATAAATAAATAAAAATAACTGAATTCCGTCATGTGACTGAATTTAATTGATTAATACAGAAGCAAATTGCTCCTGTCAACTAAATTGGTTTTCTTTTCTGTTTAAACATTTGAATTTATCTTTGAATGTTAGTTTCGAGAAATGAAAAATGTGAAATCGATGTCTATCTGATAATCTGATGGGGACAAATTGAGTAAATAAGTCTGGACGCCAGAATGTCTGCTGTCCTAGTGTCCCGATAGTCTCATATATCCACAGACATTTGAGGCAAGTCGTCAGCAACTACTCCAGTGGCTGTACCAGCCTAAAACTATTCTTTATTGCGCAAGGTCTGACATAAATATCTATTTGTTAGGACCCTGCCACTAACGCTCATTATCCGTCACAGAATGATTTCATATCGTCGGAAAATTCTACAAAAAAATGTTTATATTATTTCTATACGTTTCGTTAAAGAATTGACAAATGTTAGTTTTTCTGTTACATGGCAAAATAGAACAGAGTAAGAAATAAGCAAACGAAATTTTGGATTGTTTCCTGTTTGTATAATAAGATTAAGAGAAGGTATTTAATTAGGGAGACCGAAAAAAATCAAATGGCATAATTCCACCTCTGGTTTTGTCCGTGAGGGGAAAAAATGACGTAGTAAACAAATGTAACAGCTTAATTTAATAATTAGCACAAATAATTAATATATAATCACTGTTTGTAGTTTGTTACAGCTTAATGTATAGAGTCATTAGGTTATTTTGAAGCAGAAGATTATGAAAAATGAGCAATGCCTTACGCCGAGACTCGAACCACGGACTTCTGGAATACGCGCCGAGTGTGCTAACCGTTACACCACGAAGTCATGCTGGAAGGGGATAGAAAATTCCTTATACACTCCCCTTTTTAAAGCGCGACTGGGGATTAGGAGACCCAATCGCCAAATCCTGGTGAAGAATCATTTTTAGTTCGGGCGCCACTGTAGAGTCACTAAATTATTTTGAAACAGAAGACATGAAAAATGAGCTATGCCCTCGTCGGGACACGCAGCTGGACCTCTCGAATACGCGCCGGGTGTGTTAACCGTTAGACCACGAAGGCACGCTGGAAGGAGAGAGAAAATACCTTATTACTTGTATTAAAACAGTGACTATAATAGAGGCTGTAGTGCTTGACTGAAAGTTGTAGAGCTTGTTCGAATGAGGAGAGGTGGACATGGAACAGGTTTTAAAAAAATCTCAACTTTCGGATGCCAAAATCATTGCTCACTTTAATTCCCTTCTGAATTTAGATTTCTCAGCAGTCGAGAAAATTTCCTGTGAGGCACTCACCAAACTAAGACGTGTAACCAATAAGGTTTCCTCTCCTCTTCACGTGTCATCTTAGGACCAATCTTTATATTTTGCTGTGTTAAACGCAATTACGCATCGCCCAGGAAGGCGAAAAATAAAGGAAGGAGTCTTTTGGAATATAAGTCATCACTGAATTTTAAAGATGAGGCAATTAATCAACTGAATTATCGATATTTAATTTTTTAAAAAAGGGCAGGAAGTGAAATTCAGAATTCTAACGTGTTCAGAGTTTTCGTCAAATTGTTCCTATTTGCACTGAATTAAAAAAGAAAAATCTGAAAGCTTTCTGATTTTATGTTACGCCCAAAAGGAGTCGTTTTTTCATTTGCATAAACATACACGTTTCGAGAGCGTGTAGGCTAAAAATATTTAAAAACATCATATCTTTAGAATTTCCGATAAACCATCTCGCTCTTTGGAGACAAAAATATCTTATGTCATACAATGTTTTCCGTTTGCTCTCTTGAAATCGTTGAGTTTCTCAATCAAAAATTCTTAAAAGTTAAAAAAAATCTGAAAAGATAATAAAACAAATTCGAAATTCAAGAATGGGTCTTCCGGTTGCCCATGTTCGTATGGAGGACTACGTTTTTCAAAATTTGATGGCTTTAGGTATCGCTGTTTTTTCACAATGCGAGAAACATACATACATTTATGCAGATTCATCATTATTTAATTTCTTTAAATACAATACAGGGCGATAATATTTGATGGCAACAATTTGAAAAGTGATACAGCCGTTATAGTGATTCGAAGAAAAATGCCATTTCGAGAGTAATAGCCCTTCTGCGCTAACGCCCATTTGGGATTAAAAAAAACAGCATCATGATCTGTTCTTATCTTCTCAATTACGGATGTAGCGTTAAGAACTTCTTTTGCAAATTCACTGGTCTCTTTTAAATTTTTAAGGTTTTATCGGATGTTGGCTTCTGAGGGCATCCTTTTAAGCACCTTTTAAGCTATCAAGCTACATAGTAATCTTGTAAATGACTTAACCTTTACTCCGCACCAATCAGAAACGTGGAAAAACCTGTTTTCGATCAAGAACTACAATTTCTGCGATCATTGATTGTTTTCTGCTTATTTCTGTTATTTATTATATTGGAATTCTTTACTTGAATAAACAGAATTCAAAAGAAAAACATTTCAAATTCAGTCTTATTTTTTTTTTAAAATCCTTTGACTAAATTGTTTGCTGTAGTATATTTAAATAAACGTTGTGATATTGGCATAAAAAACTGTGTTCTTAGCTTTTCAATACACTAGCTTTTCAAAAAAAAAGGGGAGGGGGTTATTAGCTGATAATTTGGAATTCATTTGGTTCAGCACGTTATATAATGTGATATTCCTTTTAGCGACATTCCTGTATTACGATGGGGCTATCGTCATTTCATTCGGAAATGTTTGGAAAGCCGTGACATTGGTTTAATATCTTTTTTACTACCTTGATGTTGTCATCTGTTTAAAACTTCGTGTTTATGCACCGTTTGCTTTTTTTACCTCTATTTATTATCCCAAAGGGACAATTTGCCGAGAGAGGCTATTAATTTTGTTTTGGGATTTTTCTTTGCCTGTCTATAAACGGGGTTTCGCTTTTCAAATTGATGCCACCAAATATTAGAACCCTTCGTTATATTTAACAAAATTAAATAATGAAGAATCTGCATGAATGTATCTATGTTTCCCGCAATGTGAAAAAACAGCGGTACTTAGACAGATCAAATTTTGAATAACGTAGTCCTCCACCCGACTATTTGCGTCTGAAAGCCAAAATTCTAAATTTCTTTTATTATATCTTACATATTTTGGAAAAGTTTAACTAATATTTGATTAACCTGTAAGGATTTTAAGTTTTACTAGCATTTATTTTATTTTAAAACTTTGCTCTCCTGTCTTATTTTGCATTTCCGGCCAGAATAAGCGCGAATAGAATTGTTTATGTAGACAAGAGAGGGAGAGAGAGACTTCTTGCTGCTTTACCACGCGAGTGCTTTTCAGTCAGTTCATTTCTGCCTTTAAGGCCAGAACTTAGTTCCTGCTGATAATTTTGAAGACGTTTGTAGTTTTTTGCATTTTGCTCACTACATACGTAGCGTTAAAAGGCCAATCTTCGCGTTATCACGCTCTATAAAGCATCTAAGTTTAGTTCTTATTTAGCTAAGTTAGTTTATTTCTTATATTCTACATTTTAGACCATAAGTGCTGGTGTCGGTATCCGGAAGTGCGGGAACGGCTGTACGCTGTGAGAAATCAAGGGTAAATTTAACCCTTCTTATCTTTGTTGTATTTTCTGCACGCGCACGAACATTGTTTTGAGTAAGCTCCCCTGTTCCTACTCAGGACTCCAGTTACGTTTCCAAAGGCAACTAGAAGAAGAAGACCTGACAAACAAATTCAAGGAATTCAAAGGGAGCAATGGCAACACTGAACGAAAAAAAATTATCTCCAGCACGCGAGACTGTGTATCGGAAATTCTAAAGGTATGCTCATTTAAAAATTATTTTACGATATTGCTGTTGAATTCAATTTTATGGTTTAAGTGCGAAGAACATGATATTTAATAAATAAATGTAACGCACAAAACATTAAAAAAAAGACCCCTTTGGGCGGAATATAAAATACGAAAGCTTTCCGTTTTTTTTTTTAAAATTTGTTTCCCAAACTTGCAAATATTAAAATAATTTTGGAAAGCTTGCCCTTTCCGTAACTCAGCTTTTGGGAAATTATGTAGAACACAGCACGGCATTTAAATTCATATTGGGAAGCATTTCCGTATCACATCTTTCATTAAATTTAGAGACATTCCTGCAACCTACGGACCAAATACTTATTCAAAAATTTTAAATGTGAATATATGAATTTGTTTGGACAAAATTTATTAAACTCTATGCAAAGCTTTTAATTCTGCTTGGTTAGGTTTTTTTTGGTGGTGGGGGGGTATAGTAAACCACAACAAGGCTATCTACCTAAGGGGGGAAGACTCTCTAACGGAAATTACCTCGTGTGGAAAAACACCAGGGAAAAAAACCATACAGGCAGCCCGCTCACCTGGGAATTAACTTGTAAGGTTTATTCTAATTTTTAACAGTTATCTTTAGCTAACGTTCCTTTTCTATGCCTCCTATTTCAGTCTACAAGTTCCTACCAGAATGTGTTTTTGGAATCGCGGTTAATGCAAATGGGTAAGAGTAGTATTTAAGTCGAAATTCCACTGACTTCGAGAGAGCGCCTGAGAGTTTCTGACTAGCGTGCGTTTACCTTTTGGCTACGACTCTCTAAGCTGTTACTATGCTCGGCCGTATCGCAGGGCCTTTATAGCTTCGCTAGCTTAGTCGATATTTAGGGGCCAACTACTTAGAATTTTGATAGCTTCGGCTATATATCTTTAGTGAAGCATTAATTAAGACTTATTTCTTATTATTTTGAGTTCAAGCCCAAGTGGAGGCTTTGCTGTACGCCCTGAGAAAGGGGCCAACTGTTAATTTTTATTTTGAGCAGTAAAGGGTAATTAACCCTTTTCGAGTTTACGTCTCTGTTCCTGAACTAAAGCGAATATTCGCTTAGCTGTTCATTAGGTTCCTCCACATTTAATTGTTAGATAAAAAGGTGGAACCCCACAAAATTAAGTCGATTCGCAGTAGCCAGCAGTCTTAAAATTGGATCACCGATAAGGCCTCTCGTTTCAGTGTATAAGATGCAATTTTTGTGCCGACTTAACGGCCGTTTGTTACTGAAAAACCGGTAAAAAATACATTATCAAAATAGCTTTGTAAATTACAGCCATATGACGCGAAGCAAAATTCTATCCAGGAAAGAATAGAATACTGAGGATTTGATGATCAACCCCGCTTATTAAAAATAGTTGAAAGTCTTTCTGCGGAAAATACTATTAGTAACTTTTTTTTTAAAGCTCCAGGAAGAAATCTGAAAGGTTTCAGATTTTAATTGTCTCCCAAATGTAGGTGTTAAGTTTTTAGGATCTCGCTGGGCTCTCAGTCTACCAGTCTGTTTTGCACTCTCTTTTGCTACACCCATTTTTGTAGTCTTTTTAGCTTTATTAATAAGCACCGTTTTTTTTCGCTTTTAGGGCACATAGAGTTCAACAAAAAAAAATACAAAAGTTTTAAAAGTTGCGTAGGAGCATACGTTTAGAATTCCCGATGCAGTGCTAAGTGTGGTATACATTTTTGTATTTTTTTAATCTTTTCTCATTTTATCATACCAATATTTAGTTTATTTTTAGTAGTATCGATAACAAAAAAGGTTATTGTCTTTTTATTATTAACTTTGTAGAGACATTAGGTTATTTCGAAGCAGGAGAAATGAAAAATGAGCAATGCCCTCGAACCACGGACCTCTCGAATACGCGTCGAGCTTGCTAACCATTACACGATGAAGACAGGCGAAGAAGGCGGGAGAAATACCTTATATACTCCCCCTTTTAAAGGGCGACTGGGGATCAGGGGACCCAGTCGCCAAATCCTGGTGGTGGAGAATCATCATCCACCAGCTTTTTCAGTTCGGGCGCCACTGTAGATTTATTAAGTATTTTTGAAGCAGAAGTCATAAAAAATGAGCAGTGCCCTCGCCGGGACTTGAACCATGGACCTCTCGAATACGCGTCGAGCGTGCTGACCACTACACCACGAAGGCATGCGAAGAAGGCGGGAGAAATACTTTGTCACATCAACAACAACACTAGTATGTTTCCGAAAATTCTTCGGTCTGTCTTTCTATTTGTGGTACTGTTAAATTTACTTATTAAATATCACATTCTTTGCACTTACGCCGCTTAAAATTTGATTCAACGGAAAATTAATCAATCAATCATATCTTTAGAATTCCTGATGGAGTGCGAGAAGTTGCCATAGATATTTTTATAATCGCTATATTTTTTCTTAAAAACCAGCCGCTAGCATGAGCAGACGCCTAAAATAGTAACCATAAAAAAGAAAACGTGTGTAATTATTTTAATGAGTGCAAGTGGTGTGATTTTATAAATATAGTAAACAGTTTTAATTAGATATCTCAAGAATTTAATAATGCATGTTTATTTAAATCAATGGTGTTAAAAAAGTAGAAAGAAAATTCTTAAGAACTGCGTTTATTACTTTTAAATCGCTTAGTTTATTTCTCAGTAACTTTCCATATTAAATTTGAAAATATCTTAAATTTTGCTGAATGGCATTCGCGCCGGCGCGTGGAAAATAAAACTGTTTTATTTCCGGCCGCGGCAGCACGTTGCTTTCGTAGAGCCGAGTATGTAAATTAAAACTGGAAGATAGCTATCTTATATTTTTCTGAACGGCACGTGTCGAGCGCTGGAGAGAAAAATGTTTCATTTCGAACATTGATGCCACTGCTCGTTTTAATTGTTGAATTTTTTAATTCAAAAATCTTCAAAATTTTACAAAATATGAAATAAACGATAAAAGAAATTGGGGCTTCCAAGGCTGCATGTTCGGGTAAAGGACTACGTTGTTCAAAATTTGATTGCTATCATTGGATGGCTTCATTATTTAACTTCTTTAAAAATAATACACGGCGATAATATTTAATGGCAACAGCTTGAAGAGTGATACGTCATTCACAGTGAACCAAGACAAAATCTCAGTTCGAGATAAGTAGGCTCCTCTTCGGCTAGAAAAGCAAAATTATACCGTGATATTGCATTTGAATTCAACTAACAATTATAAATTTATTTTACAACTGTATGCTAATTTATTTTAAACTTTTCTTTTAGGCCTCGCTTCATAATGTATCGTGCAATTCAGATGTTTATGCAAATTGTTTTGGTAAATGGCGTAATTTGAAAGGAAGAACCGTAACCGCATGACTGGTAATAGAGAGACATCTGGTTGTTGGTTTGGCCGCCAGTCTTGCCTTACAGCAGAAGCCGCTGTACAGATGAGAATATTTCCGGACATTAGAACATTAGACCGAACTGGTAAGTGTGGTTTAATTTACAATTGGTTGGACGACTCAAAATATTTTGCAGTCTTGAAACAGCAAAGCTAGAATTGTAGCCAATTAAATTGTTGTGCATTTCAGCCAATTGTTGAAAATCAAGGAGACTTACATTTTTTATTATTTCATTAATTTCACCTTACAAGTAATAAAGGAAACCAAGTTATTGGTTTGGTTTACTTGATTATGGCAAAGCGCACTAGGGCTATGGGGAGGAATGCCTTCGTGGGAAATTGGCTCGTAGAAATATTTCACATCAGGAAAACCACGAAAACGCCCATGCAGCCGACCCATTCGAAACCCGGAGCGAAATACCAGTATTCAGCGTCTTTACCGTTTGACCCACTGATGGTTGCGTTGGAGCTTGCATCTATGTACTTCTGAATCTGCAAGTATTTTCGTTGAATTTTTCTCCTTACTTGCAAATCGTAAATTTTAATCGTGCGGCCTGAGCCTGATCTTATTTATTTTTCTTCTTGCATTTCGTCGTTCCTTGCATTGGCGAATGTTCGCCCATTTGGCGTCATTCTAGAAGTTTTCGTAAAACATATCTCCGAAACAATACAAGTGATTTTTCTTCAAGCTTTCAGAAGTATTTACGCTTCCTCTCTGGCAACCCTATAAATATTGGTTGCTTTGATTTACTTGATTATGGGAAAGCACTCGAGGGCTAATTGTTTAAGAGAAGGGATGACTTCGTGGAGGACTTTGTAAGGGTAACTGATTCGTAAAAGCGTTTCACATAGGGAAAACCTCAAGTACGTGCACGCAGGCAACCCGTTCGCCAGGAACCGAACCTAGGTGGGAACTACCAGTGTTCAACGATTTTACCGCCCGGCCGCTGGTGAGCTGGAAAGAAAATGAAGTTACTGTTTTTCAATTCTTGTGTATTTGTTCACAGTCAGTTTAGATTAAAAGTGGTAACTCAACCACAGCCTTAAGCAAAGAACCTCTATGTAAAGAAGGAAAGGCTCCATAGACGTAATGTAAACCACTTTGTCTGCAACGCCGCTACAAAGAAAAGGGAACATTCGCCAAGGGATTTGGCGACGGAATCTGTTGACGAGAATTTCCCCTCTGTGATGTGCCGGTTCTTTGGTACCTAGCCGACATTTTCCCCCTCCGCGACGTGTATAGGAAATTGAGGAACACGGGTTAAGATGAATCGTTCTTTGACTTGTCGCGATAATTTAAACTCGGAAATGCTGAAATATTAGGTGAAGTTTCACTTTCACTGGCTGTTGAACTTCCATTGTCCATATCGCTACTTGAAACCCAAGAACCTATTCTTTGTTAGTCTTGCTAAACGTAACGGTTGAACCTGTCCAAACCAACTTCGACATTCAGCTTCGAGCTTTGGCGCTTTTTGGCGACAGAAATTTCACACATTCGCAGTTGTTTCCCTTTTCGTTGGAAGGGAGCCACTTCTGCTTCTGCGAAGTTTTCCTTCTTAACAGTACATATTCTTTATCCTTAAGTAACGTTTGAGGAGAAAGGGTTTGGTATAGGTGTCAGGAAGTATTTGATGTAGTTAGTCAGAAAGGTTCCTCACAATCAAACACATTGATCTCAATAGACCCTGATTAGAACTGACAGTAGCCATTTATTTCGGATGCAGTTTTTTTAAATGTAGGTTTCTTTTGGAGGAGTAATATTGTGATGGTTATAAGTAGTTTATTCTTGATAACTTTTGATTGTGTTCTTACTGCAACTGCGTATTTGGGAAATTAAATTACTCGCATAATTTCCCCCTCTCAAATTTGCTACGAAAGAATTAGTTAAAAAAAAGGGGGTGAATATCGGGAATTCAACTTTCAATAACAACTTAATAAAAGTAACATCACAGAAAATGTTACCTGTGCTACGAAGTTACATCTACCCCGGTAGCATGTAAGCGTTCCGTACCCTTAACTCATTCCCATAAATTTATACCCATGGTAAATTTCACGCGTTCGTTTATTCGATTCGTTAGGATTTTATAATCCTAAACTTGACGGAATATTTGTGTAATTTGCTATGCACTAGAAGTCTCTAAATCTGTATTAATCAGAGATCGAGGTTTTGGATTTTTATTAATTATTCTTCACGACAACCCCACAGACACATTTATTACAACATTTAACCTAAACGTGAGGCAAGAATCTCCATTTTCCTTGAGTTAAGAACCTACAAATAAAAATTTCAGAACTCCAGGGAAATCTTGGGGAATTTCCTTCCTACCCGAGGGAAAAAGCAACAATGTTTAATGGGAAAAAATAAGATAAATAACATTGCCTCTTTCGTGGAAATCTTTGATGTATAGTTGACGATCTCAATCTACTAAGTGACTGAAATTCGGAATAAAAGGGAAATAGCTGCTAACAACATTCCCGTTTTTCAGCAAAGAGGACCAGACAAGAGAAATGATGGATTTATGAGCCCCGAAGGCTAAACAGAAAAATCGATTGCGCACCCTACGGCAAAAATTGGTATTTGCATATCAGTGAATAGTTGAAGCCACTGAAATTGTTGTTTATATTGTGATAGAAAGAAAAAAAGCGGTTTTTGTGGGCTTCATTGTTAGTTTTATGCAACTGATAAACTGAGCCTCCAGACGTGCAAAAATAAAACGCTAAATATTTAGTATGAAATGTTTTAGAAGTTAGTTTGATGATGGTTACACTTAAGGAAGGCTTGTACACCTTAAAACCCTTAAGATCTTCAAATACATTACTGTTGCGCTAACTTTTTTTATTTTAAGAGCAATTGCTGCCAACTTTTTACAGCTGACTACATAATATAGCTGCTTTGAAATCTAGTGACCAGAAAGTTTGTGCCGATGTCTGTATAGAGAATTGCCTTGACATAAATGTGTTCGTAAGTCTTTAATTTTTTCCTTTTGGCGGGAACTAGCATTTCTAGCATTGGCCACTCGTAAGGCCGAAAGTGTTGACCATTTTATTATGGAGGCACCTAACAGGCGACCACCGTTACCTCCTATGAGGGGACAGACAATTTGCGTCCATACCTTCTCAGGGATTCAAACCCGGGACCTTCGGTATCGCAGTCGTCTTCTCTGACCACTTTACCATCTGGGCTGTTAAATTTTGAATATAAGAGGAACAAAAAACATACAATGTAGAAAGATAAAGGCGATACTCATTGCATGTATTATAATATTAATTATACACCACATTGAAGTATGGGTTATACATGAACCAGAAGCGGAACTTCAATGATTATGACGCAAAATCACACATAAAAGACCCTCACAGCAGAGGTTTTGCCACCCGCGGCGGCCCGTTTGCAACACCCTCCAAGGCACGCCAAAAATTCTATGAAATGTCAAAAGACATCTATGGAAATAAATAGAAGCTCTGCGTTTATTTTCGAAATGCATTTTTTCATTTCAGCATTCTAAAGTGCTGATTTATTTGTTATTTACTTGTGCGTAATAAAGAAAGTATTGTACTCCCGAAAAATTTCGGTTATCATACATGAATGGAAATATCCATATTGACCGTTCCCGAATCCATTTTAACTATTTTTTTGCGTGATATCAGTATGCACGGGAAGAATAAAGAACTCTTAATTCCAAAATGGATTCAAATTGGATTCAAAATTATTTTTTTTTCGTGACCTATGTACATACGTACATAACTAAAAAAAACTATAACTTTCCCATAACTAAAAAACGATTAGTCATAGGACGTTGAAATTTGTATATGGGACTGCTATAACATCTAGTTGTGCATCTCCCTTTTTTATTGCAATACAGTACCAAAAGGGTATTTATATTTGAAAAGTTACTGTAATGAAAAATCGTTTATTAAACAGATTATCCTATCCTAAAAAAATTATTTAGGGTATTAATTTTGACTAATGGTAATTGGTACAGAAGGGTAAAAGGTGGAGAAATGTTTTTCTAAAATCTGAATCAGACTGCAAGTAAACCTGGACTCGTCGGAAAACATCACACAAGCCCGCTGTTGCGGTGTCCACAATGCATGCTCTCTACTCCAGGCTAACCGCAGGCGACAGTGAGTTGCAATAAGTGGAACGCATCTGACAGATCTACCAACATATAGACCGATCTGCCTTAAGCTTGTTACACGGTCTGCCTTGAAATTGTCGTACCAGTGGCCGAACAGAGCCGACGAGACAGGTCTGAGGCTGTGCTCCGCCTGTTTCTTTTGGCAGTAACTGCCAAATACCTGTCCTCATTCGGCGTTGTAACTCTGAGGCAACCTGTGCCGTAACGTCTACTCACATTACCATCATCTTGGAATCTTTGCCAAAGCCTGGAGATGACACTCTGGGCAATTCCAAGTTCGTCTGATACTTCCAGTTGGGTACGCCCACATTCCAGACGGCCGATCATTCTATCACGTAAAAAATCATCCAAATGCGACCTTTGTGTCATAACTATTCGGTTATTGCACTGAAATGCTTATAAAGTGCCTGCGAACAATTTTACTTTTTTGCCTGTATTCCTTATATCACTCTCTTACACTCTCGTCATTGTGACGTACCATCGGTGTCATCTGCTTACTTCCTGAAATTTGCATATGATTCTTGAAGATGTGTGTAGTGATTTTATAGGTGATATATTTATTTTAGAGTTCGATTTCCGCATGACTCCGAATTATCCTTAATTTATGGACATGAGTGTATTTCCACTTTACAACAGCAACTGAGGATTAGGGAAAGGGACGCGTAATAGCAGACCGCACATTCAGTTGAACAATGTTAAACGAATTACGCACACTGCGCATGCCCAGAAGAGAATTGGGCGCAATTACGACTTTGACGTAATTTTAAAAGAAGATAAATATGGTATATGGTTGATGTTCTGTTATCGGACGTAAACAGTTCGGGGTTTTAAAACTTGTTAGGTTGTACGTTGCTTCATTACTTAGACGTAAATATCAATTGCAAACTTCCCAAATTTTCCTTTAAGAAGGATTGCAAAACAGGAAACATTACATGATGCTGTTTATTGATTGTACTTGAGCTGAATGTTTATTGATTGTACTTTTGAGGAATAAAAACAATCGATTATTTACCCTGCGTTCCATTCATAAATACTTTAGCAACTTAAGGAATATATCTTACTGATAGGATATATAGTTCAAATTCTGTACGAACAGTATTGGTCGATGACAATGCAATGTGGAAAAGCGAGTTTTTAAAAATTCGATTTAGATGTTTTATTAAATGATTTTTAATTCCTTGTACAAAGATAGTTTTATTTTTGACTTTGTAAATTCGCTAAGACCTACATGACGAACAGACTTGTGTAGGGTTGTTAATTTTTATTCTCCAGTATTTTCTCCCACGCCAACGGTGTACTATTGATCATGCGCAGTAAGCAAAATTCGTTAACAATGATCAACTCAATGTGCGGTTTGCCATTACGCTTAGGGGACCCAATCGCCAAATCCTGGTGGTAACCATTTATCGTCCAGCACCTTTTAGTACCGACGCCATTTGTAGAGTCGTTAGTTTTGGTTTTTGAAGCAGGAGACGTGAAAAATACGCAGTGCCTCTCGCTGGGACTCGAATCCTGCTCGAATACGCGTCGAGTATGCTTCCAATTACACCACGAAGGTGCGCGGAAAGGAGGGAGAAAATATCTTATAACGGCTTTAATACATCTTAAAAAATATGCCTCTTTATTTGAAAAACATGAAGGCAGGAGGTGGAAGACAGTAGGTGGACATGATGCAAAAAGGAGGGAGAAAATATCTTATAACATCTTTAAAATATCTAAAGAAAATATGCCTCTTCATTTGAAAATCATGAAGACATTGTTATCCTTTGGGAAACGAGATTTCTCGAAACCTGGTATCCTCAAAGTGAAATACATAAAACTTAACCACTAATAAAATGAATTTCTAAGTAGTAGCGGGATTTCTGCACTAAGAAACATTGGATATTATAGGTAAATTTCTAGAAAGACATGCAATAAAATATTTGTTTCTAAAAATAAACCAATGCAATAACGTTAGGAAAAACCTCCCGCTTATCGATTCCTTCAGGCTATAAAGATACCCTCACAGAACGTAAGAATACGAAATGACACCTTAAAACGTTCTTTTCTAAATAAGATAAGAGAAAAATAGGAAGGGAAAAGGAATAGGGAGAAGTCTTATCATTTGTGAAACAGAAGGTTAAAAAAGGGGAAATATACATGATACACGGATATTTATGTTACACTTTAATTCAACGAAGGATGTGTGAGATAAATTCGAACATGAGAATGGAAAATATCAAATCATTGCTTGAAACTCTTTTCGTTTTATATTATTATTATTATTATATATTTCGTAAATATTTGTATTTAGCCCAAAAGGGACATTAGTCCCGAATGGGATATTAGTCTCGAAACGGCATTTTGCGTTGAAACACTTAAATGCGTTGTATCATTTTTCAGATCGTTGCCACCAACTATTATCGTCCTGTATTATATTTAAAGAAATTAAATAATGAAGAATCTGCATGAATTTATGTAAGTTTCTCGCAATTAAAAAAAAAAAGTAACTAGAGCAATCAAATTGTGAATAACGTAGTCCTCCATCCGAACATGGGCACCTGGAAACCCGATTTGTGACTTTCGAATTTTATATTTCATATTTTTTTTAAAACTTGAATAAATTTTTAACGAAACTCAACAATTTGAAAGTGAGCAGTGGGGAATAAAATATTCTTATCTCTAGCGCGCGAGATAGTCTGTCGGAAATTCTAGAGATATGCTGTTTTTAAATACCTTGTGATCTTGCCGTTGAATCGAATTTTATGTTGGCGTGAGCGTCAAGAATGGGATACAAAGTAAACACACAAAGGGTTAGTAATAAAACGACAAAAAAAAAGACTTTTGTAAAGTTATTCTTACGTCGTACGGGTTCGTAATATATTGAATGTACAAGTCGTTAAAAAGTTAATAAAATTTATTCTTTTCGCGAGAAATAAAAAAAAAATGCTGAAATATTTCCTCAGAGATATTCGCACATTATCACAATATCTGACAGTTGTTATATTTTGAACTACTAGAACGTTAAACAGAACTCAAATTCAAAGTACAGAGAAACTAATTCGATCTCACAGCGAATTCGCTACAATCAATAACAGCACGAAGTAAGCAACAACGCTTCGCTTAAAACAATTACTGAGCTGAGATGTTTTAATCCGGCTTTTATAAGCTTTTCAGCTTTAAAATAGCAAATTAAATACAAATTCCGTAACACAATCTTAGTAGGAAAGCTGAAGACTAGTATGATGAACTGAGAGAAGATTGAAAAGAAAAGAAAAAAAAAGATACCTATGCAAACGCTTAACGCTGCATCGGGAATTCTGAACGTATGTTGCTACGCTGCTTTTAGAATTTTGTAATTTTACTGTTGAATTGTATATGGCGTAAGTGCGAGGAAAATTATGCTGAAAAATAGTTAAAGTGCTTTTTAGAAAAAAAAAATTAGTGTTATTGAGTATAGTAGCAGACTGGTAGACTGCGTTCTCAGCGAGAGCGTACAGAAACTTAACAAACCCTTCTGGGCCACCGTTAAAATCTGAAACCTTTCAGAATTCTTTTGCTTACAATTTGGTCTTTCTATATCTTTCTTCTGTAGTATTATTTTTATTTACTAATTTGTTTAATTAGTGTATTTTAAGTACAAATTTTATGTTTGTTTGAGGCGCATTTTATTTGATTTTGAATCTGTAGCTACATAATGGGTATGTGTAAATGTAATTTTCTCATGCATTCTGCTGTAGATCTTTTAATTCTGAAACAGTTGCATTTGAATGTAGAGACAGCTCCCGAAGAATCGGAGATATGTACCGAAACTCTTTCATCATACTTTTCTTTTGTGATTTCTCGCCAATTTGACACTATTCTAGAAGTTTCAGGAAGACACATTTTGATGCCGTAATGCCAGTTTTTCCGGAAGCTTCCAGAATCGCCCGTTTAGCGATACATCTCTCATACTGAGGAGAATTTTGCCTAATCTTTTTTTTATGCTATTTGTAATTGTTTTTTTTTAAGTTACTGTATTTCTCTATAAAATTTCAAGTGTTAATATTGATCTGGCCTTGTTATTTGAGACGCTCGTTACGGAGCTGTTGCACGCAATAATATTACCTGTCAATATAGCTGTTTCTCACTATATCTTGTAAAAGCAAAGTGTCTTGAATGTATGTGTCTTGAATGTATGGGATTTTAGTTATACATTTAACATTCGGAGCTTTGACAGGCGTGTTTGCTCTCTCGAGAAAACATATTTTTCTAGTATATTATTCGAGAGGTTTAGGGTTAAAGTCCCGGTGAGGGCATTGCATAGTTTTCAAATCTCCCGCTTTTTTTAGAAGAAAAAAAGAAATTGATGACTCTACAGTGGCGCCCGAACTAAAAGTTGCCGGACTGTGATTCGTGCCTGCCGAGATTTGGCGACTGGGTATGGGCGCGTGCCGTCAATTTGAGACCAGCGTTGTTACCGTATCTTAACATAGCATATTTCTCTATAAGCCACTAACTAAATATGCGTTAAATATGTACACTAAATACGTACTAAATATGTACTACTAAATATATGCACTGTTACTTAATATATACTTAATTACTACTAAATATGCACTAAATATGTACACTGTACACCCCCCCCCAAAAGGGGCAGTTCTATATCTCCCGTTCTACTGCGCCGATTGACGAAATTCAACTTGCTTTTTTCATGTGTCGAAAGCGCGACTTAGGATATATATTAGATTTATATATAGCATTGTCCTAATGTAGGTATTTTGACACAGAATCGGTTTTTTCTGAGATGACATGCCAATTTTTTTATTTCCATTCTAAGACTCAAATTATGTCAAAGTTTTGTAAAAATCGCAGTAGTTTTTAAAAAATTAGCTGTTAAAATTTTAGCTCCCCCATGTTAATTGAATTTGGTAGGTATTTATTAATATTTTTCTTATATTTTAAACTTATATGATTCTTTCTGTCACATTTCGAAATTTAGGTTCAATTAGATATATTTTTAAAATTTGTATTTTTATGTATTTTTATAAATTTTTCAAAAGCATTTTTGAATTATAACCTATAAAATTTTTTTCCATCATTTTAAAGTAGATGTATTTCTAAGCATACTAGCAAAAATTAGTTTCATTCAAAATTTCGTAAGATATTCGTGAATTTACATATTGACGCGTTTTGAAATTTGGCATATTATGTGACAATAATGCCAAATGCGGTGTGAAAGTATGAACTGTGATTTTTTTTCCGCTCGTGTTACAATGAAAAAAAGGAAAGAAAAATACGTTGCTATAAATTAAGAAATTCGCCAAGTAAATGATTCTTGGCGCAAATTGAAAAAAAGAGTGCCAAGATAAATTTTTAAATTTCTCCCTAAATCTCACACCAAATTTTACAAAATTTAATATTTAGACATAATTTGAGTTATAGAATCGGAATATGAAAAAAATTGGCATGTCATTTCAGAAAAAGTCCGATTTTGCGTCAAAATACCTATATTAGAACAATGCTGTAAATAAATCTAATACATAACCTAAGTCGCGCTTTCGAGATATTATAAACGCAGTTTGAATTTCGTCAGTCGGTTCAGTAGAACGGGAGATATAGAACTGCCCCCCCGCCAGTGTACATCGACGCCGATCCATTCTAAAACATGCCGTAATTCTGCTATTACTGGATAGAGTTTAAAATGACACGGATAAACATGAATTACTAACTAAACGAAAATTTTACAATCTAAACATTTAAATCTGTCAGTAATGCTTTAGTCAATACTTTGAGTGTTTACTACAATCATTAGTAAAAACTTTCCTTCGCCGAAATTTTTCCTGCCGGTTTTCCATAAAATAATCCCGGAAACTTCCAAAAATCACTTGCAGGTAGAAATCGATTTGTGGAAAAGTCCTTTTAGTTATTTCGCTGTCATGTCCGGACGAAACTTATCATTATATTTTTCTTCTGTCCTTTTCTTGGAATATGATCGCTTTGAGAAAAAAAAAGAGAGGTAAAAAGACTGCAGAAATGTGTACACATTCCTGATTTTATTTTTGCTTTTTACTCTGATCCTGTTTATCTCCGTCCGAAGAAACTCACTTTTGTGTCAACAAAATTCGGAAATATAAAGTTACTGGTTTTATTCTTGGTTATAGATTTTCATTTATTGGTTTGGTGGAATACTTTTATTCAGTTAAGCCTATTTTCAGTAATCGGAACAATGCAGCCTAACTACATTACAGTTAAATACAATTTCTTTTTGGTGCATATATATTATAGCGTTTCATAATTTTAAGAAAATATGTGGCAACGTAAAGCTCTTATTCTATAAAACGTCTTGCAGTCAGTCTAACTTGTACCACAAACGATCACAAGCTTGAATGTTTGGAATTTCTTTGTAGAAAAATGTAGTTAATGTAGAAGGTACTTCTGCCGCCTTCTTAGCATGCCTTCGTGGTGCAGTGGTCAGCACACTCGGCGCGTATTCGAGGGGTGCGTGATTCGAGTTCCGGCAAGAGCATTACTCTTTTTTCATGACTCCTGCTATCAAAAAAATTATTTCTGATGACTCTAGAAAGGTTGTTCTTTGATATGTTATGCTGTTGTTTTCATGTACATTCTGTACAAAGAAAAAAAGGGGAGGCAGTTCTATATCTACCGATCTACTGGACCGATTGACTTAATTGCGTTTATTATGTCTCATAAGCACAGCTTAGGATGTATATTAGATTTATATATGGTATTGTTCTAATATAGGTATTTTGACACAGAAATGACATACCGATTTTTTAATATATTTCGATTCTACAACTCAAATTATGCCAAAGTGCCAAGTTTTGTAAAATTCGAACAAATAGTTTAAAAAAAAATTAGCTCTCAAAATTTTAGCTTCTTAGTCTTAATTAAATTTAATACTTTTTTATTAATATCGTTTTTATTTAATTTATTGGAATCCTTCTTTCATAATTGGAAATTTAGATTCAATTCGAGTAAAAGTCGCACATATATTCTGATTTCTTTTTAAAATTTGTATTTTTTAGTAATTTTTAGAAATGTTTCGAAAACATTTTTGAATTATAGCGTATGAAATATTTACCATCACTTTAAAGCGAATGTATTTCTAGGCGTACCTGCAAAAAAATGTGTTTTTTTTTTATTCGAAACTTCCTAAGATGCGCGTTAATTTACATATTGGAGCATTTTGAAATTTGGCATATTTGTTGTAAGCAATAATAACGCCAAATCTGGTTTACACACTTTGCTAAAATTATTTGAAAGAATGAACGCTGCACATTTTTCAGCTCCTGCGCAATGAAAGGGAAGGAAAATAGCTTATCATAAATTAACGATTTCACCAAGTTAATTATTCTTCAAGTAAACCTAAAAAAGTGCGCCAAGATAAATTTAAAATTTCTAGGTAATTTTTTTCGTCAAATTGTAAGGTTTTAGTTAAACTAACAAAGTTTTATTTTAATTTAAATCTTTCTATCTCTTCTCATTTTCAACTTCCCGTTAGAAGAAGCGCGCGTTTTCAGCTTACGCTAATTTGAAGTGGAACCAACGACTATTTAAGCAAGAGGTAGAAACCTCTCAGTGTGAGAGAGCTTTTAGTCTCAGATCACGGTCACTTTATTCGGCGTTCCCCTGACCAGCTAGCATTTAAATTCTAAGCCATAGCGCTTTATGTGGTTTCTTATTGAAATAAATCCAAGTGCGTCAGTATTAGTAAATCTTGCTACGCACCATTTAGTTAGAGGCCAACCTCGCGTATAGCTCTGCGAGCAACGACTATTTAAGTTCTAGTTAGCTTTAGTTTAAATATTATTTAATTGTTCATTTTAGACCCAAGTGTGGTCTTTTACTTTCTGTATTCCTCCCGAGTTGGGAAGTGGTTTGTAAATAATATTGATTTAATAAAAGAGGATTTTAAATCCCTTTCAAGTGCAGTTATTCTCCAACTCAATCACAGAACATAGTTGCATTGAGCTCCCTGTTCCAGATCAGGACTTTAAGCTGTCACGAAGATGTTTTCAAAGAATATGCACCGAACACTCAGTCCTGACAAAATTTTAGAAAATTTAATATTTAAGCGTAATTTTAAATGTAGAATCGAAATATGAGAAAAAAAGGTATGTTTTTTCAGGAAACGTCCAATTTTGTGTTAAAATACCTATATTGGAACAATGCTAATACCTATCCGAAGTCAGTATTCCCCAACCTTTTTATCACCGCGGACCGGTCAACGTTTGATAATTTTACTGCGCCCGCTGGGGGGGGGACGTTTAATGTTTATATTTTAGATTATTTTGATTCATTAATTTAATTTCATTGTTTTTATACATGCCTTCCAAATAAAATGCAGTTACATCAAAAGATATATATAAAGTGATTTAATATTTTAACTTACTAGAACGCTAAATTAATGAGAACCCTGAGTTTGTTTCTTTGCAATGAGACAGTTCCATATGGGGGGTAATCGGAGACAATGACACCCGAAGTGTGTTGCTTATGTCCAGTTTTAATTTAATGTGTTGCTTATGTCCACTTTAATTTTAATGAAGCACAGATGTTTTTAATTTGGGGTATAAACCTAGGAATTTAAATTCAGTTTCAATGAAATGGGCGGCCTACGGCCCGGTACGATTTGATCCAGGGACCGGGGGGTTAGGACCACTGTCCTAAGTCATGCTTTCTAAACATGAGAAACGAAAGTTAAATTTTGTTAATCAGCCTAGTAGAATGAGAGGTATAGAACGGTTCCATTTTTTTGGGGGGAATGTGTGCGCATGTGTATTATGTATACATGAATGCTTAACAATGTATTTAGCCGACGCATTGTGTAAAGCTTTTGATTAGTTTCATGAGTTAATTCGTTTTGTTAATTTTACTGCTCAATGTTGCCCAAAGCTTGAGTTATATTTCAATTAATCCACCTTTGTTAATTTTTATTTAATCTCATTTATTTCGTTTAATGTTCGCTTAATCTTATCTTCAAGTCTCGAAACGTATTTGAGGATTTAAACTGGATTTATTATCGACTTTTCAGTTCGCCCATTCTCGTTCACATGCGTTTCACACCGTAGCGAGTTTCGTAACTTTTGAGTTCTTAATGACCGTGGCCAGCCATTAATTACTGTGTGCTTTTTGATGTGCTCCGAGTTTTTCGCTATTAATTTGGTAAATGTGGTGCTTTTTGTCGTGTAAGTGATGTTTTATAACTTATTTTGTGTTCCGAAGTTGATAATGATGTGTGAAAAAGACTTATGAGGTGCTTTTGCTACAAATTGGAAGATCTGAAATTGAGGAAACTCTAGGCCTAATCTATGTTGCATGCTGGTTTGGGATAATTCTGTTCTCAAAATAGAGTGTCTCACAAAAGTGATGGGACACTTGTGCTTTACAAAAGAAAACTATGGTAAAATAAATTAAAAAATCATGTAAAAATTTTTTGTGGGTGTGTTCCATACTTAAATTTAGTGACAATTATTACATAACATACATTTTCTCAAAATATTAAAATATTAATTTAATAAAAATACAGTTGTTTAGAACTGAGCAAAAAATGGCTCACATAAGTGATGGGACACTTACTTTTCCACCAAATATTTATCCAAAAATTTTACTTTTTAAAAGGTTTTAATATTTTATTGGATTTCCTTTTACTTTTAAAACATGATTTAATCTTCTTGGCTTCGATGCGAATAATTTTTTTGTGATTTCTGGAGTGATTTTACCCCATTCTTCTTGAAGCACCGATTTTAATTGTTGTTTTGAAGAAATGGTGTGTTTGCGAATTCTTGATTCCAATTCTTGCCAAATATTCTCTGTGGGATTTAAGTCTGGAGATTGTGGGGGTGTTTTCATTATTTCAGGACAGTTATACAGCAGCCAGAGTCTAACGTTCAAAGTAGTGTGCTTAGGGTCTTGTCCTGGTAGAATTTAAAATCGTTATGAAGGTTCAATTTTCGTGCTGAAGATTTCAAATTTTGATTTAATATGCCAATATACTTGTACTGATCCATTATACTGTCAATAAAAACAAGATTGCCAACTGCAGCGGACGACATGCACCCCCATACCATAACTCCTCCTCCACCATGTTTTACTGTCGGCACCAAGTTCTGTTTGCGAAATTTTTCCCTGGGTTTTCTCCACACCAAGATTCTACCGTCAGAACCAAATATATTAAATTTACTCTCATCAGCAAATATAACTTCATTCCAGTAATCAAAATTCTTATTTATGTTGGATTTTGCGAAAGCCAGTCTGAGTTTTCTATTCTTTTCACTTACGAAGAATTTTTTCCTGGCTGCTCTACCGTGATATCCAGTAGATCGAATTACTCTTCTAATAGTCTCGGGATTAACAATTACTCCATATAATACTTGTAAATCAGCAACAACTTTAGGAGCACTCATTCTTGGATTTTTTTTAAATATTTCGAACGATAATTCGCTTTATTCCATTGGATAGCTTTGATGGCCAGGTCTTCTTTTATCCTGAATCATATGATTCTTTTTATATCGTTTAATGATATTGGAAACTGTTCAATGACTCAAGTTAACTGTTTCAGTAGTTTCTCTAATAGATTTTCCACGTTCAATATGCAAATTAATAACTAATTTTCGAATTTCAGGCAAAGTTTCTTTTCGTTTAGCGTTCATGGCTGCACAGAGCTAAAAAACACAAAACTTCCAAAACAAACTGGAAAGAAATAATGCAGACGATTTTATAAATTATTGCCAATTGCTTTTGAGTAAAAATAAAAACCCCAAAAAATATTTTTATTGCTTACTTCAGACGATTTTTGTTGCATAGTCTAATGGTGTCCCATCACTTATGTGAGCCATTTTTTGCTCCGTTCTAAACAATTGTATTTTTATTAAATTAATATTTTAATATTTTGTGAAAATGTATGTTATGTAATAATTGTTACTAAATTTAAGTATGAAACACATCCACAAAAAATTTTTACATTTTTTTTTAAAATTTATTTTATTACGGTTTCCTTTTGTAAAGCACAAGTGACCCATCACTTTTGTGAGACACTGTAAGTAGTGATTTTCAAGTGTTTTATAAAAGATTTGTAAGATCCGGCGTTAATTTTTAACCCCTGTACGCTTTAAACTGATATCTGAGCTCTTGCACTTCCTTCATGAAATCTTATTAACTATCGCATGCACCGAATCTTATGCACCGAATTTTCTTATATATTTCAATTAAATATGCTATCTCACGATGCTTTAATAGGATCATTATGTCCTGACTCTTTTTAATATGCTTCATCTCAGAGTAACGATTTTGTTTTTTGTATGTATTATAATTATATGAAAGTTATGATCAATATGCTAGCGTAAATAGGGAAAACTTAATTTGGCACTGATATGCATTCATTCCAGCAACTTATTGTATTTTCAAACCAATTATTTGAGCACTCACATTTCTTGCATGAGATACAGTGGCTCCCAAAAGTGTTCGTACACTTATGATTTTCATTGAAATAGGACTCTATCCATTAATTAAAAGTAAACTTTCTGAATGAGATTTTAATAATAAGATCTATAATCTATTCGTAACAAAATTACATGAAATATTTTGAAAATATAGCGAAACTTTATTTTTAAGAAATTAACAATAAAAAAATGACAAACATTTTATTTCATAAAAGTCTTCGTGCACTGAAATATTTTTGGTCAAAATCAAAATTAGAATGATCGTTTGCCACTTTTTTTAATTTTTGCATTGTGGTGGCATTTAAAAAATCGTTTGCTAAAATTTTTTATTGTTTACTTCAAAATATTCTATTTATTATTAAAAAAGGGGTCGCTGTCATAAAAAAACTACAAACAGCATTCGAAAATCGATAATTTTTCAACATAGCAGTGGTAAATTAATTCGAAATATCGCAAAGTTAGTTAATTTATCCCATTCTACAGTGCAGTATGTGATAAAACGCTTTAAAGAAGAAATTCGGATTGAAAACAGGGTAAGAAAAGGTCGATCGAGAAAGTTAACTAAACGCGATAAGAGAATTATTATTAGAAAATTTGTGGGAAACCCACATTTGAGTGCTGTAAAAGTTTCTGTAGAATTTAATGCAAAGTTTTCTACTTTAATTTTACCTGAAACTGTTCGACGAGTTCTCAGAGAAGCTGGATTGCCTGGGCGTTCTGCCCGTAAAACATTTTTTGCTAGTGAGAAAAAAAGAAAGCTTAGGATTTCATTCGCAAAATCAATGATAAATGCACCCGAAACGCACTGGAATAATGTCCTATTTGCTGACGAAAGCAAATTTAACATTTTTCGTTCCGATGGTAGAATAACTGCACGGAGAAGAAAAAATGAGGAACTTCATTCTCAGAACTTAGTTGGAACAGTTAAGCATGGCGGTGGAGGTGTTCTTGTGTGGGAGGTGCATGGCAGCATCAGGACTAGGTAATTCGGTATTTATAGATGGCATAATGAATCATTCTCTTTATTTAAGTATTCTAAGAGACAATATAAAATTATCAGCTCAAAATTTGGGTATTGGAAACAACTTTATTTTTAATAATATTAACGATCCTAAGCATACGGCTCTCAACGTTCGCCTGTGGTGTCTCTATAATTATCCACAGGTTTTGAAAACACCACCTCAGTCGCCAGATTTACCCCATAGAACACATTTGAAAAGAACTGGAGGTTAGAGTACGAAAACACGACATCAAAACGAAAAACGAACTGAAAACAGCAATGATGGAAGAATCGATAAACATTGATACAGAAATTACGAAAAAAAAAAAAAACGAGTAAAATCTATTCTCAGACGTTTAAAGCGGATGTGGATGCTAAAGGATATCCTATTAAATATTAATTTAACGAAAAATGAAAATATTTACTAATATGTCAAAGATTTTTTTGAAGTGTACGAAGACTTTTCTGAGATAAAATGTTTGACATTTTTTTATTAATAATTTCTTAAAAATAAAGTTTCGCTATATTTTAAAAATATTTCATGTAATTTTGTTACGAATAGATTATAAATCTTATTATTAAAATCTGATTGAGAAGGTTTACTTTTAATTAATGGATAGAGCCCTGTTTCAATGAAAATCATAAGTGTACGAACACTTTTGGGAGCCACTGTATTACTATCGTACGCATTTAAATATTATAGCTTATGCATCGAAGGTTTTGACATATTTAAGTTGATTATGCTTTTTAATAGGATAATTAGGAGATTCCTTTTAATATGCTTCATGCATAATTTGCCTGATATCAGAGTAACGATTTTGTTTTTGATGTGCATGATTAAGATACTTCATGCTAACGTATTGGAAATTTAATTTCACACTGTTTTGTACTTATTCCAGCAACTGAATTTGTTTTTTTTGGGGGGGGGGTTGAAAGTTTTTGTGTTTTACACCAAACGCTTCGAAGAATCTATGTTCACTTGATTATTATGCTAATGTAAGACAATTTTTATATTTATTATATACTACTATTGACATTTCACCTTAATTAATATTACTTCCAGTATATATTTTGAGCTATTCTGTCTGCACATCTCTTTTTTGATAGTTAGGCTTAGCGTTGCCGCTGTTTATTTATGATCTATGATTTCGGATTTTGAACCTCAAGATTTGGACTTTCAGCCTGTTGATTAAAATCCTGTTTATTACGGGATTTTGCGCGGGACTTTGGTTAATTTTTTTAAAATTATTTCAATAGATTTTTCTATCATTCGATGCTTTTATTGGTGTATAAGTACGTTTTAATTAATTTAGTTTCATTTTAACGGCTCTGTCGCAATATTAAGAAGTAAGATTTTTAGCTTAAATATTTTTATTATAGAAATATAATCAAGTGTTTAAGATTGTTTTATTGTTATGTGTAAACTGCAAAGTGGGAGTGGTTTAGTTGATAAGGAGTCTGAAGAATTGGACAAACAAAAACTGGAGAATAAATCTATAGACTGCAATACTGTAGATTCTAGAGATGTTTTAGGAACAGTGAAGGCGCTTGATCAGTTCGTCGATAAATTAAGAGGGAAAAGAGTTTCACATGAAATTATTGCTAGCTTAGCGGGTACAGATAAGGTTTTTTTATTGCTTGTTCACAATTTAAAGATTATGGAAGAAGATCTTATGCATACAAAAATTCATGAATTGCAATAAATTAAAAATAGAATTGATGAGATTAAAGACATGTTAGACGATAAACAATATATTGATGAAATACATGTCTACTAAAAGTTTTTAGTAAAATCCTTAATAAACTGCTTACTAATAGATTATATTATTTTCTTCATAATAATTATCTATCTTAGGTTTCTTTCCTGAACGTTCTACTCTATGTAATTTAGTTGACATTATTACGACAAAAAAAGTTGATTATTACGTCGCGGTTTTTTCTTCGATGTCTCAAAAGCTTTTGATTCAGCTGTATGGTCATCATTGCTCTCCCCCCTTGAATGTTTTAGGGTACCGGTAAATATTTAACAATAGTTTTGCGACTATTTTAGATATAGAATAGCTGTACATATGATGAATATTTTAAAATTGATAAGGCAGTTTGTAAGGGGTGGCCCCAGTGTTCATCCAGTGCTCCACTGCTCTGGAATGCCGTGATTTACAATTTGCTAGAAGTTCCACTCCCTCCTAAGTAATCTGTTATGCAGAAGATATATTACATATAGTGTATAATGTCTCTTTAGACAAATTGGAATCATTTTTTTCCCTGGTATGGGAGATACTCAAACAATTGTCAAAAGACGAAAAGTTCAAACTCAGTGTACAAAAGATATCCTTTCTATTCTATACAAGAGGAGGAAGAAAGACACGACCTCCTAAGCTAATGTTCGAAGGTACAGTGCGCCAAAAAAAAGGAAGGGGACAGTTCTATATCTCCCATTCGCGTAATGGGAAACCGCACATTGAGTTGATCAATGGAAACGAATTTCGCTTATTGCGCATGCTCAATAGTACACCGTTGGCGTGAGAGAAAATACTGGCGAATAAAAATAAACAAACCTACACAAGCCTGTTCGTCATGTAGGCCTTAGCGACTCTTTATGATTGCAATACTATGGACACTTTTTTGTGCTTATTACATTTGCTTCTGTTTCATTTCATTTTGTTTTATTTTTTTCATAAACATTACATTTAATAATCAGTTATTTGTAATAATTTCTATTTGTAATACTTTATTTTAATATCCACAACTAATACTTTTTTACTATTAGTAAGATATGAAGGCTGCAATTTATGCAAGTTTATTTCACTGTTCTTCCAGGGATGACTAACCCAGTATTAGAATCTTTAATCGAGAAAATTTCTAAAATAATATTAAGTATTTCTTACCCTTCCACAATTTTACTAGTAGAAAAATATTTATGCGTACGTAAAGCAATGTTTAAATATTTTATATTAAATACAACCATGTATTAGGACATACTGAGAAGTAATTATTAAAGGCAAGCGTAAAAATATTCTTAAAAGGTATTTTTCTCATAATGAAAATGTCGTGAAGGTCACGTCTTCAAAATGCTCCATACACTTTAATTTATGTTCAAAATGATTGTAATTTATAGTTTAGATTCCTGTTTATACCTGTAACAAAAGTTAGTATGCATTTTTGAAGGCAAATTCATAAAGGGGATAAAAGTCCAATTAAAGAGTATTAAAGTGGGAAATTTTGTCCAAAATTTAAGGTATGTGAAAGAAATGTTAATTAAAAACTTACATTTTATACAATTCATTAATTAATACCAAATTGTGTTCGTAATGTATTTTCAATAGAAATAAAGCAAGGAAAAAAAACTGAAAAGTTTCAGATTTTAAATTAAGGGGCGTTTTTTAACGTTTTGTGTGTTACATTTATTTATTAAATATCATGTTCTTCGCACTTAAACCATAAAATTCAGTTCAACAGTAATATCGCAAAATAATTTTAAAATGAGTATATCTTTAGAATTTCCGATACACAGTTCCGCGTGCTTTAAATGAAAAGGGCTCCCTCCAAAAAAGTGCTGCCATTGCTCGCTTTTAAATCGTTTGAGTTTGTTCATCGAAAATTCGTTAAAGGTTTACAAAATATGAAATAGATAATAAAACAAATTTCAAATTCGGGCTTCTAGATGCGCCTATTCGTGTGGAAACGTACGTTATTCAAAATTGGATGGCTCTAGGTACCGTTGTTTTATCACATTTGGAGAAATATACATACATTTATGCAGATTCTTCATTATTTAATTTCTTTAAATATAAGACAGGGCTACAAGATTTGGTGGCAACAGTTTGAAATGTGATTCAGACTTTTAGAGTTTCCGACGTAAAATCTCAAAACGAAAACAATAGTCCTTCAGGGACAAAGCCCCTTTGGACTAATAACAAGAAACTGAAAAAAATTAAGCATTTTGAAATGAAGCATTTTGAAAAAAATTAAAAAATTAAAAAGAAATTTATAAAAAATTAAATTGCAATGAGCCAAAAATTTTTTCAGATATTTGATATAATTATGGTAAAACACACGTGCATGGAAAGTTGAATATCACTATGAGAATAATTAAAAAGAAAATATTTGAACATCCACTGTCCCCTTAAAGTAAAAAATATTGACTTCTGTTTGAAATCTAACAAAATTAATATTGTAACTTTGTGGAAAACTGTCTATAAACTTACCATATTAGGAAAAGATTTAATTTTATTAAATAAAAAGATTAATAAATAAAGATTTAATTTTATTAAATTCTATTATCATGATAAAAGATTTAATTTTATTAAATCTTTTCCTAATGTGGAATTAAAAGATTTAATCTAATGGGGAATTAAAAGATTTAATTTTATTAAATCTTTTCCTAATATGGAATTAAAAGATTTAATTTTATTAAATCTTTTACTGGAGGAGAAACAAAATCATTTCTGCAAGAGAATTAATGTGTTTTTTAAATAATGGTTTAAGAGCTGGTATGTTGGTTTAAAAATTTTATAGGGATTTTACTTGTTTGTGTATTTGTATTTATTTGTCGGTATGCCCATTTTTTTTATTTTGTTTGTAGAGTCATTAGGTTTTTTCGGAACAAGATAGATGAAAAATGTGCAATGCCTTCGCCGGGGCTCGAACCACGGACCTCTGAAATACCGGCTCAGTGTGCTGACCATTACACCACGAAGGCACGCTAAGAATGTGGGAGATATACCTCATATACTACCCTTTTTAAAGGGCGGCTAGGGTTTTAGAGGATCTAGTCGCCAAATCCTGGGTGTGGAGAGTCATCATCCACAACCCTTTTAGTTCGGGCGCCAGTGTAGAGTCATTAGGCCATTTGGAAGCAAGAAAGATTGAAAAAGTAGCATCGCCTTCGCCGGGGATCGAACCACGGACCTCTCGGTTACGCGTCGAGCATGCAGACCACTACACCCCGAAGGCATGCGAAGAAGGCGGGAGAAATACCTTATATGTTTATTTATTAACATGTATCTTAGTTATTTTTAATTTCTCTCACTTCTCTGTTGTGACGTTTATGTCCATCTATGTGTATCTTAATGGCTTTATGTTTTATTAGTCTAAAGGGGCAATTTGCCCAGAACTATTAACTTCGTTTTAGCATTTTGCGTTGAATCATTATAAATCTTGATTCACTTTTCAAATTTTTGCCACCAAATATTAGAGCCCTGTATTATATTTAAAGAAATTAACTAATGAAGAATCTGCATAAAGGTATATATGTTTCTCGCATTGTGATGAAAAGACGGTACCTAGACTTATCTAATATTGAATAACGTACGTTTCCACCCGAATATGGGCATCTGGAAGCCCAAATTTGTAATTTGTTTTATCATCGATTTCATATTTTGTAAAACTTTAACTAATTTTTGATTAAGAAACTCAACAATTTCAAAGTGAGCAATGGCAACGTTGTACAGAGAAAACATTTTAATCTCCAGCGCGTGAGACTGTGTATCGGAAATTCTAAAGATATGCTCATTTTAAAATTATTTTGCGATATTGCTGTTGAACTGAATTTTATGGTTTAAGTGCGGTGAACATGAAATTTAATAAATAAAAGTAACACACAAAACGTTAAAAAAACGCCCCTTTGGGCGTAATGCAAAATCTAAAAGCTTTTAGATTTTTTTTTCCATTCTCATTATATATGTTTTTTTTTACTCCGAGTTCTATAACATTTTTCTCTTTGGTTTCCCGTATATTAAATGTTTTTGCTTTCTTTACTTTTATGCCATTTTACATGGGACATGGCTGGGTCGCTGGACATATTCTTTTATGGTTCTTATTTAGGGGCACCCCTAAATAAGAATCAACCCCTCATAAAATCTTTTTTGATCAAGTGGACGGGGGCTGCCCTTTAGCTTAACGGTAGCGAGTTTCATAAGTTCGGGTTTTCGATTCATTCGAGAATCTGGAGCTTACTTGTTCTGAATAATCAATGATCTCAAGATGCGCTGTGCTTTTAGAGATGCTTGCAAGGCAAAAAAAGGTGTATCCAAGATCCGGAGAGATTTTCCAGTAAAGATGTACTGTTCTAAAATAAAAGGAAGTATGCTTACCATTAATGATGATCAGAAGTAAAATTTCTGAGAACATGATGCATAACTGCAGGTAATATTGCATGCAGTCTATGTGCAAACGTCTTCTGACGTTTCGTTTTCTGTACCCATATTAATCTGAAAATACAATACAAAACGATCATATACTGTTAGATCACTTTAATACACATTTTTACAGGTTTATTGTATACAGAATCATAATAAATAATAGCGGCCATTATATAATCTTTTCACGTTTTCGTAAATTAATGTATGTAAAAGATTTTTTTTTTGTTTCATAAACTAACTTTGTATATTCATTAAAATGTATTTTATAATTTCATAGAAAATATGATGTAATAAAAATATAAGGTCGATATTTAGTAATACACTGGTGAAATAAATTAAGAGAATTTTCATATTTGATCTACGATCTCCAGAACTACTGGACAGATTTTAATAAAATTTGGCGTGAATATAGGTTGATATAATACAAACAATATAACGTTATAATAGACACAGCTGTTCATGTGTAACACTCATGGGAGTCTGAAGGTCTGAAACAGCGGTTGCAGAAGACACAAAAAAATGGGTTAATAGGGGGTATGGTCCCCTCTTACAGCCATACAGGCCTCGCAGCGTGATGTCATACTGGAAATAAGGCAGTTTATCAGTGCCTGTAGCATTTGGTCCCACTCATTCAGCAACGCTGTTTTCAATTCCTGGATGGTTCTCGGAGGGGGTTGCGGGTTGCAATTGTCCTCCCCAGAGCGTCCCAGACATGCTGTATCGGGTTGAGGTCTGGAGACCTGGCTGGCCAATCCATCCGGCGAATATCCTCACTTTATAGAACTTCGTCGACCAGAAGAGCTCTATGTGGCCTCACATTATCGTCCTGTAAGATGAACTCAGGGCTCACTGCACCCCGGAAAAGGCAAACTTAGGGCTCCAAGACCTCATCTTTATACCTCCCACCAGTAACAAAGCTTCTGTCAAAGACGTGAGAGGTGTGCGGCCATCCAACATGATGACTGTCCGACATGATGCCTGCCAACATGCTGCCTGCCAACATGCTGATGTCAAGATTTGCATTTTTATGTAGAAGCAGGATTTTTTCCTTCAGGTCAGGTCTTTTCATGCTATTCGATAAAATATGCAAATTCTCTTAATTTATTTCACCAGTGTGTGTATATAAAGTCACTTTACATTTTTATATATAAAAAATATAATCATTTCTTGACTTTAAATTTTTCATATATTGATACGTTTCGTTTCATAATTGACTATAGTGCGTATATTGTTAGTAAATTGATTAGATCCAGTTTAGATGGGGAAGATGCTCCTTAGAGGAGATGTCTTTCATGGAGAATTTCATCAACGAAATTGACCTAAATTCTCAGCGAGAATTTTTGTATTATTTCAATTTAGATAATGCTGTTTATTTTTTTGAATTAATATACATTTAAGCACATATAAGCATTACGAATATTCCAGGCTGATAAATATGCTGTTGCGTGCATACGGGTTAGGAATAGATTTAATGCACAAGTCCTATAGAAATTCAATACCATTTATTCTTATCACAAGAAATATAACAAAACGCTGAACTTTTTTCCCAAAGATATCCGTACAATATCATAATATCACGCAGTAGTTATATTTCAAATTACTAAAACGCAAAATAGAACACAATACAAAGCGCACAGAAAGCTAATCCGATCAACAAATAATTACAGCAGCTAAGTAAACACCTACAGCTACTTAAACAACTACTCAGCTGAGATGTTTCTCTCCGGCTTTTATAGCTTTTTGAATAGGCCTCACGTGACAATTCTAGCAATTTCTGGAAAGCAAAAAGCGTAGAATTATGGTTACAGCTAACATAGTTGCCGATTACATTTATTCAAATTAAATATCAGTTACCGAGATACATTTTTATTCAATGTTAAATGCAAGTGCTCTCGTATTTTTACTTTTCCGGCATAGCTTTCTCTTAAAATTTATCACGCGCTGCATTGCACGGGGAATAAAACAATTTTAATTAGGATTCTGTTAAAGATGTCTAACTAAATACGAAATTCGTAACACTATTTACGAATGTTTAATCATTTCAGAAAAATCCATATAATAATAAATTTTAGCAAAATGATTTGGTAAAATTAAAAATGCATTCATGTCTATGAATTCTCTGATTCCTATCCGGCCTACCAGCGGCCGAGCGGTAAAGTCGCTGAACCTTGGTAGTTCTGCCAGAGTTTCAAATTCGGCGAACCGGCTGGTTGCATGGGCGTTTTCGTAGTTTTCTCCACGTGTAACGTGTATACAAGCCAGTTTCCTTGGGAAGTCCTCCACGAAGGCATCGTTCCCCTTAGGCAGACAGCCCTCGAGGCTTTGCCTTAATCACAAAAACCGAAATCCTTATTCCTATCCACAGTTCCTACAAGGAGAGGGGATGATAACGTTAGCTATCTTAAATCCTAATGTAAGGAGCATATTTCTATCAACAAAGGAATTTGAAAATTCTGATCTTTATTATTAGCAAACTTAGGGAGACTGCTCGCAAATTTAATTAATTAATTATGGACACACTGTATATATGAAATGTTGATCCTCATACATTATTGGTGTTGTGCAGCCGGGGCAACAGGAAGGAGATACATTTTTTGAATAATAATTGATATATTTATTTTAGCATGCATCTTCCAAGCCTTCTTTTTGTACATCGAGAAGTAGCCCTATTTATAGAATTGGCTGCGTCATGGTACTCATCCAATCAGCGGTATTATTTGAGATCACGAGGTGACGCTATCTTCTCAATAAGCGTGTTCTATAAGGACTTTATGTAACATGACAGGTTTATGAGTTTGGCGTTTTGGCGGGCTCCAAGAGGTTAATATAATTTATAAGAAAGAAAGGACTTCACCAAAAAAATAGGAACAGGGATGAAATTTAGGTACAGAATCGCCAACACATATATGATTAGAATTTAATTTAATTAATTGATTTAAAAATATCATTACATAAATATATATATACTATAACAGCCTGCTCTCTGTGTTTTATAACTCCAAGCAAATTTGTAGATTTGTCGCCAATTTAGGCTAAACTTTCTTCAATAGAAAACTACTTATTACGACAACCCTTTTGCTTCCATCTCTTAATACGTACTTGCATTCCAGTCATTTGGTTTTAAAATTTCGAAGGCAAGTTGGTTATTTTTTTAATTTTAATTTTTTAAATTTTTTAAATTTCTTTTTTACTACAGTTTTAATTTTAATTTTATGGATTATTTCTTTTAATCCTCTTAAGATTTTTTAAAATTTGTTCTTGAATCTACTTTTGTTTTTACTTTTGTATTTGAAATGAAAAGAGAGTGTAGGGGATATGTCTTCTAAAGTAAGCATCTCGTTCAGATTAATTGTATTCTTAGTGAAAAATTTTAATTTTAAAGATTATTTGCTTTTTAACAAGATTCTTTAGGTTCAGTGACTAATATCTTTATTTTTATTGAATATCAATTAGATATGATTTGAATCTAGCAAATAATTTGATGCTCTCTTGGAAGAAAGATGAAACACTCTCTCTTATTTTAGTTCCTGTTAATGGATGGTAGATTGGTTTTTACCCTTGATAAGTCGATTAATCTGCTATCAATAACAGTAACTGGGTTTTCAATACTTATAACGTTTACTTTTGATTTTGGCATTTTTGCGATTTAGTTTTTCCTTAACTGGGTTTAAAGCAAGTAGGACTAAAAATTCTATAAAATTTTTTTAAATTCTGAAAAATACCTTTTCAATGTTTTTAAATTGAATTTCCGTTGCTTGGAGATGTAATATGGAGATTTTTCTTATTATATATATATATATAGAAAATAGTATAAGAACGTCGAGACCATTTTGATCAAGAATTTTGCGCACTGAGCTGCAAAATTAAAATTAAAGGTAAGCAAAAGGAGTAAAATTGTGAAAGCTATTGCCTAAATGTAAATTTGATATCCAAGTTCCAAGCAAAAAGAGAAAAATTCTAAAGGCAATCGCCTAAAAGCAAATTTGATACCTACGTTCCAGAATTAAAAAAAAAACTTTAACAAAAATTAATTACTCAAAAGTAAAAGTAACCCCAAAAAAACTAAAAACTAAATGTTGGTATTCAAGAAATTCAACATTTAAAAATTATAACACGTAAAAAATAAAAACCATTTAAAGCACAAACTAAATTAAAATGAAAACACCAAAAAAAATTGCAAAGAATGGCAGTAAATGGCAATTTAGCCTACGTCGAGCTTGTTGCGGACTTATCAAGGGAAAAGCGCAAAATAGATAAAAATCTACATAATTTCCCGTAGGTCTCAATTCTTATCGTTTCTTTTCCCGACGCGCCTGCCATAAAATGCCATAAAATTATATATATACACTCACCTACTTACTTAAACGTTTATCTTTCAAGTGCGAGATATTACTACGTACATATATCACGAAAGAACCCATCTTGTATCCATTTTGGAGAAAAGAGATTCCTTTATTCTGTCGTAGGTACAGACATTACACAAAAACAATCAACATGGTGAAAATGGATCAAAATGGACGTCAACAGAACGATCAAAATGGATATTTCTCTTGAAATAAGATACGCGAAATTTTTCGCGACTGTAATACTTCCTTTACGTCGTACAAAGAAATAAAAATTTAGGAGTTTGCATCTGCATTTCTATTTGATTTTTAGTAAAATAAAATATTTCAGTATTTTACCCGTCGCAGGCGAAAGTTATACGAATAGTTTCACTACGGACTCGGTGATATTTTTGTATTGATTGGCCGTCTTCTGATTGGCTGTTCTCGTGGTATTAATATTCCTTTCTTTGGTCTAGACTATATTTCAGCTATGTATAGTTTCCATAAATATCTCTTGTCTTTATTTTAATGCTAAAAATATTCTCTCTCTACCATCATAATGTCATCATTACTTTAAATTGCAAATGAGGATTCTGGTAAATCTTATTAATGGAAAAAGAAGACATTAAGGTCGTTTCTTCTTTATTATATTATTCAGTCTCTTGACTAAATGACCGGCACAAGCTGCTGTTTTAATCGCTTCCATTTGGTTAATTTGAAATCCATGAAAGAATATTGTTATAGTATTATTGTCAATAAAACAAACAAGAAATACGTTCTTAAATTTTCCAGTTTAATGACGCTAATATATTATCCACTTTTAAAAATTAAAAGATAATGATCCGAGCTGCATAAGCAATAGCATAGATATTACAGCTGTAATATTTTTTCTAATTTTATCGTCCGAAAACGGAGAGAGCAAAATTATAGGAGTAATTTAATTTGCAGAGAAAGTGAGTACAGTAGGAAGGTAACAAAGGAAAAGGGAGCCATGGTTAAACTACAGGTAATAATCACAATATTATGTACAGACATTAGGTTAGTTTGGAAGCAGGAGACGTGAAAAATGAGCAATGCCCTCCGCGGGACAAGAACCTCGGACGTCTCGAATACTCGCCGAGCGTGCTGACCACTACACCACGAAGGTATGCTAAGAAGGCGGGAGAAATACCTTATATACTCCCCCTTTTAAAGGGCGATTGGGGATGAGGGGACCCAACCGCCAAATCCTGGTGGTGAAGAATCATCATCCACCTTCTTTCGTTTTTAAATCTGGCGCCACTGTAGAGAAATTGGGTATTTTTTGAAAGCAGGAGAGACGAAAAATTGGCAGTGCCCTCGCCGGGACTCGAACCACGAACCTCTCGAATACGTGGCGAGCGTGCTGACCACTACACCACGAAGGCATGCTAAGAAGGCGGGAGAAATGCTCTCTCCCATTCTAACTCTGTTCTTGGCAAAAAGCCACAACTTAAATAGTTAAGGGTTAGCAAGTACGATTTGCATAAATATATTCACGCGTTTATTCTGGCCGCAAGTGAAAAATAAGTGATGATAGTAAAGTTTTAAAGTAAAGTAAACGTTACTCAAACTTAAGAGACTTACAATCTTTAGCTTGTAAAGCTCACTCTCCCTTTTAAAGGCCGACTGGGAATTAGGGGACCTAATCGCCAAATCCTGGTGGTGGAGAATCATCATCCACGACCTATTTTAGTTCGGGCACCACTGTAGAGACGTTAGGTATTTTTGAAGCAGGAGAAATGATAAAGTAGCAGTGCCCTCGCCGTGACTCGAACCACGGACCTCGCGAATACGCGCCGAGCATGCTGTCTACTACACCACGAATGCATGCTAAGAAGACGAAAGAAATACCTTATAACAATATCTTTAAAAGAAACCTACATTTCAATAAGATTATATAATGTTAGCGGTACAGCACCTGATGGTTATTAAGCCTGTATCTGACGGATATATTACTTGTAATAGAGCCGGACACGTCTCGCTCCTCAGTTACCTTGTAAAGCTCAGGATTAGTTTACTTGTACGAGTCTCGACCGCAGTTCCCAAAAAGGTCACCAAGGGAATGAAGGAGAGGAGAGCGAAGAAATGACCCAGATTTCGAAAGATCGAACACATCAACAGTAAATAACGCAACAAAAGACGTGAAACGCTAGAGTCTCGTTCTCTTGGGTAGCATAAACTAACGAGACCTAGACGACTGCGTGAAGGATTATCCTCAGGTCTTACTTACAAAAAAGTTAGAAGAAGAATGTGAAGGACTCTTTATTCACTCAATGTAAGTTTACAGATGGTCCCGCTTGGGACTATGCAAAATCCAACACTCAAAAACTTAACTCAAAAAGATAACGATGAACTTATCAGGACTTGTATTTCTTCTAACCTGCTTCCCGAACATGACGTGTCCTCACTAGACAGTGAGTTTAACTACAAACTATATCCTATGGAGTGTAGCAAAGACGACAAGATGAGAAGGGTTAAATTACTCTTTGTTTTTTACGATATCACAGGCGCTCCCGCACTTCGGAATACAAAGACCAATCACTTGTGGTTCGAACGTAAAAATGTAAGACTACTAACTAACTAAAATAAGAGCTAACTTTTAATATTTTACACAGATGACTAACACTAAGACTGGCCTTGTAAATTAGTACATATGTAGTACGCAAACTGCGGAAAACTACAATACGTCCTTAACTTTCGAGAGGACTAAAACCTCTGACTTTAAAGGCGGACAGCAACTGATGGCAAGCTCGCGTGAAATCTAGTGGCAAGACGGCGCCCTCTCTTCCCTTCTGACTCTGCTCTTGGCAAAAAGCCACAACTTAAATACTTAAGCGTTAGCAAGTACGATTTGCTTAAACATATTCACGCGTTTATTCTGGCCGGAAGTGGAAAATAAGAGATGATAGTAAAGTTTTAAAATAAAATAAACGTTAGTCAAACTTAAGATCCTAATAAACTTTAGTAAGTTTAGTCTAATGACGCGCAGGATAATTTAACGCTCAAGAGGGCTCTGACTCGTAAAAATCGGCGTAACCAAGCCTAATGGCTAGAAGCACTCAACGCGACAGGATTCTAATCTCTAGTTATTCAAGATAGCAATGTGGCCTTCAAGCAGCCATAATACGCTCTAAAATGGTCTTTTCTTAAATACCACGTATATCTACCTCATTTGAATACACGCGCGGTAGCTTATTTAACATTCTGGAAAAGAAGCGCGGGTGAAAATAAGAATGAAAGGAAATTTGCTTTAAAATAAAAAAAATTAACTGTTAGCTAAATTAAATGAATCTCCCCAACATAAATAAAAGAAGTAAGGTGAAATCACATATTTACGAAGTACAAGGAAACCTACCACTTAACGAAGAATATATGCAGAAAATACGCTTCAAATAATAAGCGGGAAGGAAACTAAAATGGATGAAATGCTGACACAAAAGTGGGAATACAAACTAAAAGTACTGAATAAAAATAATCAAGAGAATGCAATAAATTAGCCCTCAAAAGAAAAAATGTGTAAAACTGAGGGAGGAAAAAAACGATGGGACTATTTCTAATATTCTCGGAATTCTAGAAAGCTAGGGGAGAAAATACGCAAGAAAAGGTGGTAGTTCAAAGCCTGGCATGTGAGAATAATTTAAAAGACAGGATATCTTCCATATATGAAAAAATACATTTGTAGATTTTGAAGTTTCGCTTCAAGGGCTGGATGCAACTCCAGAGCACAACCCTGCGGACATTTTAAAAAGAGAATGGCAAGTTTGATATCTAGTAATAAAAGCTGTATATCAACTTGAATTCCAGATATACGAAAAAAGACGCAACTTTTGTGACAAGTTTTAAAGGGCTTTTCTGAATTTTAAAACCGTGTATTTATGTGCACTAAAACTAGGTTATGTTATTTTATGTTAAGAGGAATTGACTCGTGTTATGCACCCACAAGCCCTCCCTTATTTACGAAAATGTTAAAATACTGAGTAGGCATCATGAGGTGCGATAAATTCAACAGTCATTCAAAGCCCACCAGCAGCCCAGCGACAAAACGGCTGAACACTGGTAATTCGACCTGAGTTCAGTCCCGGCGAACGGGCTGGTTGCATGGGAATTTTCGCGGTTTACTTCTTGTGCTACACGAGTACGAGCCAAATTTCCTTTAAAAAGTCCTACACGAAGGTACACCTTCCGTTCGAAAAGTTCCGATGCGAATTTTCTTCCTGGTAATGTAATCCTAACTGGATTAAACAAGCGAATGCAATTTTCGTGTGTCGGGGAATGGTTGTGCAAGCGCATTCAGTGAATTCGGCCGGAAAATGGAAGGGGAGGGATTTCTTCTTGTTCCATGACAGTATCCCCGCTCTCACGGTTGAAGATTAGAAAACGAAAAATTACAATAAATAATAGCAGCCATTTCATAAGGGTGATCGGAATTAACATCTACAGTTTTAAATGAAATGCATTGATTTTATTTTATGACCAACATAATACGAATGTAAAAGATTTTTTTTTGGTTTGGTAAACTAACTTTATATATTCATTAAAATGTATTTTATAACTTCATAGAAAATATGATGTAATAAAAATATAATGTCAATATTTAGTAATATGTATATATGTTACTGTGAAAGACCAAAATCTGGAGAATGTCGACTTTCACCGGTGAATTGTCAACATTCACATAGTCGCTTGGTGTATGTCCGAAATATTTTTAAAATACTCTTATTTCTGACTTACACCAGTGAATGTCGACATTCACCATGTACTAATGGTGAATATTGAATATATGAGAATATTGTATTTTCTTCTCCGTCATTCAGTCGCGAAAAAACACACTCAAGTACTTAAAACACACACTACATTCAAAATGAGAAAGGAAAATAATAGAAGTTAAAAAACTTACTTAATTATACAGTGCATTCTAAATGAGAAAATAAAATAATAGTAATAAAAAAACTTACCAAATTATGTGATTCAAATCTGATTAATTGCAACAACTTAAACTATTATGAGACTTTGAATTGCCCAAGAGGCCCTCGCTTTTACGACTGCATTTATAGGAAACAGCCAGTCACCTCTTTTTTCGACCTACACCAGAGCATATCTGTGATTGTCGACATACACCGGTGAGGGTCCGAATGTACAAGAATGTAATGCAATATTCGATCTTTCACCGACGTATTTGGCGAATGTTGACATTCTCCGGTGAAAGTCGACATTCTCCAATTTCGGTCTTTCACGGTAACATGTATACTCACTTTATATTTATACATATAAAAAAAATATAATCATTTCTTGACTTTAAATTTTTCATATATTGAAACATTTTGTTTCATAATTGACTATAGTACGTATGTTGTTGGCAAATTGATTAAATCAAATTTAGATGGGGAAGATGCTCCTTGGGGGGATGTCTTTCATGGAGGATTTCTTCAACGAAACTAACCTATATTCCTAGAGTGACTTTTTTATATTATTTCAATTTGGATAATACTATTTATTTTTGAATTAATATACATTTAAGCACATATAAGCATGATGAATATTCGAAAATGATAAATATATTTACGAATGTTTAATCAATTCAGAAAAATCCATATATAATAATTTTTATCAAAATGAAATGGTAAAATTAAAAATGTATTCATACTGTATGAATTCTCTGATTCCTATCCGGCCTACCAGCGAAGCCTACCTTCCTACCTAGTTTGGAAATGGGGTTTTGCATCATCTCCTATAAACGGCGAATCACTTTGAGACTTGTTGCCACCAAATGCTTTCGCCTTGCATTGACTTTAAAGAAATTTAATAATAAAGGATCTACATGTATTTTCCTGGTATTGTGAAAAAATGACGGTATCTACAGCCATGAAATTTTGAATAACTATGTCCGCTACCCGAACATGTATGTGCACCTGGAAATCCCAATTTTAAATTTCGAATTTTATATTTAATATTTTGTGAAACTTTAATGAATTTTTGATTAACAAACTCGACGATTTGAAAGCGATTAGTGGCAACACTGTGCGGAATAAAATATTTTTATCGTGAGACTGCCTCTCGGAAATTCTAAAGATACACTGTTTTAAAATATTTTGTGATTTTGCTCTTGAAATGAATTTTATGTGGCATAAGAGCGAGGAACATGATATTTAATAAATAAATTAACACACAAAATGTTGATAATAAAAAGAGAAAAGTTTTGAATTCGAAGAAAAGCTAAAATGACGTAATAATAAAGCTTCAATAAAATGACATAATAATAAAGCTGCAATGAAATGACATAACAATAAAGCTACAATGAAATGACATAATAATAAAGCTACAATAAAATGACATAATAATAAAGCTACAATAAAATGACAAAATAATAAAGCTAAAATAACAAAAAAGAAATGAGTTAACAGGAGTGACTGGAAAAGCAGACTGGTTGACTGAGAGCTGAGCGAGAGGATAAAGAAACCTTAACAAACCCTTTTGGGCGACTGACAAAATCTGAGCTATTCGAGAGTTCCAGGGTTCGAAACCCGGGAGGGCAGTGAACATTTTTCACATCTATTGCTTCAAAATAACCTTTTGACTCTACGATTTTGTTGACATACAGGAATTTTGCGGTACGATCTACGGCGTCTTGTCACTTTATTCTAGCGATATATTGCTCGTATTTGCCTTACACGTGGAGAAATCACGAAAATGCCAGTCCAGCTGGCTGTTGGAGTCGAATCAGTTTTGTCCCAGGTCGAAATACTAGCGCTCATCTGTCTTATGCCGTAGGCCACTGGAGAAACAATTTTAACGACTTTTTAAGCAATAAATATTTCTTTGTTAGTTAACTCGTTCTGGAGATCATTCCCTAATATGCTATGAAGAAATAGTATAAGTATACTCAAACTGAAATATATCGACCAGGATTATATAAACGAGAGTTCCATGTGGATATATTTACTCAAATTTTAGTGCTATTTGCAGGAATTTTTGTTTTTCATCCTTCCTAGAATTAGTTTCCTTGTTTCAGCAAAAGAATAAAAGTAAGTTACTCGAAGCGCCGTCCGCCATTTCCTCTACTCGCGGGATGAAACGAACAATCAGTAACAGATAATGAAAGAGAACAGAGCTTCCTAACGCCTACCGTATGTAATCAGTTCTAGCAACTGTCAGTGACCGATGGATGTTTTGTTTTTGATTCTTGCGCCTCAGTAATTCGGAAACGTCCGTGACAAACACTTCAGGGCTTTTGTTTGCTGCCAACTTCAGAACTATTATGGCCTTAGCCGTTATTACGCTTTCAATTCACTTGCAGATTGCGTCCATTCTAATGATGTTAACAAAGTTCAAAGACGTTCTTTGAACTGTAATGAAAGGAAATCGAGTGTTTAAAAGTTATTTGAAGATTTTAACAGAAGTAAACGATTTTAATGGTATCGAGATTTAATGATTTTATGCGTTACATATAAGAACAGCAAACGCCTGATTTCCGTGGTAATACTGAGGGTAATATCCACGGTTCACTTATAACTGTAGTTATCGTATTTTCCTTTTTTATTTCTTTGTACCAAGTAAAAAGGAAGTATTGTAATCGCAAAACATTTCGGGTATCATATTTCAAAGAAAATATCCATTTTAACCGCTATCCAATGCAGTTTAACGATATTTTTCAGCGACATCCGTACGTAAGGACAGAATAAAGGACTCTTCCCCCCCTCCAAAAAATTATAAAACTGATTTAAAAGGGATTCTGAAGAGATTTTTTCCTGGCGTCTGTGCGTACGTACGTACCTATGTATGTAGCTCGCATAACTCAAAAACGAGTAGTCTCAGAACGCTGAAATTTTGTATATAGGACTGCTGTAACATGTAGGTGTGCACCTCCTATTTCGGTTGCAATCAACCGCACCAAACGTTTATAAATATATATATATATATATCCACTAGGCTCAGTGAGCTCAGTTTCTTTATTCTTATATGTTTCTAAATTGCGTACGTTTTGCTTTAAAAATAATTAAATTATGTTGCTCTGATCTTCCGATTAATTGTTTTATGACTTTAGTTAACCTGCATGCAATATTTGTACAATTCTCAACAATTTAAGAGTCGTTTAAGGGCGGCTAAGCCTAATTATTTTTATCATAGCAGCCATATTCGTTTACATTTGAAACTTAGCAGAATAGTGGATTTGTTGCCAATCTCCAGAAACTAAACTTCGCAACGCCAAAGTAACGTCTTCTTTTATTATTGCGAATTAAATTACGCTTAATCTATTCTGGAATTTATTCGAGGAAATAAGTGTTTTTAAGATTTACGTCGTAACTTTTAATATAGATATTTTGAGTTTTTATGTATTTTTGCCCTGTCGAGAAGTGAGAACTGAATGAATTGAATGAGAAATACTGAATCGTTTGTGAAAAACAGTTTCTTTTTTTTTCTTTCTTTTCTTTTTTTTTTTCTTTTATACTTCGGTTTAGATTTATTTTAGGATTTGAATAGAATAAGTCACAACGATTAGATAATTCTTCGGATGATATACATAATTTTTGTGCATTCTGGAGGTATAAAACGAATGAGATGTAACTCTGTTAAGTGAACTTAGCACCAGAGAGTCGCTATGGTAAGCAAATATAGTGAATTTTAAAGACAGCATTTATGCTATTGTGGTTTATACGCTATCGACGAAGTAGATTTAATTCAATCCAATAAGTTTAAATGAAGTGGAAAAAAGGCATATAATTTAATATTCCGTACAAGGAAGTTAAATGATGTACACATCAAACTTTGTTTTTTACTAATTTTACCCGACGAAAATCGAGAGGGTAAAATTATGCGAATAATTGAATTTTGGAAAGACGTGCTTACAACAAGAACATAACAAATGAAATCTAGTCAGGAATTAACAACAGAAAATTATCTCAATATTATTTATTTAAAAGAAACATACATTCCAATAAGAATGCATAGTAACATAAACATTACAATATCTAATCTGCTATCTTCATTTCTCCTTCCCTGCAATGTGAATTTAACCCGTACATGTTGTTGTTTCTGATACTCCTTAGGCCTCAAATCATAGGTAAATAATAAAAGAAGAGGGATGTGCAGCTGATTTAGAGAAATAGTAGACTCAATGTCAGTCCGTGCTTGCTTCTCTGTGATAGGTCGGTTCTCATATTACCCTTGTCCAATGGTTAGAAGGTAAAGGTACTAGAGATTTCTCGGATCTTTTTCTAGAGATTTCTACCTTCTTCGCAGGTAATTTGTGAAATCGTTGAGTTTGTTAATCAAAAATGCGTTAAAGTTTTTTACAAAATATGAAATAGGTAATAAAACAAATTGTAAATTCCTGCTTCCAGATACTCGTATTCGAGTTGAGGTCTACGTTATTCAAAATCTGATGTCTTTGGGTACCGTTGTTGGTTCACAAAGCGGGAAACATACATTCATGCAGGTTCTTCCTTATTTAATTTCTTTAAGTGTGATGCAGGGGTCCAATATTTGGTGGCAACAATTTTAAAAGTGAATCAGACTTTTATAGTGAACCAAAGCAAAATGTCAAAACTAAATTAATAGCCCTTCTGGGCGCCTTGGGCTAAAAACAACAGCAACAACAACAACAAAACACATATAATTTTACTTAAATTATTTAGATATGTACAAAATTCGTAACAATATTAGGAGCTTTAGGTATCAATAAATATTTTAGTTCTTTGTGCACGGTTATTGTTAAGACTTTGTGTTAGTATCGTAAGTTACGACTAGATGAACAGTCGTCCGGCAGTCTACCAAGGTTACTGTGTTTAGATCAAGTATAGTATTACGAATTTTTGTATTTAGATAACTAATATAAAACAATTTCAATTGTAATTTTACTACACTAATGTCCATAAATTAAGGATAATGCAAAGTCAGGCAAAGGAAGACTTAGAAGCAAAACAAATTTGACTTATTTGTAAAGCTTATTTATTAAACAAAAGGTAAAGAGCAAAAAAAGATGCTATATGTTTAATATTATTAAAAAAAATTAGCAATTTTTTCTTCCCGGAGCAAATTACCAGAAACACCTATTTACAAAAAACCAATATTACATGGTTGGTATGATTGTTAATACATTGTATGTCTCACAGACGATGCAATACAGTCCGTACAACGCCTAGACATGCTGAGTATCAAATTATCGATCTGTTCTTGGGGGATATTACACCACTCAAAAAGCAATGCTCTCCGAAGTTCCGATAGACATGTAGGAGGAGGTTGACGGGCTACAACTCGTCGGCCAAGCATATCCCACACGTGCTCTACTGGAGTCAAGTCCGGTGAGAATGCTGGCCAGTCCATACGGGTGATATCCTCCGATTGAAGGCATTCGCTTACGATATTTGCACGGTGAGGACGGGCGTTGTCATCCATAAACACAAATTGTGCGCCCATGGCGCCCCGAAACAAACGTACATGTTGTTCCAGAATGACGTTCCGATAGATTTGGCTTGTCCTGGTTCTGTTTTGAACATGCAGGTCAGTTCTGGAACCCAGAATAATTCCACCCCAAACGAGCACTCCTGCACCACCGTAACGGTGTCGTTCAATGATGTTTTCTAAGTGGTAACGGGTACCTGGAGCTCTCCACATGAAAGTCCGGCGAGAATCAGACTGCAAGCTAAACCTGTACTCGTCGGGAAACATCACACAAGCCCACTGTTGCGGTGTCCACAATGCATGCTCTCTACTCTAGGCTAACCGCAGGCGACAGTGAGTTGCAGTGAGTGGAACGCATCTGACAGGTCTACGAGCATATAGATCAATCTGCCCTAAGCGTCTGTACACGGTCTCCCTTGAAAGTTTCGTACCAGTGGCTGAAGAGAGCTGACGAGACAGGTCTGAGGCTGTGCTCCGACTGTTTCTTTTGGCGGTAACTGCCAAATACCGGTCCTTATTCTGCGTTGTAACTCTGGAGTGACCTGTGCTGTAACGTCTACTCACATGACCATCATCTTGGAATCGTTGCCAAAGCCTGGAGATGACACTCTGGGCAATTCCAAGTTCGTGTGATACTTCCACTTGGGTACGCCCACATTCCAGACGGCCGATAATTCTACCACGTAAAAAATCATCCAAATGCGTCCTTTGTGTCATAACTATTCGGTTATTGCACTGAAATGCTTATAAAGCGCCTGCGAACAATTTTACTTCTTTGCCTGTATTCCTTATATATCACTCTTACACTCTCGTCATTGTGACGTACCATCGGTGTCATCTTGTTACTTCCTGAAATTTGCATATGATTCTTGAAGATGTGTGTAGTGATGTTACAGGTGATATATTTATTTTAGAGTTCGATTTCCGCGTGACTCCGAATTATCCTTAATTTATGGACATGAGTGTATTTACCCGTGCAATGCAGCACTTGACAAATTTTAAAAGAAAGCTATGCCGAAAAAGTAAAAACATAACAGCACGCGCACTTAGGATTGAATAAATGAATATCTCTTTAATTTATATTTAATTTGAATAAATGTAACTGACTAATATGTTAGCTGTAACCGTAATTCGACTCAGTTGGTTTCCAGAAATCTCAAGAAGCAAAGAAATTAGTAGTACTCTCTCGCGACCGATTAAAAATCCGGAGAAAAACGTCTCAGCTGAATTGCTCAAATGGCTGCTTTTTTGTGTTTCTTTTTTTTTCTTTTTTTTTTTTTTTTTATTTAGTTTTTTTTTTGCTAGGCATTGTGTAGTATTCTAACGTTTTTAATAGTTTAAAGGATAACTACTTATTATATTACGCCATATTGTGATAGTTTCTGAGGAAAAATTCCAGCGTTCTATTATATTTCTTGCGATAAAAATAAATTTTATTAACATTTTAGCGGACTTGTGCATTCAATCTATTACGAACCAGTACGCACAAAACAATAATTAGAGTTTAATCTCAAAACATACTTAGCCAGATATCATTTCGAAGGTAACATATAAGAAAGCCAAGGTAGGGAAATTGAATTCTTTTTCCCTTTTTCACACATATAGATCTTCTAAATTAAGGTACAAAATGTTTTTAATGATATCTGAAAAATTTCAGGCTATAAAATAGAAACTATACTTATACAACCGTATATATTCTTTTTAGACTTGCGTCAGTATCCTGTCAATAGTCTTTAATTTCATCTTTTTCAGAAATAACGTATGCTATTTAAGGATAGGCAATTAATCAAACTGTTTTCAGCAAGGAAATAAATATAATTTGCATATCAGTGACAGACAGCTGTCCTGCACGTGCTGTATCGCTCCTGAAATAATGAATCGCCTTCAGTGCGAAAAAAAAACGTGTGCGCATTGCACTGGATTTTAAGATAAAGAAGGTAAGCAAAGCTGAAATGTGAAAGAAAACTAAATGAGACTTATGACAAAAATACTTTGATTGATTTCTCCAAGTATTAACGAAACGAGTTGCGATTTATTATATATATAGATAGCATCATGGAAATACCAACATAACTTTATCTTTTAAGCTAAAAAATGTGATGTGTGCAATACATGACTTCTTTGTACGGAATATTAAATTGTACGTATTTTTTCCTACCCTTCATTTAAAGCTATATCCACGAACTTCATTACAGATATATTTCTCATTCAATTCATTCAGCTCTCACTTCGCGACAAGGCAAAAATACACAGAAAATATCTGCATTAAAAATTGAAAAACATAGAAGAACATAAAACACCAAATATAGTCAAAATAATAAAAAAACAAATTTTTACAATTAAAATTACAAGTTCTACGCAAAAACAAGCAATTCAGCCAGCGGGCAAGAAAGCAGATTTTTCGGTGCACAAAACTGAAAGTTTACTTTTGATTTCACTCGGCAAAAAGACACTGATGGCGTAGAAACTGACTTGATTTGTTGTGGACTCTATACTGAGTCATATGATAATTTAATAACTTAAATGATAATTCCAGAATGGATTAAGCATAATTTAATTCTCAATAATAAAAGAAGACGTTACTTTGCTGTTGCGAAGCTTAGTTTCTCTAGATTGGCAGCAAATTTACTATTCTGCTAAGTTTCAAATGTAAGCAACTATGGTGAACGTGATATTTCATAAGTAAAGATAACACACAAAGAACGTGATATTTAATACGTAAAGATAACAGACAAAACGTTAAAAAATGCCCGTTTGGGTGTAGTATAAAATCTGAAAGCTTTCAGATTTTTTTTAAATTTTTACTTCATTTATTTTATTTTTAAATTTCCTTACAGATTTCAAAAGTTGCTTTTAAATTATTTATCATAATTTAAAATAATAATTTCAAATTACCAATAAAATTAATAACATAACTAATCTTTGAAATTCTGGTGAAATTTTTAATAAAACTTTCTAGCAAATCTTATAAAATTATAAAAGATAAGAAACTACTCATGTTTTTGAAGCAATGTAAATCTCTTTTAGTCCTTCATCGTATCCTGTAATTCTATCATTGTCTGCGTAATTAAAAATTAATTCATACAAGAACACTGCTTCAGTACAACAGTGTTTCGCCGCAGTTATCTGCTAGATTAATGGAATTATTATGAGAATAATTTAGAAATTGCAGGTTCTGTTATAAACAATATTTTTGATATTAAAATGAAGAGCATAATTTATCTGTGTAAAGCAAGCAGATATCTTTCATTTGTTATTCATTTCCAACTAATTAAAACTAATATCAAAATACTAAATTTAATTTAAAATGCGTGTAAATTTTAAGCTAAAATTATGATTTCTGATTGAAAGTAAGTTTTAGTTTCGAAAATTATCATATTTGTTAGGAGTTTTCAATGTCGGCTGAACTCTTCTTCGAGGCATCGCCATTTAATAAATGTAGTTTATTTATTTTAAAATATTCTTCAGAATATTATTTGCCTGTTATTGTATGGGATAGTTTCAAAAACTGTAGAATAATAATAAGGTTAATATCAGCTAGAAATTATTTTTATGTTATAAGGTGTTTCTCCTATCTTCTTCGCATGCCTTCGTGGTGTAGTGGGTAGAACCCTCGACGCGTATTCGAGAGGTCCGTGGCTCGATTCCCGGTGAAGGCACTGCTCATTTCTTCACCTTCCTGACATCGAAAATAACTTAATGACTTTACAAGTGGCTCCCGAATTAAAAAGATGGTGGATGATGATTCTCCACTACCATGATTTGGCGATTGCGGCCCCTAATCCCCAGTCGCCCTTTAAAAGGGGGAGTATATAAGGTATTTTTCCCGCCTTCTTCGTATGCCTTCGTGGTGTTGTGGTCAGCACGCTCGACGCGTAACCGAGAGGTCCGTGGTTCGATTCCCGAGAAGAGCGTTGCTCATTTTTCATCTCTCCTGCTTCAAAATAATAATGACTCTACAATGTTATATCTTTTCGTTACCTTTCATTTCTTTTTCCAACGACACCAGAATGAAGGTTAGGTTAGGTTATTCAGTTATGGCAAAGCACACTAGGGCTATCTGCCTAAAGGGAGGGATGCCTTCGTGGAGGGCTTTCTAAGGGAAACTGGCTCGTATACACGTTACACATGGGGAAAATCACGAAAACGCCCATGCAGCCAGCCCGTTCGCGGGATTCGAACCTCGGACCGAACTACCAGTGTTCAGCGTCTTTACTGCTCGGCCGCTGGTGGGCCACCAGAATGAAGATTAGTTAATTTCTAAGTAAATAACGAATTTTCAGTTTGGAGAGAGTTGTGGGAACCGGTCGGTAAAGATACTCAGACGCTGCTGTGTAACGGATCTGCATTTATGATGACTATTTGTATTTATTAACGATCAGAAGTAAGGCCTATATTAACTCTCTTCGAGTTAGTTGTTTGTTGGAATTAAGTTCTGTGTTGCACATATTCGAATATTTGAATTATCTACAAGAGCTGATGAGCACTATTCCCTAAGTTTAAGTTGTACTATCAAAAGTGGCACTTTTGTGCGAAGAAGAAAATTCATCCAAACAAAGGAAGCTTACACAGATGTAGTTGTAGAGACATTAGGTTATTACAAAGCAGCAGACATGAAAAATGAGCAACGCCTTCGCCGGGAATCGAACCACGGACCTCTCGGTTACGCGTCGAGCATGCAGACCACAACACCACGAAGGCATGGGAAGAAGGCGGGAGAAATACCTTATATACTCTCCCTTTTAAAGGGCGACTGGGGTTTTGGGGACCTAATCGTCAAATCGCGGGGGTGGAGAATCATCATCCACCACCTTTTTTAGTTCGGGCGCCATTATAGAGACATTAGGTTATTACAAAGCAGCAGACATGAAAAATGAGCAACGTTTTCGCTGGGAATCGAACCACGGACCTCTCGGTTACGCGTCGAGCATGCAGACCACTACACGACAAAGACGAAGAAGGCGGGAGAAATAGATACCTTATATAGTCAAATAGTGGAATAAGTTTAATCTTGCCAGGTTTATATGAGAAAGGTTTGGACAGATGGGTTTTTATTTCTTCTGCATGTATGAATGTATGCAGATAACTTTGCTTCTAAAGTCTGAAGATAAGCATAAATGGGTTTATTTCTTCTAGATATGTGTAAAGCCGGTTTAAAAAAATATTGTGCTCTTTCGTACTAATTCTTACCAACGTCTCTACTGTTATATTCTAAATTACGACTATTTTCCAGAGACCACTTCACCTTAATTAATGAAATAAAAGTTTTATTATAATTGTAGGATTAATGATATTGTTACGGATATCGTATTTGTTTAGCTATTTTTAGTAGAACTGTAATTGAATTGTTTCATTTCCCCGTGCAATGCTGCGCGCGACGAGTTTTAAGAGAAAGCTACGCCGAAAAGTAAAAATACAGGAGCACGTGCATTTAACATTTCATAAATAGATATCTCGTACTTGTTTTTGCTATCCAGAAAAATCGAGAAAATACCAGAATGCTCCCGCTTCATGATTAAAAGCCGGATTAAAACATCTCAGCTCAATTATTTACTTAGTATTGTTATTGATTGTAGCGAATTCGCGGTGGCATTGGATTAGCTTTCTCTGTATTATATTGTTCTATTTAAAGTTTTTAGAAGTTTTAAATATAGCAACTGTGAGACAGTGTGATATTGCATGAATATCTCTGAGGAATTCTCAGCATTTTATTTTATTTCTTGGGATGAGAATAAATTTTACTAACTTTTTATCGACTTGTGCATTCAATCCATTACGAATCCGTACGCACGCAACAGTATGTTCCCAAAAATAAACAATATCTGTGGACACATGACATCCTTGTACAGCCTATCAAATTATATACATTTTCTGCTTTCTACTTCATTTAAACTTATTTCCTCGAATTTCAGTAGAGATATATTTCGAAATATACAATAAAACGTCAAGATTCAAAACATCTTCATTAAAAATTGTAAAATAGAAAAAAGTTAAATTACCAAATACAATTAAAGACGATTAAAAGAAACAATTTTTAAAACTAAAATTAAAGTTTCTACCCCAAAACAAGCAATTCTGCCAGCGGGAAAAGAAACCAAATTTTTGGTGCCAAAATTTTGAAAATTAACTTTTGGTACCGCTGAGCAAAAAGGACACTGAAGTTAGTGACCTCGTTAGGCCTAGCACCACTTTAAATTGTTGATAATTCTACAACTATTGCATGCAGATTAATTAAAAGCATAAAAACCTTAACCGGAACATAAGATCAGCATACGTCAACCATTTTTAATGCAAATATAATTCCGGAAATACAAAAGTAAAGATACTGAGCTCACCGAGCCGGGTAACAGAATGGGAATGTTTCGGGCTACCGATTGCATCGAAAAAGAGAGGTGCAGAACTAGATGTTATAGCAGTTCCATACGCAAAATTTCAGCATTCTATCGCTATTAGTTTTGGAATTATGCGAGATACATACAGATGTACGTGTATCAGTGAGAAAAACCTCTTCTGAATCCATTTTAAATCCATTTTCCCCGTACATGCAACCAGATATTATGCAAAAACATCGTTCAGATGGATTGGAGAATGGTCGAAATTGATATTTTCGTTGAAATATGGTGCCCGAAATATTTCGCGATTACAATACTTCCTTTACTTCGTACGAGTAAGTAATAAAAATAACTAATTGCAGTTTTAAATATGAGGAAGCGAATAACTTTCGAAAATGTATTTCTTTAAATTCCACATATGTTTTCATAATTTTTCCATATTCATTGCGTATGAAATATTGTTTCTTTTCGTCACGTCGTATATTTTTTTAGTCTTAAATTACGTTGTCTAGTCGCATGTATAGAAACAGTTTGCTTAGAGATGGTCTTGATAGACAGAGAAATACCCTTTCAACGATATTTAAAAGACATAAACTAACAGTAGAATGTACCATAATATCATTTCGAGTTTGTTTAACTATCGTTGGTATCGATTATTGCAAGTTAGTTTTATAAAGTTCTGGCTTTGAGTTACTCAGCTGTCCTTGGCATGAATTGTTACTGGTCTAAATAGGCACGTGGTATAAAAAAATAATAGTCAACAACAACAAAAAAAAAATTCTCTCTCCATTAACTGATCGCAATTCACTGGTGGGGACAAATATCTGATTGTTATGATACAACATTTCAAGGCCTCTACACGCTAATATATTGCAGCATTATCTTTTGTTTTGTTTATGACCGCTCCAACATGCATTTAGCTCAATGCAATTACATTAAAGGCTCGAACAATCCTTGAATCTTCTGTCGTTGAAAGGGATGAAACCGAACCCTTTGACAACCCATTAAGCATCTTATTCGGTTAAACTCGAGAGATGCTTCAGACAGCCAAGAATAAACAAGGCCAAAACGGAGATGCAGTGTATGAGAAGTAAGATGATTAAACACGGGATGGACAATCATCTTTATTAAGTCTTTGGGCTCCTGAAGCAAAATTATCTATATCTATTCTTATATATATATACATAATTACAATAATTCACTATAAATTATAAAAAAAACTCTCCATATTACATCTCCAAGCAACGGAAATTCAATTTAAAAACATTATTGAAAAGGTATTTTTCAGAATTTAAAAAAAATTATAGAATTTTCAGTTCTCCTGCTTTAAACACAGTTAAGGAAAAATTAAATCGCAAAAATGCCAAAATCAAAAGTAAACTTTTAAGTATTGAAAAACCAGTTATTGTTATTGATAGCAGATTAATCGACTTATCAAGGGGATAAACCAATCTACTATCAATTAACAGTAACCAAAATAAGAGAGAGCGTTTCATCTTGCTTCCAAGTAAGCGTCAAATTATTTGCTAGATTCAAATCACTAATTGATACTCAATCAAAATAAAGATATTAGTCACTAAACCAAAGGAATCCTCTTAAAAAGCAAATAATCTTTAAGAACAAAATGTTTTCACTAAGAACACAATTAATCAGAACGAGACGCTTACTTTAGAAGACATATCCCCTACACTCTCTTTTCATTTCAAATACAAAAGTAAAAACAAAAGTAGATTCAAGAACAAATTAAAACAAATATAAGTAGATTCAAGAACAATTTTTTAAAAAAACATAAATGGAGAGTATAATATAGTAAAACATAACATGGAGAGTTTTCTTTTTATAATTTATAGTGAATTATTGCTTTATTACTTTGCTGCTTTAGCGCAAGTCTTGGGTTTATTAATTTACTTTTAATTACTTTCATTATACATAATTACAAAATAATTTTAAAAAATCGCTTATTAAGCTGCTGAAAAAATATCAGTAAAGACGTAAAGCAAGAAATTTAGAGTACCTTTTCATAAAGACGAAAATTAAAATTCATAATTAATAAATTCCAAAAAATTTTCAAAAAATTTTCAAAGACTGTTAAAACCAAACCTTTTAAACAAGCATACTCCAATTCATAAATTTTTTTGAAATTTAAAGAAATTTAAAAAATGCCAGTAGAATAGGAATTCAGTCAACTTCAATGTCACTTCATCAGGGGAAAAGAACATTGAAACCAATTGAAATATTTCTTCTTGAAAAGCTCTTGCTTTTTTGTATCCAGAATTAGCTGATGAATTTCAAAGTATTTTAATTATAATAGTTCACCCGAAAACTCTGGCCCTTCCCCAAAGCAAGTAAAAAATTCTTAGTTAAATCAAAAATTCTTAGTTTAGTAAAAAATTCTTAGTTTAAATCAGAATCTTATGTCTAAAAAAGGGAATACCATTTTACTTAACAAAAACGAAAGTGAAATAATAAAATACTTCATTGAACAAAATAAAACAAAATATTATCTTTAAACATATAGCAATAAAATTGTTGCTTTATGGTTTTACTTATATATAGGTTTAAGGGGACTAATGTCTTTGTTTTGATTGAGTATCAATTGTGAATTATGATTTGAATCAAGCAAATACAGAGGCTGTTCGCACATTTTTAAGACGATGTATATTGTATTCAGAAAACTAAATTACATAAAATTGTTGCGTTTTAAATGTTCTGTTTGATATCCCTTATTCTGAACTATCTTTCGACACCGCAATTTCCAGGATAATAATGCCTTTTGAAGTGTCAGAAAAGGTATTCTATCCCATTCCTCCCGAACAGCTTTCCAGAATCTTGTTAGGGTTCTGGGACAACGTTTGGATAATGAAGTTTTTAAAAAACCGAAAGCACAAAAATCCATAGGTGACACATCGGGAGATTTAGTAGGGATATCAGTGAAGAATATGGCCTCGATACCAGTTTTTTGTTCCATTTCTTTTAGGAAATTTACAGTGGATTTTGATGTGTGACTACTAGCATTGTCCTGATGGAGTCTCACAGATTGATGGCACTGTGGGTAAAGCGATGGTATTTCATTCAGAAAAATTGGCGATAAAATATGTTCCTGAAAGTATTTGGAGTTAATCTTGACATTTTTTTGCAATCTTTATTTTTAACGTTCCATTATAAGAAAAACCAGCAACAATCATGAACCCCCTAGAAAAACTTTCTTTGGATTCTTTGAACCACGTACTTAATTTTTTTTCTCCCCTTTTATGATAATAAATGGCTCTTTTTTTTGTTCCAGTCATTTAAATACACCCATGCTTCATCTATTGTAACAATTGTTTTCCATTTTTCTTTGGATAAGTGTTTCTCATATAGAATTTTGCAGCGTGTCCTGCGTCCAGCGATATGTTTTGGAAGAAGACGATGCACTTTGCGATTTTTCGCTTTCTTAAGATTTAAATCAACGTTTATCATTTTGTTTACAGTGGACATCGAGCATTTTAATGATTTTGCAACTGTCCTTTGACTAGGGGGATTATCTTTTAACATTAAACAACGTACCTTTGCAATAGTCGAAGATGTCTGTTTTTTCCTTGGATACTTGTTTGGAATTTTTGTCCCACTCGAGGCTCCAATTTGACGTTTTTTTCCTTTCTTGTTGATGATATTACCTATCGACGCTTTAGATGTCACAAAACCATGACTCTCACATCGTTTTTGGATAACGGAGTATGCATATTTACATATTAACGGAGTATGCATATTACATTTACGCTCTTCGGAAAGAGCGTAAATGTAGCCTTCGAACCACTGCTTTGCTAAATTCGCCATTTTCAATATAAACAAAACTTTCAAGCCGCAGACGATAATTTTGAGTTTTAGAAACATAGTACAATTGCAATTACTTCTTTTGCAGCAAACGAGTTTTTATTACTGCTTACCAAAATTGTCTAAAAAATGTGCTAACAGGCCCTGTAATTAGATGCTTACTTGGAAGTAAAATGAAACACTATTTCTTATTTTAGTTGTCGTTAATCGATGATAGATTGGTTTATATCCCTTTGATAAGTCGATTCATCTGCTATCAATAACAATAACTAGTTTTTCAATACTTAAGTAAGTTTTACTTTCGATTTTGGCTTTTTTGCGATTTAAGTTTTCCCTTAACTGTTTTTAAAGCAAAGGAGGAATAGAAAATTATATTTTTAAATTCTTTTTAAAATTCTGAGGAATACCTTTTCGATGATGAAGTTAACCTTTTCGATGATGATTATACACAACATACTCATATATAGATTTTACAATATATATATATATATAATGCACTCATACATATATACACAATACACTCATATATATATATAATACATATATATAATGCACTCATACATATATACACAATACACTCATATATATAGCAAAAAGTATTTTCATTTTAAGTATGCATTCGAACCTGGCCCTTATTTAGCCTTTGCATTTGACAATCAAATTTTTCAATAAAAAAAAAAAAAGAAAACTCTCCATATTACATCTCCAAGCAAGGGAAAATCAATTTAAAAACATCATTGAAAAGGTATTTTTCAGAATTTAAAAAAATTTATAGAATTTTCAGTCCTCCTTGCTTTGAACACAGTTAAGGAAAAACTAAATCGCAAAAATGCCAAAATCAAAAGTAAACTTTTTAAGTATTGAAAAACCAGTTATTGTTATTGATAGCAGATTAATCGACTTATCAAGGGGATAAACCAATCTAACATCAATTAACAGTAACTAAAATAAGAGAGAGTGTTTCATCTTACTTCCAAGTAAGCATCAAATTATTTGCTAGATTCAAATACTAATTGATACTCAATCAAAATAAATACATTAGTCATAAAACCAAAAGAATCCTGTTATGTATATAATACACTCATATATATAATGCACTCATACATATATACACAATACACTCATATATATAGCAAAAAGTATTTTCATTTTAAGTATGCATTCGAACCTGGCCCTTATTTAGCCTTTGCATTTGACAATCAAATTTTTCAATAAAAAATTTGAGCTTTGCATTGTAATTAGTATAGCATTTTATTATTTTTATTATTGTCTTATTATTTTACCACTTTTATAGATATTTCTTTCGATTGTAATTATTCCAATCTTTTCCCTTGATTATAAATGTTTTATTTCGGCATTACATGTAAGTTTTTCCTTGTATCATTTGCTTCTATTTGTGTTTGGACAACAAAAACGGGTAGGAAAAAGAGACCAATTCAATGAGAGCCTGAAATTTGTATAGATTTTTTTAGTATTGTTTATAAAGAATTTTTTAGAATTAATAACCATTATGCTAATGGACGACAGAGATCTCAGTGAGTTGATCGGAATGAAACCCGGCTCTTGTTGTTCAGTTAATTGACTTAATTTAAAGCTTAAAACACTTTTCCCTTGACAAGTTCCGTTTGGAGCTTTAAATAAAAAAAAGATTAACTTTGGTTTTCACTGTTTTTGTATTTTCAACTTTTTTACTTTTTCTGTTCCAAATGCGTATTATAAAATTTGCAAATTCATAAAAATGGAAATAGGTGGGCGATCAGGGTTCTTACAATCCTTAAGTAACTCTCTCATATATTTAATTTCCCATATTATATATATATATATATATGAGTTTACGCCAGGGATTCCCAATCTTTTTCTTGCTCCGATCCTTTTTAAAGAATAGTTTATTCCCCCCTTACAGTTTTCTTTATAACATACAGCGTGCGACATAACCTTAATACAAGTAAATGCGCATAAATATTTTAAAGGTGACAAAATAAGAATATGAACGTTTTGAAAAAAAACAGTTGATTAGTTTGTTTTACTATTCTGTAGAGACATTATATATTTTGTGAAACGCAGGGTATGTAAAAAAGGAGCAATGCCATCGCCGGGTTTCGAACCGCGGACTTCTCGAATACCCGCCGAGTGTCCTGACCACTACACCACGAAAGCATGCTAAGATGGCGGGAGAAATACCTTATAACTCTTTGGATTATTATTAGCCCAAAGATGCAAACTTGCCCGGAAGGGCTACTACTAATTTCGTTTTGGGTTGTGCACTACAAAACGGCTGTATCACTTTTCAAATTGTTGCCACCAAATATTATTGTTTTGTATTATATCTAAAAAAATTAGATAATGAAGAATTTGCATGAATGTATGTTGCTTCTCGCACTGTGGAGAAAAAAACTGTACTTAGTCATCGGTTTTTGAATAACATAGTCCTTTACCCGAACGGAACATGGGCACCTGAAAGCTCGAATTTGTAATTATACCGATCCTAAAAAAGTAAGGCGGAGGATTCTAACGCCTTATGATGAGGATTTGTTACGCTTTGTCAAACATAAATGTCAGATGAATTCGAATCATATTGGCGACAGAATTATGGCCCATTACTTATCTTATATAACTCTACATTCCAACTGCTGTAATGCCTAATTTTAGTTTTTCTTTCACGCTTCAGTCGCAGATGTTTCTTTCTAGTTTTGTCTTTTAATTCAAATTCAATCTCCTAATAAGCTGGTGTCTGTATTAGCACATCCTTCGAACAGTTTTACTAAATTTAACATTTCCGATATTATTTATCTTTCTGTTTCTCGTGTATTTAATTAATTTGAAAGCGTTCTCATTTTACCCATTTTAACTGAATACTGTAAAACTTCAGTGGGTCTTGACACCTGCTTCATGCTCCGTTTCATGCCCACGCAAACGTGCTTTTAGTTGTCTGTGGCAGAGAGAACTGTTTGGCAGGAAATATGCAAATTAATGACTTCGAATTATGCTTTCAGAAACGCTGCTTTATTTTCATAAAATTGCTTTTCAAAACTAAATGTTTTCTAAATACCCGTTGTTAGTATGCATTTACAGCAGCCCAAGTTAAAATGTATTTAAGTTCTCCCATTTATACGTTAAATGAGGGAGGGGAATAACTGTAAATATACAGAATGTTTATAAAGTCCCTGACCCATTTTGATGTTTAATAACTCATAAAATAATAAACATAGACTAAAATTAATAACATAAATGGTTAGATAGACTCAAAAAGTTTCATGACCTTCTCAATGAACTTCCACGTGTGCCCCCTTCGTCGCACGGAGAATATCGAGTCGATATTCAATTTCACGCCAGGTACCGGCAAGCATGTCGGCATCCACAGAGGCTATTGCGGTTGTAATTCTAACTTTTAGGTCCTCCATGTTCGACACTCTTCTCCTGTAAACGTTGTCCTTTGCAAATCCCCAAAGGAAAGAGTCCAGCGGCGTTATATCAGGTGATCCCGGTGGCCAAGGAATTGGACCTCCTCGCCCAATCCATCTTGCTGTAAAATGGTCATTCAAAGAACTACAAACGATGGTACCCCAATGAGGTGGTGCACCATCTTGTTGCAAAAAGACATGTGGCTGAAGCTCTTCTAGTTGTGAAAATACGAAGTTTTCCAACATGTCTAAGTATACGACTGATGAGACCGTCTTTTCTGTAAAAAAGAAAGCCCAATGACTCGGTCGTGCATTAGTCCACAACCCACATTAACCTTTGGGGGAATCCCTTTGTGCCTCACGGTATTCATGGGGGTTTTCAGATCTCCATATGCGCACATTATGGCGATTAACAATGCCAGAAAGATGAAAGGATGCTTCATCGGAGAACACAGGTGTAGTAGTGAGCACGCTCGGCGCGTATTCGAGAGGTCCGTGATTCGAGCCCCGGCAAGCGCATTGCTCATTCATCCATCTCCTGCTTTCAAAACATACCTAATGTCTCTAGACTGGCGACCGTACTAAAAGATTGTGGATGATGATTTTCCACACCAGTATTTGGCGACTGGGGCCCCTACTCCTCGGTCGCACTTTAAAAAGGCGAGTATATAAGGTATTTCTCCCGTCTTCTGAGCATGTCTTCGTGGTGTAGAGGTCAGCTCGCTCGGCGGGTATTCGAGAGGTCCGTGGTTCGAGTTTATCAAAAAATACCTAATGTCTCTACAAAATTACTTCTTTTATGTGAGTTGAAAAACTTGATTTAAAATTGACTTTTTACCTTCGGGTAGAAAGATTTAACGATCGTATAAATGTTTGTTATATGTCTCTAAAACTGATGTTGTGGGTTTCAAAAAGTTGGATTTTTAGATATCATTTATCGTATGTGATCTCCTTTTTGATTTCTTTTAAAACTATAGTCTAGAAATATATCTGAAGTTTTTTTAAGACTGCTATGAATTTACGTTTTAATGGAGTTTAAATGACCGAAATAGAAAATTTGTTTAACAGTATTATGGCCGTTTCTTTTAAAAGATTTCCCAGCATATTTTTTTTTAATTTAAAGTAAAGGTCATGTGTCTTCGTTATGCGACTTAACTAGCAATAATACTTGAAACTGGAAAAATTCACTAAACTGGGAATAGTTTGCAGAAGTATAATCTTCTCAATGTAAGAGGGTCTACCATTCTCCGAATAAGTAAACATGCTGAGTGCTGATCACATGATCTGAAGTGATGGGCTGCTAATAAAATTTTATTTTTGTCATTTTTTCATTGGCTTGTAAATAGCTCCACTTTCAGTGGTACAAATTTATTGAAAGTTTTTCGGTCCATATTTACCTCAATATTTTCTTTTTATTTCATGCAACTTTTTCTTATATATATATATATATATATATATATATATAAAGAGAGAGAGAGAGAGATA
>KK117744.1:367616-409743 GCA_000611955.2 Stegodyphus mimosarum
ATGTCAAATACGGAATGTATGGAACATCAGGAAGAAGAGGTTCTGGAAGGACTGGCATGGCATATGCATTTGTTGATTATGATGATAGACGAGATGCAGAGGATGCCATAAAGTATGAAAATGGACGAGAAATTCGAGGCCAGAGCATTGTTGGGGAATGGGCTAGAGGGCCATCCTATCGCTCAGGGGGTGGTTCTAAATATCAGCGAAGTTCAAGTTATAGAAGAGAGAGTTATGGACGATCATCACGTCAGACTAGTGAAGAATGTTATCGCTGTAGACGGACAGGACATTGGGCTCGTGATTGTCCTGAACTTGAAAGAGATAGATACTATCCTCGTTCTAGACATCGTTCTCGTACAAGGTCTAGGTCAAGATTACACCGTCACAAGAGGAGTATCTCACATAGTCGATCTAGGAGCCATGATCGTCACAGAAGGAGTTCTTCTGGCTATCGCCATAAAAGTAGAAGTGTAAGCAGAGATAAAAGAGTAAAGGCGAGGTCACCCAGCCGATCTGTAACACCATCCAAGTTAGTTTTCCGTTCACGATCAAGGTCGCATGGAAAAAGTCGAAGAAAATATGAAAAGTCATCTAAAAAGTCGCGTCCAAGAACTTTTCCTTCGGAAAAGTTTCTCCGTTGGGGGAGAGATTGTAACAGCTTTAGATATTGTTGCAATAATAATCTTAAACTTTTGAAATAGTTGAAATTGAAATCTATATGTTAATAAATGGCAATGTTTGAAACGCCAACACGAGAGCTGCGTGCGGTTCTCGCACGAAGTAAGAAAATCATTTTAATAAAAAAAAAGAGATAGAATACGTTCTGGCTGTTAATTTTTGATGTTACCTTTTCTTCGACTTATATGTTGCAGTTATGAAATTGATCTATTAAATAAAGTTTGCTGTGTTCCAATGGAGTTTGCTTTAATTACGAAACAAGCATTACAGTATATACTGAAAAATAAACTTTCAGATAAAAATCTGAAAGTTTTCAAATTTTTCATTACGCCCAAAGAGGCGTTTTAAACGTTTTCTGTGTTACCCTTGTAAGGTTTTAGTTAAACTAACAAAGTTTTATTTTAATTTTAACTTTTTCTGTCTGTTCTTATTTCAACTTCCCGTTAGAATAAGTGCGCGTTTCAGCTTTATGCTAATTTGAAGTGGAGCCAATTTATATTTAAGCGATAGGTAGGACCCTCTCAGTGTGAGAGAGCTTTTAGTCTCAGACCACTGCTGTTCTGTTCAACGTTCGCCTGACCAGCTAGTATTTAAATTCTAAGCCGTAGTGCTGTTAAGCTATTACTTATTGAAGTAAATCTAAGTGCGTCAGTATTAGTTAAATTTTGCTACGCACCCTTTAGCATAGAGGCCAACCTCGCGTTTATAGCTCTGTGAACAACGACTATTTAATTTCTAATTAGTTTTAGTTTAAATTTATTTGATTGTTCAGTTTAGACCCAAGTGGCGGTCGTTATTTTCTGTATCCCTCCCGAGTTGGGAAGTGGTTGTAAATAATTGTGGTTTAATAAAAGAGGATTTTAAATCCCTTTAAAGTGCAGTTCTTCTACCACTTAATCACAATATTCTACCACAGAACATAGCTGCATTCAGCTCCCTGTTCAAGATCAGAACTGAAATACTTTCACGAAGACGTTTGCCAGGAATATGCACCGAACACACAGTCCTGACACACTTATTTATTAAATATCATGTTCTTCGTACTGTAACCATAAAATTCAATTCAACAGAAATATCGCAAGATAATTTTAAAATGAGCGTACCTTTAGAATTTCCGACACACAGTCTCGCGCGCTGGGGATAAAAATCTTTCCCACCCTATACAATGTTGCCGTTGCTCGCTTTAAAATCATTGAGTTTCTTAACCAAAAGTTCTTTAATGGTCTGACAAAATATGAAATAGATAATAAAACAAGTTCCAAATTAGGGCTTCCGGATGCCCATATTCGGTAGAGGATTATGTCATTCAAAATTTGGTGGCTGTAGGTACCGTTGTTTTATTACATTGCGAGAAACATACATACAATTATGCAGAATCTTCATTATTTAATTTCTTTAAATATAACACAGGGCGATAATATTTGGTGGCAACAATTTGGAAAGTGAACCGACATTTATAGTGAACCAACGCAAAATACCAAAACGAAATTAATATTCCTTCTGGGCAAATTGCCACTTGGGACTAATAATTAAATCAAAGAAGGGTTTATCGTATTCAAACAGATTATATTTTGATGACATTAAAAAATTTTACAATTGTTTTTATTTCAATGGTGTTTTTTATTAATATTATATAAAAAAATTTAATGACTTTACATTTTTTTTTAATTGGAATTTTTATTTTGCATTTTGTTTTAAAATATTTTGGTTCAATTTCATCTGTTACATACATATACATACATTCATATATATATATATATATATGGAGCAGGACTTCTCGAATACGCGCCGAGTGTGCTGACCATTACACCACGAAGGCATGCTATGAAGGCGGGAGAAATACCTTATAACTTTTTACTTGCTTTTACTTAATTTAAACTGTATTTAAGATCTTCGGAACTTCTCAAAAAATTTAATGGATTACTGTAAGTTACAATTGTATAGTTGGCTTCCAGCGCATGTATAGTCTCCAAACGTTAACAGAAAGTTATCAATATTCAGAGTAACTAAAAATACTCATATATCACAATAAAGTGAAATATGGTAGATGTCTGGCAAGTTAGTGTCCCATAAACCGAAGTCCCAACTTTCAAAACTATAAACATTTTTAAAACCGTGTTCTTCGCGGTGATTTTTATGCCGAGGTCAGGAAACTTTTATACCATCAGCGCAGAAAAAGATCTAGCAAACCTGCATTCACATTGTGAAAAAATCTTTCAAAAAATGTTACTTCGATATTTTAAGCGACAACTGTGTCGATATATGATCTTTTTTCAGATTAATGCGATGTACAAGAAAACTTTGATGACAATGCTTGACCCACTTCCAATAACTTTTCACTTCCTGATTTTTCTTTATGCTTTAGAGATTTTATCTCCTTTGAAAGGACGTTTTCGTTATTTTTTATTAACAAGAAATGAATTGTTCTCAAAGAGAGATGAAAAAATGCTACCGTAGATTTTTTTCAGATTATTTTTATTTTGTATTTTTATTTTCAGATTATTTTTATTTTATTTTTATAATGTAATTTATCCTAGATATTTTTTAAATTTCTTTTCTTAAAAGTGTTAGAAGAATATACCTATATTACAGATGGCTTTAGGACTGCCGTAAATTAGGTTAGATTATTTACAGTGGACGCCGTGAACGTGATCACGTTTGTCCCCAGTTATTCTGATAATATTAAATGATGCGAAAAGTATCCATCAAAACAACAATGGAGTTTATATAAACAGCAATGAACTAACTTAATATGTGTTACCGGCAAAGCATGAAACTCCGGCATTCTATACAGGGTGCATCAGTGCAGCGGTGACAAGCTTTCAGAGGAGACAGAGTACACCTAGACGATGGGAAATCACATAGCAATGCATACGTCGAATAAACAATGCATGTGTCGTTCAAACAATGCGTATGTCGTGTTATAACGTATAAAATTTTTATCGTTACCTTAAAGTAAATATTTCTAGGCATGCTGCTAAAATTTAGTTTCTCATTCAAAATTTTCCAAGATATATATGAATTTATATATTGGCGCATTTTGAAATTTGGCATATTTGTTATAAGCAATAATAATGCCAAATGTGGTTTACGCATTTTGTTAAAAAGAATGAACGATGCAACGATGCACTTTTTTTTCCTCTCGTGCATAATGAAAGGGAAAGGAAAATAGGTTACCATGAATTTCGCCAAGTGAATTATTCTTGGCGCAAATTGAAAAAAATTGCGCTAAGACAAATTTGTAAATTTTTCTGTAATTTTCCCATCAAATTTTAGGAAATTTTATATTCAAGCATAATATCAGTCGTAGAATCGAAATAAGGGGGAAAATCTATATGTTAGTTCAGAAAAATTCCAGTTATCAAAATAGCTATGTTAGAATGATGCTGTGTATAAATATAATGTATATCCGAAGTCGCGCTTTCGAGACATGAAAAACGCAAATTTCGTGAAATGGCGATGTAAAACGGGAGATACGGCGCAACACCCCGTAGACTTAACTAGACATTATCTAAACCCCTAGACATGTATGTAGGGGGTGCTGTACAGGGCGGTTCTTTAATGGGCGGGGTTGAGATCGTTTAGCAATACTGTTTGTGCACTGCCTAAAGTGCTTTTGCAACCTTCAGATTTTTTTAACTTTTACAAAAGGGGGGGATCTGAAAATATTTCTTATCCAGTTGTGAATATGAATATATGCATTTATATTGAAAAACATTAAATAAGTGTGAAATAATTTAAAATCTTAAAAATATTTACCGTTATTCTTCATTTTTACTGTTTTCATACGACATTAGTAAAAATTAGCTTATTTCTAACATCATGACATAACAGTTGAATTAGGTATGGAAATTGAAAAATTATCCTGCAAATAACTTGCCCGGGATTGTTTATTTATTGATTAGTAAGACCCTGATTCTGTAGCGAATCGAAAACTGGCTTAAATTAAAATAACCACTCAACGTGTCCGTGTCTTAACCAGCGTTTGACCCTTGTATTCAGCCCCAATGAGCTATTTCAAGTTATTTTTTGACGTGCTAATATTATTAATTATTACATATTAATTGATTAATACATTATTATGTATTAATTCGTCTACAGCACTTAAAGAAGTAATATTTGACTGCTCAATGATCTCTTTCAGATTGCTTTTAATTATTCTCATTTTTTATAACGTAAGGATTGTTCATTTAAGTGCGTCCACACCACACACAATTTTTTTTCTCTTTGCCCTTCTTTTCCCCCTTTTTTTCTCTTCGCCTTTCTGAATCACATAAGCCAAGAAGCTGATATCACTACTAACGCCATTCTTTCTTTTTTTTCCTTCGCTCTTTCCTTCACCCTCATTCTCTTCGCCCTTCTTTTTCCTCCGCCAATTTTCTCTTCGAATTTCTGAATTATATAAGCAAAGATGCTGATGTCAGTGCTAAAACTGGAAATAATGACTAAAGTAAACAATAACTGAATGAACTTCATGACTAAATGAACCTCATAAACTTCATGACTTCATGACTCGTTATCAAAATAGTTCGCAGAATGAAAATGAAAAAATTTAGACTGATTGTGTTATTGGACTTTTGAAATTAACAGTTTTAAATATATATAAATAACATTATCTTGTTGCTTACGTAGGAGTTCTTAACGGATTGAATACGCAAGTCCGATGATAGGTTAATACAAATTTATTCTTATCAAAAGAAATATACGAAAATGCTTGGATTTTTCCTCAGAGATATTCGTACAAGTGTTCACAATATCACGCAGTATAATCAGTAGTTATACTTCAAACTACTAAAACGTTAAAATACAACGCAATGCAAAGCGTATATCTAAAGAGAAAGCTAATTCAGATATCTCAGTTCAAGCAGAACTAACCAACTCGCAACAAGAGTAACTAAGCAACTGAACTCAGACACTCTCTCTCCGGCCTTTTATGAATTTCAACGGACCGCGCGAGATCTTTCTAATACTTTTGTAAGGTTTTAGTTAAACTAACAAAGTTTTATTTTAATTTTAATCTGTCTATCCCTTCTCATTTCAACTTCCCGTTAGAATAAGCGCGCGTTTCAACTTTATGCTAATTTGAAGTGGAGCCAAGTTCTATTTAAACGAGAGAGCCTCTCAGTGTGAGAGAGCTTTTAGTCTCAGACCACTGTTACTCTATTCGACGTTCGCCTGACCAGCTAGTATTTAAATTCTAAGCCGTAGCGCTGTTACGCTATTACTTATTGAAGTAATTCTAAGTGCGTTAGTATTAGTTAAATCTTGCTACGCACCCTTTAGCATAGAGGCCAACCTCGCGTTTATAGCTCTGTGAACAACGACTATTTAATTTCTAATTAGTTTTAGTTTAAATTTATTTGATTGTTCAGTTTAGACCCAAGTGGCGGTCGTTATTTTCTGTATCCCTCCCGAGTTGGGAAGTGGCTGTACATAATTGTGGTTTAATAAAAGAGGATTTTAAATCCCTTTAAAGTGCAGTTCTTCTACCACTTAATCACAATATTCTACCACGGAACATAGCTGCATTCAGCTCCCTGTTCCAGATCAGGATTTAAGTAGTTCACGGAAGATGTTTTCCAAGAATATGCACCGAACACTCAGTCCTGACTCTTTCTGCTTCTCGATATTTCTGGAAAGCAATAAGAGGATGGAATTACGGTTACAGCTAACTCAGTGGTCAATTACATTTATTCAATTTCAATACAATTCTTTACTCAATGTGCCGAGATAACCATTTACTCTATGTTAAATGTACGCGCTCCTGCAATTTTACTTTTCCGGCATAGCTTTCTCTTAACAATTGTCTCGCGCTGCATTGCACGAGGAAATACAAAATTATAATTCTACTAAAATTATCTAACTAAATACAAAATTCGTAACAATTTGTTTTCCAAAATAAAAGTTTTAAAACCTAGCATTTCATTTTAAATCGCTTTACGAATCGTTGCCATCCTCATCTACAAAACAAAGAATAATTAAATTAAACGTTTTGATATTTTCCAGTGTTTTCAGGCACTGAGTTAGTATTTTTATAATTTAACAGTTCGTGTAAGCTTTGTGAGTAAAATGCCAGAAGAAAAAATGAAAAAAAAAAAACTGAAAGCTTTCAGATTTTAAATCACCCCCAAAGGGGACTTTTTTTAAGCTTTTGTGAGTTACCTTTATTTATTAAATATCATGTTCTTTGCAGCTAAACCATAAAAATTCAGTTCAAGAGCAATATCGCAAAATAATTTTAAATTGAGAATATCTTTAGAATTTCCGATACACAGTCTCGCGCGCTGGAGATAAAAATGTTTTTCCTGTACAACGTTGCCATTGCTCGCTTTGAAATCCTTGAGTTTGTTAATTGAAAATTCGTTAAAGTTTTACAAAATATGAAATCGATAATAAAATAAATTACAAATTTCAAAATTGGGCTTCCAGATACCCATATTCGCAGCAGGATTACGTCATTCAAAATTCGATAGCTCTAGGTACTGTCGTTTTCTCATAATGCGAGAAACACACATACATTTATGCCCATTTTTCATTATTTAATTTCTTTAAATATAATACAGGGCTGCAATATTTGGTGGCAGCAGTTTGAAACGTGAACCGGCATTTAATGTTTCCGACGCGAAATGTCGAAATGAAAATAATAGTCCTCCAGGGACAAAGCCCCTTTGGACTAAAATAAAAGCCAACAAAAAATTTGTAACATTTTTTACAACTCGAAGCAGTTATAATTTTTATAAGTGTTTCCACATCCGGATATTGTCATCAATTTATATCCTAAATATGTATAACTAACGAATATAAAAACCGTTTTGGCAGCTCTTAGCACTCCGTAAATATATTTATCAGCTTACTGCATCAGTTGCGCACACATTTTTTTTTTCTTCACATTTTCTTCTATAGGTTTAGTTGTTATTTATTACTAGCGGAAGTATCCAATTCCAGTTACGTTATATTAAGAGTAACGCATCTAACAACAGAGAGAACGATACTACTGCAATCCTTCTCTAATAACGATGTAAAAAATATGAATCATAGTCATGCATTTTTTCAGTCTGATGCGATATGGAACCCATAAAATTCGGTAGACAAATAAAGTAATTCTTTCTCATTACATCAGCAGCAATGGTAAGCAGTTTTAAATGGTTTTCTCCTTTCTAATCAAATTGTCGTGAAAGCTTAAGTTCCATTCAACATTTCACCTATATTCAATTTTAGTCGATTAAATTTGCAAAAAATTGATCACAATTGATCAGAAATCATTAACGCGAACAAACACACATTCTTCTTTATATATATATAGATAGATTTCGTAAAACTTACAAATTTTTTATTAACAGACTCTATGGTTTGAAAGCGAGCAGTGGCAACACTTTTCGAAGTAAAGGATTTTTATCTCCAAGGCGCGAGACTGTTGCCACTGGGAAAACTGAGTGCGAAAATTAGTGTTTTCAGAGTTTTTAATTAATATTTCGACTGTTTAAAGTGGTACGAAGATGGAAACAGTGGATTTGGCTTTTCGCAAATTTTTAGAATTGGGAATACTGTATTTAATGTTTAGAAATGCTATTTTTATTTCATTAGAATTTTTTTTTATTACGAAACTTTACGATTTGAAAGCCAGCAATGGCAACGGTTTTCCAAATAAAGCAGATTATTATCTCCAGCGTGGGAGATTGTTGTCACTCGGAAAAATGAGGGCGGAAATTAGTGTTTTCAAAGTTTTTAATTAATATCTCTGATTTTAGCTATTTTTGTTTTTTTGAATAAATTGACCGTCGACCTTTTTCAGGACCCAGAAAACAATTGTAGAAAGTTTGGTGACGATAGCTGTAGTAGGACTGAGTTAATTGCGAATAAATACACAAACATTATTTCTTCTTTACATACAGTGTCTCACAAAAGTGATGGGACACTTGTGCTTTATAAAAGGAAACAGTAATAAAATAAATTTAAAAAACATGTAAAAATTTTTTGTGGGTGTGTTTCATACTTAAATTTAGTAACAATTATTACATAACATACATTTTCTCAAAATATTAAAATATTAATTTAATAAAAATGCAATTGTTTAGAACGGAGCAAAAAATGGCTCACATAAGTGATTAGACTATGCAACAAAAATCGTCTAAAAATATTTTTTGAGGTTTTTATTTTTACTCAAAAGCAATTGGCAATAATTTAATAAAATCGTCTGCATTATTTCTTTCCAGTTTGTTTTGGAATTTTTGTGGTTTTTAGCTCTGTGCAGCCATGAATGCTAAAAAGAAACTTTGCCTGAAATTCGAAAATTAGTTATTAATTTGCATATTGAACGTGGAAAATCTATTAGAGAAACTACTGAAACAGTTAACTTGAGTCATTGAACAGTTTCCAATATCATTAAACGATATAAAAAGAATCATATGATTCAGGATAAAAGAAGACCTGGCCATCAAAGCTATCCAATGAAATAAAGCGAATTATCGTTCGAAATATTAAAAAAAAAATCCAAGAATGAGTGCTCTTAAAGTTGCTGCTGATTTACAAGCATTATATGAAGTAATTGTTAATCCTGAGATCATTAGAAGAGTAATTCGATCTACTGGATATCACGGTAGAGCAGCCAGGAAAAAATTCTTCGTAAGTGAAAAGAATAAAAAACTCAGACTGGCTTTTGCAAAATCCAACATAAATAAGAATTTTGATTACTGGAATGAAGTTATATTTGCCGATGAGAGTAAATTTAATGTATTTGGTTCTGACGGTAGAATCTTGGTGTGGAGAAAACCCACGGAAAAATTTCGCAAACAGAACTTGCGAAATTTGGTGCCAACAGTAAAACATGGTGGAGGAGGAGTTATGGTATGGAGGTGTATGTCGTCCGCTGGAGTTGGTAATTTTGTTTTTATTGAGTGTATAATGGATCAGTACAAGTATATTGGCATATTAAATCAAAATTTGAAATCTTCAGCACAAAAATTGAACCTTCATGACGATTTTAAATTCTGCCAGGACAATGGCCCCAAGCACACTGCTTTGAGCGTTAGACTCTGGCTGCTGTATAACTGTCCTGAAATAATAAAAACACCACCACAATCTCCAGACTTAAATCCCATAGAGAATATTTGGCAAGAATTGGAATCAAGAATTCGCAAACACACCATTTCTTCAAAACAACAATTAAAATCGGTGCTTCAAGAAGAATGGGGTAAAATCACTCCAGAAATCACAAAAAATTAGTCGAATCCATCCCAAGAAGATTAAATCATGTTTTAAAAGTAAAAGGAAATCCAACAAAATATTAAAACCTTTTAAAAAGTAAAATGTTTGGATAAATATTTGATGGAAAAGTAAGTGTCCCATCACTTATGTGAGCCATTTTTTGCTCCGTTCTAAACAATTGTATTTTTATTAAATTAATATTTTAATATTTTGAGAAAATGTATGTTATGTCATAATTGTTACTAAATTTAAGTATGAAATACAGCCACAAAAAATATTTACATGTATTTTTAATTTATTTTACTACAGTTTCCTTTTGTAAAGCACACGTGTCCCATCACTTTTGTGAGACACTGTATATATATTAGCTGTTATCTCTTTATAATCTGAAAGTACATGAACTGAATATCGATTTTATGAGCGTAACAAAAGTAAATCCAACCCTATAATATACAAAACATATCGACATTTATCGCTTTTCTATTTATTGTGTCAAAGGCGTTGATAAATAAAATACAATGCCCTATGATTTAGTAAAATATATTTTGCAAATCTTCGCAATAACTTCCGTCTCGAAAACTCTTCAGGCTCTTATAAACCACGATAAGGATCAAGATAGCGATTACCGCCACTTCTTTTCTGTAGCCTCAAAGTTGCCAATAATGCGTTTTTGAGACATTCAGCCAGTAATGAGTTTTTGAGCGATACAGAGATTAAGAATTCTAAATGATAGGTCTTTGGAATAAAAAATGTCTGCGACGAGAAAAGATTATTAACTAACGCAGGGAATATATAAGCCGGCCATGGCAATTTTTAATAAAATCTAAAAGCAAACAGATATCTAAAGAAGGATACATAAAAATAAATAATTGCGTGCAGTGTTTAAACTTCGAAGGTTATTACTTTATTTTATTTGTAGTATTTAGTATGTGAAATAGGTTTCGTAATAATTATCAATTTTCAGTCTGTTTCAGCCAGTTTGAACTAAGTATTATGGAAATTGAGAAAGAAAGCTATTTGCCAGGACTTGAAGACTCGGATTGAACTACCAGTGTTCAGTGGCTTTTATCGCTCGGGTTTGGTGATCCTTTAGTGCCTGTTTAAGTGGAGAATTCTTTCTTACTGTGATGTTTAGTTCAGAACGATAGCAACACTAATTCAAGCAAGATTAAGAACTTTTTCAGACACGATTTTGAATTCATTTTGTATGCAGCCAAAACTCTGATAGACTCCGATTTTGGAACACGATTTTTAGTTTGCTGTGATATATCAAATTGATTAGGACCTAGTACTCTATTAGACTGAGTAGTTTATAGTGTACACCAGTCACTGTATTTCATTCACACTGTACACTGCCCAGCAATTATTCAGTCATTCAAGGACATTTCTCTTGAGCTGACAAAAAATAAATTCCAAAGGAAACTTCCGAAGCTTTAAAATTTTCATTTTTATCTTCCTGTTTTTTCCTCCAAGAAGGTTTTGGTAAGAGGTATAAAGTCTATGTCACTTCGGGAACATTATAAGGTATATCTCCCACATTCTTAGCGTGCCTTCGTGGTGTAATGGTGAGCACACTGAGCCGGTATTCCAGAGGTCCTTGGTTCGATCCCCGGCGAAGGCATTGCATATTTTTCATCTCTCTTGTTGCAAAAAAAAATACCTAATGTCTCCATAGTGGCACCTGAACTAAAAGGGTTGTGGATGATGACTCTCCACACTCAGGATTTGGCGACTAGGTCCCCTAAAACCCTAGTCGCTCTTTAAAAAGGGGAGTATATAAGGTATATCTCCCACATTCTTAGCGTGCCTTCGTGGTGTAATGGCCAGCACACTGAGCTGGTATTTCAGAGGTCCGTGGTTCGATCCCCGGCGAAGGCATTGCATATTTTTCATCTCTCTTTTTCCAAAAAAGTACCTAATGTCTCTACAACATAAACTTTTTAAACTACTCTTGAAAAGTTATCGTCTAACATTTCTGAAACTAAGCAGAGATCAGAAGAAGGGTGTATAAGAGCCTTTTATTCAAGCATAATATTAACAGTTGTCCCAACTTGGGTTACAGGAAGCCAACACTTCTGGCTTAACAGAAATACGTAACAAATAATAATTTCAAGGTGTGGTGGCTTAGCCTAAGGGCTTACAGAATACTTTAACGCGCAGGAAGAGCTCTGGTCTGTAGTAACCGGCGAAACAAGCCTAAAGGCGAGAACACATCAACGCCGCTAAGGCCAGTTGCTAATAATCACAGCAGAACATGGCGCGGAATAGGCAGACACGCTCTGAAAGCAACTTCCGAAAATCTTGCATAAATAGCACTTCATTCTACTTTAATCTGAATAAACTGCCGCTATCTCATGAACATTCTGGCATGAAAAGCGTGGGTGAAAACAGACTAAATAGGAAAGACTTTTCAACATAAAATGAACTATTAGTTAAAAATAAATAGTTAAACTTTACAGATGGACTGCAATCATTATCTTTCTTTTTAATGCGGTCCATTCAATATACAGTAGAAGTCCAGAAATCCGCAATGCTTGGGACCAGAGGTTGCGTGGATTTTAGGATTTTGCGGATTTCAGCAGAGAAAAACCAAATCATAATATTAGACTAAAAGTGCAAAATAAATAAAGCATATTACATACATTGACTTGAATTTTTATGTACAATAATATACATTATTACGTTATTTTATTATATGCATTAAATTATATATATATATATATATATGCATTTATACTAGTGATTACGGGAATATTTTAAAGCATTAAGGACATATAGAATAGAGACGTGTAAAAATAAAGGATACTAATAAAGCATAATTTTTTTTACTTATTTCAAACATTTCTCTGATAGAGGTTTGTTTTAAAACTTTACGTGCTCCAGAGTAAGCTTTTTTTTGTAAATTTTACAGGGTCATAATCTCATGGTCTGTGACACAGCTCTGTTGTTCTAAATATTTTAGGTATTTTTCATCATGTTCCAAACCCTCATTAAAAGATATTTTCTCACTCGTATCAACTTTATTATCTGTGTGTCAGAATCGTTTTCTTGCTGTGGCGAGTTCAAAACAGAACCAATGATTTCATCATCGGTTATCTGAAATGCCAGTGTTGGCTCATCTGAACCCACCATCCATACTAAAAACCTCTTCTGGGCTAAGATTTGTTTTCTGCCACTAACACAGAATCATTATTATTCGGTAATTATGACGTCATTATTGGATAAATATTTTTTCTTCGGTATTTCATTCTTCATTCTGCGGTTTCTGGAACCTATAAATTCAATGTTTATATTTCGAGAGGCAATGCGGATTTCAGGAGTTGGCGGATTTCGGGTCGGCGGATTTTCGGTACTTGACTGTATCAAATTGAAAAATAGAATTCATTTCGGACAAATAACGAAATCTAACTTTCAATGCGGTGTCCCATTTCCTACATTTATACTTCGGAAAGTTTTATACTCGTTATGAAAAGATAAAAACACAAAAAGTTTGACTACCGCGCAAGTAAAATGGTCCGGGATATTTTGTTTTGAAAAAGCACAGTTTTTGATGTTATTTTCAACTCGCATTGAAGGATGTTAATTATATTAAAATAATTCGATGAAATAAGTTTAAATGAAGTGGAGCAAAAATGTGTATAATTTAAAAGGCCGTTCAAGGTAGTCATGGGGTATTTACATGAGATATTTTTACTGCTAGGCTCGACACAATTTTTAATACCCATTCGTTGGTAACTTTAGAATTCGTTCGAAAATCGGTTGAAAATCGTCTTGAAGGCCTTACGCGTTTGCCAAGAAGAAGAACCTTAACATTTCATCAAAAAGCTAATGTTGGGAAGACGTTTTAAACAAATATAACTGAAAACATTTAGAAGACTGCTATTCACGAAGCAGGCTAAAAGCATTACAGTTCTCCCAATTAGTAAAATAATATGCACCCAATTTCAGGAAAAGTATATTAAATCAAATGCTCCTTTGCTTCCAACTGTTTCCATATTTCTTTTACAAATGATATTTTCCTTTTCCTCGATGCGTCTAAATTTTGGATCTAACAGGAAAAGAAAGAGAGTATAAACATAATTTGGCTTCATTCCATGATTTGTATTTACTTGCGAACCTTATTTTTATAACGATAAAAATAGCTGGGTGAATTTTTTTTACATAACAGCAGATCTCATATCATTGTATTGCTTAAGATTATGGAGACCATTCAGAGTGCGTCGTAAAAATAATATAAAGGGAGATACGCTCGTAAAGTAAATTGAGTGCTTTGTTATTTATGGTTTATATTGCGTGTAGCAAACAGAAGCTGCATTTATTTTTTTAAAATGAAGTCCGTTTTTTATCTGTCTATGTTTGCATATATACTAGAGATTATATGTGGGCTGAGAGTATGCTTTCAAACAAAGTTTTGGCTAATTTGTTTCAAATATTTCAATGCAAAAAACAATTAAGAAAACAAAATCTGAAAGCTTTCAGATTTTACATTACGCCCAAAGGAACTTTTCTTTACCGTTTTGTGTGCTACCTTTATTTATTATTAATTATCATGTTCTTTGCACTTAAACCATAAAATTCAATTCAACAGCAATATAGCAAAATAATTTTATAATGAGCATATCTTTAGAATTTCCGATACAGTCTCTCGCGCTGGAGAAGAAAAAAAATTTTCGTTCAGTGTTGCCATTCCGCGCTTTGAAATAGTTGACTTTGTTAATTAAAAATTCTGTGTGTTACAAAGTGTCACAAAATATAAAATCGATAATAAAACAAATTTCAAATTCCAAATTAGGGCTTCCAAATGCCCATATTCGGTGGAGAATTTCGTTATTCAAAATTTGATGGATGGCTTTAAGTACCGTTGTTTTATCACAATGCGAGAAAAATACATACATTCGTGCAGATTCTTCACTATTTAATTTCTTTATATATAATGCAGGGCTCTAATATTCAGTGGCAACAATTTGAAAAATGAAGTAACGCTTTTAGTAAATCAGCGCAAAATGCCAAAACGAAGTTAACATTTGCGATTTGATACCATTTGAAGTTAGCAAAATGCCAAAACGAAGTTAGAATCAAGTTTTTAGCTAAAACCTTTAGAGTGCTTGAAAATATATTTTGAGTGCTTGAATATAATCTTCAATTTAAACTTTATATTTGCTCCAGAAAAGGAATTTTTCAAGCCCTTACCATACAAGCACTGCAATTCGAGCTTGATACATATTTATTAATTATAAGAATTAAGATTTATTTGATAATAAACGTATCACTGGTAATTATAGGTGGGCTGTTGAAAAATTTAAATTTAAGCAAAATTAAATTAAATTTAAATTAAATATTTGTGTTAATTTGTTTGTAATTTGGGTTTCATGATTTTTAAAAATTTTTGTAGCCATTTTATGTTGCTTTTATTCATTTGCTTGTTTTGTTGGTTTGTTGTATCTGTTTAATGTATTTGACGTAATTATATTTGTGTTTTTTATGTAAGTGAATTCGCGGCCAGTTATGTTATTTGTAAGACCTTATTTCAAACATTATGTTGTAAAACTTTTGAGTCTGGCTCCATCGATGTTTGAGTTGTAAAAAAGGCTCTGATATATCAGAGATACGAGTCGAAACATACAGGCTGACCTAAAAGTTAATTAACATTTGAAAATTCAGTATTTCATGGAATAATGTAGGTAGAGAGCTAAACATTTTCACGGCTTGAAATGACATAGAGTTTTATTGAAAGTAAAAAAAAAAAAAAAAAAAAATGCAATAAAGGCCAACATATGGCGTTGGGCAGCCAAAAGTCAGTAACGTCTCGTGAGAATCTTGTATGAAATGAGCTGTAGTAAGTGAGAGAGACAGAATCATTTCCTTCATGACTTTGTCACTTTCCTATCCTCGCCTTCGAGTGTTGGTCACGGTTTGATGGGGATTAATCGCATCAATCGCGATTGGACCCTTTTTCTTCAAGGAATTGCGTGATTTTGTTATTCAAACTGCCAGTGTAACGGGTGCGAGGTACGCTGATATGTTAGAATCGCATCATCCCTAGTCTGGCTGATAAACATGTGTTGGAAGTTATGACTTTTTATGTAGGATGGCGCTCCACCGCAGACTGCTACACGTGTGAAAATTCTCTTGCACACATCGTTTGGTGAGGATCGCGTGCTGAGCCGCAATTTCGTCATGCTTGCCTCTCAGATTTCCAGATCTCAATCCGTGTGATTATTGGTTGTAGGGTTACCTGAAATCGCAAGACTACCTATCATCCGACCTCACTACTGATGCTAAAAGACAACATCCGACGACAGTTTCTCACCATACCTGAAGATATGCTGTACAGTGCTGTTCACAACATTGTCCCTCGACTGCAGGTATTGTTGATGTATAACATCCGACATGCTGAAAATTTGCTATTAAAGATCATAGTCTTTGCTAAAAATTAATTGTTATACTAATTATTGGTTTTGTTTTCCCATGAAGCGCCATCTGTTGGCCGTTTTAAACAATATTTTTGCTTTCAATAAAACTCCATTGCATTTCAAGTATGTGTGTCAGTTTTTTACCTCTTTACCTACATTATTCAGTGAATTATTGAATTTTCAATGTTAACGGACTTCTGGATCACCCGGTATGTATCAAGTCTTGGCGAAAATTTTTGTGGAAAATTTGCGGCCATTTGGAGAATGATCGCTAATTCGGCAACATGCTAGAAGTTTTTGAGAAACATACCTTCGAAACATTAGAAGCGATTTTTCTTCAAGCTTCCAGAGATCTTTAGCTTCCCGCTTTGACAACACTATAAATATCGGTTGAGTTGATTTGGTTTATTTGACTATGGAAAGCACTCGAGGGCTACCTGCCTAAGAGATGGGATGCCTTCCTGGAGGACTTTCTAAGAGAAATTGGGTCGTATGCAAGTTACACATGAGGAAAACCACGAAAACGCCCGTGAAGCTAGCACGTACGCTGTACCCCGAACCCCGGACGAAAAATCAGAGTTCAGAAACCTTACCGTTTTGCCACTGGTGGGCTTCTGGTTGCGTTGGAGTCTGCATTCATATAGTTTGGAATTTGCAAGTATTTTATTGAATTCTCCTCGTCACTGGCAAAACTTCATTTCATTCAAGACGCCTGAGTCTATTTTATTTATTTTTCTTCCTGCATTTCTCCAACTTAGGATCTTCGTTTAGATTTTCATACTTGGACTTCGTTAAGGTGGTAGTATTAACACATAACATTATGCTCTGAAACTAGCACAAGCAGAAAGCATCAAAATATTTTATTGAAGAGCATCTCATTATTGCTTTGAACCTTGCTCTGTGATATTTATGAGCTCTTTATGAAGATTTTCAACTTCTCTCGTAGATCGAAGCATTTTCTTCTGATATGCTACTTCTGTGAGTATCAACCAGTACTTTAAGGTTTCAATACCATAGGCCATTTATTTTTGAGAAATAGAGATGCATTTTTATGTATCACGCCATGGTGACGAAAATTAACTAGTGTGTTAACATGAAATAAGTAGAGCTGAAGAAAATGCTAGTTGTAGGGAAGGGCGAAAGGCAGTTCTTATGATCACGTGGTGTGATGCGAGAGTTCCAGTTGGTCTCTTGGCCACGTTTTTGTACAAAATACATCAAAAGGGCTGAAATATTTGCAGAATAAAATTTTAAATGTGTACAATACAATCTTTGCTTTGGTAAAAAATACCAACTCCAGTAGTAAATAAAACGTTTCGTAAAATATCGGTGATTTGAAATGTGAGGTGAATCTTGACACGTAATGCTTGGCGGTCAGTAGGGCAATGGTATGAAACTTGGAATTTGTTGCGTAAACAGAATATCAACTTCTCTCCTTTTCTCCTTCGGCTGTTTAAAGCTCTTTATTTTGCTATGTGAACTGTTTTTTATTTCAATAAAACATCAATGCCTTCTTGCTCATCTGTCATTGCTTATTAAAGAGATATTAATGAACCTGAAGCGCATAAAAGCATTAAGCTACTACACTCATGGACAAAAAAATTAGCGCACCAAGAAATAATTGCGGGATCGTAACGAAACTTGGAATGAAGGTACATGTCGGGGAGATATGCAAACGATTAGAAATGCAGCGTGACTGCGCACTACGTATAGCCGGTAGAGGGCGTTGAACGTCGTACTCTTTGGAGTATAAAACAGGTAACCAAAGCTTGTTTGAGTGTGCTGAATCATTTACAAAGGAAGAGCTGAGGTGAACATGCCATTACGCCGTGTTCGAAAACAATATGAGCAGTTGTCGCAGTTTGAGAGGGGGAGAATCGTCGGGATGATGGAAGCTGGGTGGTCAGCTAGGCGAGTAGCTCGTCAATTAGGCCGCTCTGATTGTCTTGTGAGGAGGTGTTGGGACCAGTGGACCCGAGAGATGTCATGTACACGAAGACCAGGCTCAGGACGTCTTCGACAGACCAGTCGTCGAGAAGACCGCCACATCGTAAGAAATGCACGCGTACAGCCAACTGCTTCATCGGCCGCCATCCAGGCACAGGTAGAACCTTCACTAGGGACCCCTGTGTCTTCTCGAACCATATGAAGGCGCCTGGCTGAAGGACAGTTGGTATCGCGGCGCCCATTACGTGTGCTGCCCTTGATGCCCACCCATCGACGCCTCCGTTTGGAGTGGTGTTGAGCACGAGGAAACCGGACTGCAGCGGAAGGGAATCAGGTCGTCTTTAGCGACGAATCCAGATTCAATCTCGGGGGTGATGACAATCGTGTTCGTGTGTGGAAGAGCCCGTGGTAAACGTCTCAATGCTGCCTTTGCTGTACAACGACACATCGCTCTCACAGCTGGTGTGATGGTATGGGGTGCCATTGCTTACAATACACGGTCGCCCCTAGTATTGTTCCGCGTCATCATGACAGCCCAGTGATATGTCCATGAAATCCTGCAACCACATGTGTTGCCACTCATGCAACGGCTCCCAGGAGCAATTTTTCAACAAGACAATGCTCAGCCTCATACGGCAGGGTGTCACAAGACTGTCTCCGCATTGATACTACCCTTCCTTGTCCTGCCCGATCCCCAGATTTGTCTCCAATCGAGCATATCTGGGATCATTTGGGACGACGAGTTGGGCATCCCACGAGTTTGAACGAAGTAGAGGCAAGGTTACAACAAATATGGAAACGAAATGACTCAAGACATCATACAGAACTTGTATGACTCAATGCCCAATCGTATCGCATCGTGCATTCGCGCTAAAAGGGGTCCAACGGAGTATTAACTCCTCCGTTCTTTTGCCCTTTTCTCTGAAATAAATTATCCCTTTTCTTTGATTTTCTTATCATTTACTTATATCAAAGTAGTCATTACGTATGTAAAATTTTGTTTTATTTTCACGATTCCTTCTTGGTGCGCTAATGTTTTTGTCCATGAGTGTATTTAATTTATTTTAGGATACAATCTATGACTACCTCGTAATCTGTTTGCAAAATATATGTGTAACCAATAATCTGGAACATATAACTAATCAGTCTGAATTTACCGTAAAGAAAATACATCTTTCCATTAATGCTGTTCCTTTCATTCGCGGGCAAAAATTTGTACAAAAGGTTTCCTAGCTTGTTTATGTTAGTAAAAGAAGTGAATTACATTGGAACTGTTCATGACATAAGGAAAGAATGTGAGGAATAGTTTTTGCATATTTTTACTCTGATTTTTTTTCTATGACACAAACAACTGGACTTGTTGAAGTTAATATAATTAAAGAAATGTATTAATTGATTAATTAAGTAATTAAAGTAATATAATTAAGAAGTTAATAAAATTATTTAATTAAAGAAATTTAATATAATTAAATAATTATCTTTAATAATAATTTAATATATAATCAAAGATATCTAATGTAATTAAATAATTAACATGATTAAAGAAATATATGCATTAAAACTAGTTTCAGAACACATATTTTATCTCTGAGTTTATAAAAAAAAATATATTTTCTCTTACGGTTGCAAGGGTTATCCTAAGTTTTGAACAGTTAGTTATCTTTAGTTAAAGCTACTTTCCTATCCTTTCTGTTTTCAGCTTACAATTTCCTACCAGAATGTGTTTTAAGAATAGCTTTTAATGCAAATGAGTAAGAGTAGTATTTAAGTCAAAGTTTCACCGGCTTCGTTAGAGAGCCAGAGTTTCTGACTAGCGCGCGTTCGCCTTTTGGCTACGTCTCTCTCTAAGCTATTACTACGCTCGGCCGTACTTCATGCCCTTGATAGCTTCGACAACTTAATTGAGGTTTAGAGGCCAACTACTTAGAATCTTGATAGCTTCGGCTATATCTTTTTAGCTAAGCATTCTTATTACTTTAGGTTCAAACCCTAGCGGAGTCTTTGCTGTACGCTCTGAAATAGGAGCCGACTGTGTTAATTCTTATTTTGAGAAATAAAGGGTAATTAACCCTTCTTGAGTCTTACGACTCTGTTCACGTACTCAAGCGATTATTCGCTTATTTGTGTACGACGTTCCTTACATTTAGCTGTAGATAAAAGCTCGGAACCCCACAAGGTAAAAGTAGCTACGTATTATTTTTTCGTTGAATTGTATAAAAATGACTTAAAAACAAATTTTATTAAATTTTATGTATTCGTTTCACTACTTCTTTAGCACAATGCAGCACAATAATTGGATCATGACTTGGCTGTAGGCGACTACGACATACATAGATTTGATTCAATCAATTTCCGCACACACTGTACAAAATTTTCTTTTAAGGATGACTTCACATCAGAAGAAGGTCTATCACGGAAGTTTTAATTAATTTATTAAAATTTCTGTTTGTTTACTGCAAGCGTTTTCATTCATTAGTAATATTTCAAAACAGTCATAGGGATTTCTGCTTAGGAATATTTATTTATTTTTGACAAAGCACACAAAAGCTATCTTCGTAAGGGAAGTGTTGCTTTCATGGAGGACGTTTTAAGAGCAAATAAGACATATTTGCATTACACATTGGTAAAAACGTGAAAACACTGATGCAGTCAATCCGTACGTCGAAGTTAGAATCTTGGGTCGAACTACCAATGTTCAGCAGTCTTACTCGTTGGGCCAGTGGTAGTGCACCTATCTGCTTTCGCGAAAGACGTACATTCATATTATATATGAATGAATCAGTAATGCATTGACAAATTTCGCTAGGTTTTGATCCTTATTGAAAGTGCCATGAAATACTGGTATTTCATGAATTTAACCATATGAGTTTTTTTAACTAAGCTTTGAATTTTTTCTCTATTTATGATATTCCATATTTGTAAATGAATAAATTTTATTCTAGTAAGTTTCCCAAAATTTTTGGCTTAGGGCTTTAATGCGTAATAATGCAATATGTGTCAAAAAATCTGAATTTCACTGTTTGCGAATAATTGGAAGAAAGAAAGAAAATTGAAAATTGCCTTGGGAAGCCTGAGAAGCAATATTGTTAAAACTTCTAGCTTTTTTAGTATGTTGTTGTTGTGACTTATGTCATTTGTCCGACAATAATATCGGAACAACCCCACGAAATTCATCGTGGCAAGGAGAGCAAGATTGCGTCTGTAGTTGCCAAGAGCCTTTGCAATATGTAAAGTTCAAATAGTTTTTGAGGCAAGAGACGTGATAAATAATTATGCCCTCACCGCGATTTCCCAAATCTTCCACTTTTTGTACGTTCTTACTTTAGAACAGAAAGTTTTAGTCCATTTTCGCCATTAATAATAATTGTTATTATCGTAAGAACTGCTGACAAGATGGTTGAATCCTCTAATTTTCTACAATGTCCCAAGTCTCTCTGTGGGATGATGACACACGTTACGATTACAAAAGATTAGAGATTATTGAATTGCTTACTTTAAAGTTTTTTTTAACCAATGGTGGGCCCTCAGCCGACTTCGGCAAGGCCACTACTAAGGTCAGAAGTGGAGGTCACTTTATTATGGTCTAGCAGGTGGGCCACATTTACCTCCTATGAAGGGACAGACGGTTAAACCGTGCCTTCTCCGGAATTCGAACCCGGGCCCTTTGGTATCGCAGTCGGCTACCCTAACCACTATACCGTCTGGTTGGCACTTTAAAGTAATAGACTGAATAAAATATTGTGATTGTAGCTGGAGTTTTTAATCACATGCAATACTAAAGTACGCTTGGGCCAGGTCCATCGCATTTTATTTAGAGCGCCACTGTAGAGGCTATTAGGCTTTCGAGATTGATAACCGCGAAAGATTAACTGTGACCTTGCCTGGTTCGAACCAGAGATCTCTGGCTGGATAGGATAAAACTACTTATATCATGAAAGCACACGTAATCCAAAGCAAAACTTCCATACAACTAAAAAAGAAACTTTTCTTTCTCCGTTCTTCAAGCCCCTTCAGTGGCCGAGTTGGTTAAGACCACCAAAGGTCGGTGGTTCGTCCTTGGCTCGAACCCAGGCAAAAAGGATTACCTGCATTGTTGGCTTGCGTGTTTTCCCCATGTGTAATGTGAATACTAATTAGTTTCTCTTAAGACGTCTTCCGCGAAGGCACCCTTTCCCTTAGACAGATAGCCGTTGTGAGATTTTCAATATTCCAATAGCCAACCCATTCCTCTAATCACCCAAATGCTCATATTTTTCGCGATAACTTACTTTCTTATACTGGTCTGTTTCCATAAGATCTTGTACCTAACCTTCATAGCCTATATCAAAAGACAAGAGAATTATTGTCCTTGCCTAACAGAAGCTAAATCAGAAAAAAAAAAAAAAAAACTTGAAGCTTCCCAATTTTTCTCTTCCTAAATAGAATTCTAAATTCTTATACGGTATGCAGCATTTTATCGCTAGCTTTCCAGTTGGTCAGACAGGACGCACAATATTATCTGATACTAGAAAAATCATAATATGGATAAAAATGCTTTAATAATTTTGCTAATATCGCTCCTAGTCAAAGTTCTAGGTTATTGGCAGAATAAATCGGAATAATATTTTAGAGGTATTTTTCCTATAAAAAATATTGTTAATGTTTACCATCTCTTAACAAATACGCAGTTCTGTCTTTATTACCTTTTTCCTTTCTGGAATTTGACTAATTTATTTCCCAACTTTCTTCCGGTATCTTAGATATGTTTTTAGAGAATTAATGAATTATTTCTAAATACTTTTCAACATAATTTTTAAAGCGAGTGAAAGAATATAAATTTATATCAGATCTCTATAATTTCTTAAATCTTTTATGCCATGTTGTTGCTGTTATTGGAAGGTTTAAATTCCTGTTAATCTATTCTTAAGGTATTCATACTCTTTAATGTTTCAGTGAAAATAACCTGTGTCATCATATAAGTAGCATTAGAAAGAGCTCCGTGGTTTTCAATATAATTTCTCCTTTTAATCAAAAATATTTTCTCCTTCCTTGCAGCATGTCTTAGTTGCGTAACGGTAACACACTTGACATATATTCGAGAGGTTGAGGTTCGATTCCCGGTGAGGGCACTGCACATTTTGTACGTCTCATACTTTAAAAAAAAAAGGCTTAACAGAGTGGACCCTAAAGACTCAACAGTGGCGCTCGAACTAAGATATGGTGGACAATCTACAATCTAATTGGTTAAATGTATTATCCCTTAATACTAAATCAAAGAGCAAAAAATACAATTCATATTTATTTACAGACACTCCCCCCCTTACCAACAAACCTACTCTCAAAGAGAGAAATTCGTTCAGAATCGAAAAGAGTTTGATACCTTACTTTTTTGGAAAAGCCAAAATTCTGAAAGGGTTGTTAACGTAAAGTCTGTTGTGAACGATGTTATGCAATGTTGTTGTATTATTTACGACAAAGAAAAGGAAAACCTCTTCATACATGTTTAAACACTTATTTTCTTGAAAGAGACACACTTCAGAATGCTCTTCTAATTGTAAACTAGTTCATCTAACATGAAAACTACTTTCAACTCTCATACAACTTCCTCGTTACAGATGTCCCTATGACTTGTCTATGAATCTTCAGAGGGAGAAACAGACGATAGCTCATCATCCAAAAGATCATCTAGCCTCATTCTAATCCCATCAATGTATACCTCAAAGACGAAATTCCAAGATACAAACTGTAAGTAATTCACTAATGTATATTGCAATTAAAACTTAAAATGTATTTAGTGCTTGTTTTAATATTTTTTAGTGATTTATTTGATAGTGTTTACACCACATATCTCACGAAAATCCTTTAATCTTGTATGCATAACGAACCTGGTAACGTTTTATGAACAAAGGTATGGTACGAAGATCGTTCGGAACGTAACTCGGTCGTTATGTGGGGAGCGTCTATATTAATTTTAGGGAACAAAAGTAATTCATTACCACTGAGAGGGGGAAAGTACTGGCTGCTTAAATGAATTTTCCACTTAGCTTTGAATATGCTGTATGAGGTAGAATTTTGATAATACTATTGTTCGCGACTTACTGGAGAATTTATCAATTTATCTGACTTTCATCAAGATCCGTACACAAGATTTAGCTTATTGTAAGGATGCAAAACTTAACCCTTAAATGCATGAATTTTGATTTTATCTTTTTAATTTAAATCAAAAGTACATTAGAACTGATATTAAATAAAATAGGAAAAATGCTAAAAAAATCATAAACTAAGTTTTTATTCCAATTTTTGAAAACATATTATTGTTGTCAAATGGCTACATTATGCAAAAAAAAACAAATATGATAGGCAAATGAGTAATAACAATTTTATGTAATAATGCATACCTTATAAACTTGTTCAAGCTATTTTAAAACTTTGAATACATCAAAATAACAAGAAACACAAAATCAAAAATTCGTAAGCACAAATTATGTCCACACCCTACATATCAACTCATAATAATGACCGTTAGACCCCACGGAAACTTTCAAAACTATATACGTAAACAGTATGTATCCAATTGGTTACACTATGCAGTAAGCTAAAATTTGTGTTTTCATTTGATTTACGTGACTAAATATGAGTAAATTGCAATTACATGAATTTAACGGGCAACTGCAATTGTAAATTATTACAATTATACAATTACAATTACATTATTATTACAATTACAATTATTATTACAATTATTATTATTACAATTATTATTATTACAATTACAATTACATTATTATTACAATAACAATTGTAATTGCCAAATGGCAATTACATGCATTTAAGGGTTCAAGTTCTGCATAGAGTAACTATATATATATACATTTAATAATTCAAAATATACTGGAAGATAATCTATAGAATATGAAAACTCTATTATTCTTAAACATTTTACTGGAATCTACTGTATTGCTGTTGCAGAAACCCTTTTCGGAATTTAATTTTTTCTTCTGCTGAAGAAGAGGAACGTATTTTTAATTACTTTCGAAATTGGTAGAGTTTTAATCAAAATCTAAGCCCAACTTTTTTATTTCCAATGGCTAAGCAAAACGTTATAAAGAACTAAAACTTTACAAAATTTACAAACAATAGAACTAAATCTTACAAAGATTACAAGCAACAGATTGTTTGAAATGCCTAATGCGGTGCAGGTGGGTGGCAAGGCAATCATGCTCTGTAGACAGACGAAAAGCCTCAACTGCATTGCATCTTGGACAATCGGAAATAAGAGAAGGACTTATCATCCTCCAACTTTTTAAGGCTGTACGAGTCTGCAGATCTCGTAAGCTATTAGACGTGAATAAATTTTTTAAAAGCATTTTAATCCTCGAATAAAAAATGGCTGTATTAGGATGTTGTAGTATGCTGCACCTCTTTTTGCAAGTCCGCTTTTGCAAGCTCTCTTAAGTCCGCTTGTTCATTGCTCCGAAGGCCACAATGTCCAGGCACCCACTGGAAAACGATTTGTTTTTCCTTTAAAGTGAGAGTTTTCAGGTTCTTGACATTGCAAAATTTCAGGTGTTAATGTGTGTTCAGCAAAGCTAATTGACTAAATGGCTACCTGAGAATCAGAAAAAAATTACAGCCAAACTAAGATTGCCTTTTGTCGCCTAATTTTACCCTTCAAATGTTTCAACTGTTCAAGAGTTCAAATGTTTGTTTTCTTGTAAAAACATTACGAGAGTACGGAGGTTCATTACTACACCACTACCCTCATTATTATGTTCTTTAAATGCACAATGTACATAATATTTCTGCAGCCTTACATGGAGTAGTATTATCAGAGGTTAAGTAGCGTCGGAGCCCGGCTACAGTACTTCTCAGTTTTTGAGATAAATCGTTAATTTTAGTCGAAGCGCACCGGAGTCCTAAATAAAAGGGCCTTTTTTATGTAAGTAAACCACAATTTATGCACTTCTTTGATGTAAATTAACCACAATTTCAGCAAACGAATTTTTATTTTACCAATAAATATGCCTTGAAAATCGATTCTAACTTCTGAATGTAGGCCTACCTTTCGCTCGAACACAAATCTTGGACAGGGGTTGAGACTTTTAAGGAAAGATAATCCCCCATCCATCTGCCAAAGGCTTATTTTCCAGGAAATGCAATGAATTATGACAACGGGCCAATTTTTCGTTCCTAGAAGGGCTAAAAGGCATCACCCTAGTTATGCACGTGCCACGCTAGTGACTTCCTGCTGCTGTACACGTCCTGCTACTGTACACTTCCTGCTGTACACTTCATTCTTGAGTATAATCAACGCGATGGACCACTACTATCCTTCTATATAGGAGTTTTACGTTTATTTTCACGTTGTTTTTGGAACGTATTAAAGAAAAATTTCTGCTTGATGCTAGAATTATATCGACATGGCATCGGGAACAAAAAATCTTGAACTCTTCCACTTTACTTTCAAAGCTATACTTTTCCGTTCAGATTTCCTTCCATATCCTGATACTCTTTCTAGAATTCTTACTATTCTCCTTTGTGACGCTTTAACCGTTTTATCATTTTTCATTGGTGTGCTGAGAAAAAAAAACGGTTTTGGTATCTATCATACCTTGAAATAATACATTATATGTAGAATCAGGGCTTAAATTCAAATGGAGATCGACCGTAGTACTCCTTAGCTTCTAAGTGGATTTGTAATTCCATTAGGAGTCCAAAATATGAAGAGATCCGGTAATTTATATTTTATTTAAATATTTGTAATTAATTTAATAATTCATGAAGTCTCTATTTATCTTTTTACCTTTCTTTTAATTTTAATTGAATTATATAATTTATTTTAATTTTTGTGTTATTCTATTTATTGTTTCCTTCCTTCTCGATAGTCTTCCATAGGGCTCCAGCACTTCTAATTTTAGAAATTAAGCCCTGAGTATTATTAGTTAAAGTGTTATTAGTATTAGATTTTCTATTACTAATAGATATTTTAATTTTTTTAGTTATTTTTGTCGTCTTATTTCCCTCGCTTTTCCTCGTCAGTCTGTAAATAACTTAGAGGGAACGAGGGTGTATTTAAAATAATAGTCAGAGCATGTTTTCGCTAATGAGTGCGCACGTTGCTTTTGCTGCTAGCTGTTTGAATTTTGAATCTCGGCTTCGCATTCTTGCCGCCGAAATTAGTAACTCACCGGTGTAGGCTCTGAGTCAACCTGAGAAGTTGAAATAAATTGTGTAGTCTAGTTACCTTTAAATTTAGTTTGTTACATTATCTTTAAGTTTCTCACGACAAAGGGCTGGTGAAATTATAAGCATATAAGTTCGTGGGGGCCATAAATGATTGTGTTCAATAAGTGTCTTTTACACCTTACGCAGCATTTTATTTTATGTTTATGTTTTTTTTTATTGAGATGTAGTGGCAACGATAAAAAAAAGATGAATGTTCTTCTGTAAGCAAACGAATTGTAAATAATGTAAATAAAGTTTTCCGTGTGATAAAATGGCAAAGAATTCCAAGTGCCGTGTGGATTTCTTCAAGAAAAGATAAGCAAAAAGATTTTCTTAGCTAATATTGTTAAATGTTGAAGGCAAAGTTAAGAAAGTACAAATTAGAAACACAGACAATAAGCAAAACCTTTCCTCTGTTGCAGTCATCTTTTAGACTTCCCAAGAAATCGTAACACACACTTTCAATAAGGTCGAGTTACAGCGTGTGTTCAAATAATACTAAAACTTTATGTAGGTTATATGATGAAATTGAAATTGCAGTTTGGAATTTGGAAGCGCAAGGAGTTACGAAAGGTTCATTTGGTCATTAATACCTGTGTTGTTAAAAACTATTCAGATGAAATTTAATCGGAGGTAAAAAACAAGCGAAGAAATTAATGTATCAGACTTGTTGGACTTCATAAAGCGAGAACTTGAATGCCGTGAAACGTCGAGTTTACTGACGCAGGACAAAAGAAACATCTTGCCTCCCCGTTTCGAACATGCTGAATCTGATTATAAAACATTTCACAGAAAAGTACCTACGTCTGCCAGTTTAAATGCTGTTGATAATCGTGCATGTATGTTCTTCGAAAAGTCCCATAATTCATGCTCTTGTGATAAAAACAATAAAGAAAAATGTGTATGTTACGTAACGAAAATAGCTGCTTTACTTGTTTTCGAAAATATCACATTTGGAAATCATGTAGAACTAAAACTAATTGCTTAAATTGGGGGTTTCAATGGCATTATAAGTCACTATGCACGAATAGTTCGAATCGTAACAAAACGGGAACGGCTTCGAATCAAAACATAAAAGAATTACGCGAAAGCGAGCAAGAAAATTCAGGAGATGAAACTCAAAGCTCCCCGAAAGAACACATTCTTTCTATTGTTCCATGTAATAATTCATGTAAGAAAAATGTATTTCTATTGTATGTAATAATTCATGTAAGAAAAATGTTTTTATAGCAAGCATGTTCAGTGTTAGCTCATCATGGCGGAAGGTCTAAGTAAACTAATTGAATTTTTGATTGCGATACTACACGAAGTTTTGTTCATATTAGTGTAGTTAAGAAATCAAAATTCGTTGGAGAAGAAACATTGTCTGTTTATTCTTTCGGAATGAAGTACACAGTACCTAAAACACGTCATCAACCAGTAGAACGGTGTCTAAACGCCAGAGAGCCTGAGCACAAGGCTATTCACCACTGGTTCTCAAACTGTGGTACATGTACCACTGGTGGTATATTACAATATTTTTAGTGGTACAATTTTTACAGAAAAAAAATTAAATGAATGTAAAATTGCTGCCATTTTATGCTTTAATCTTTATTATTCAGAAACACATATATTTTTAGTCCAAAGGGGCTTTGTCCCTGAAGGACTATTGTTTTCGCTTTACGATTGTGCGTCGGAAGCATTAAAAGTCTGTATCACTTTTCAAATTATTGCCGCAAAATATTGCAGCCCTGTATTATATTTAAAGAAATTAAATAATGAAGAATGTGCATAAATGTATGGATGTTTCTCGCATTGTGATAAAACGACGGTACCTAAAGCCATCGAATTTTGAATGCCGTAATCCTGCTGCGAATATAGGCATCTGGAAGCCCAAATTTGAAATTTGGAATTTGTTTTATTAACGATTTCATATTTTGTAAAATTTAACGAATTTTTTATTAACAAACTCAAGGGTTTCAAAGCGGGTAATGGCAACGTTGTACAGAAAAAAAACATTTTTATCTGCAGCGCGTGAGACTGTGTGTAGGAAATTCTAAAGATAGGCTCAGTTTAAAATTATTTTTCGATATTGTTCTTTAACTGAATTTTATGGTTTAAATGCGAAGAACATGATATTTAATAAATAAAAGTAGCATACAAAATGTTTAAAAAACGCCCCTTTGGACGTAATTTAAAATCTGAAACCTTTCAGATTTAAATGATGACTTCTCCAAGAGCTTCGAACAGTTTCCCGACGTTACGATTTTCAAGAGTCGTAGCAGCACTCCAGTATACTCGTAATATTTATATTTTATTGTAATGCAAAAGTTTCACCTAAAAATATAATTAATAATATAAATTTGAAGGCTTTTATCCTTTGATTACATGCACACCATTTAGGATGCATTGATTTTTAATGGCAAAATGCTTTTATGGTGGTACATCTGTTTTTGTTTCAAATTTATGTGGTACAAAATTTGACAAGTTTGAGAACCCTTGCTCTTTTCCATGTAGAACATATACAAAGTTGTCGAATTTTATATTTCGGATGCTAAGTAAATGAACAAAATAAAAATTACATGTCTCGTCACTGTTGCCACTACGGCTGCACAAATGACCACGCCGTCAAAACGAGCACTGAAAATGATGAATGAGTGCGGATTGCGAATCGCTTGTTTATCTAAAACAGTAATTTTTAACCTTCTTTTTGTCGCGGCACACTTTCAACAATTTCAAAATTTGGCTGCACACAAAGAAAAATATTAGTTTAAAAGGTTTTAAGGTTTTTATTTAGCTATAATACACTGCATAAAATAGTTTATGATAATAATTTTGAATGTAAAATAAAATAATATGTACTACAAAAACAGCAGTACGTTTATTAAGGGATTCATTACAAGTTAATAATAAGAACACTTTTAACGAGAAATTTGAGCCTGATGTTTTTTGATAATTTCATTTATATTCGGTCGTAAAAATGACAATGCTACTCTCATATCGTCTTCTACATTTAACAGTCTCGATCTTTTATTAGTTTTTACACTGGTTAATACTGAAAATCCGAATTCATAGAAATATGATGTAGAAAACTGTAATAATAAAGCTTTTTTGGCCATCATGGGATAATCACATCTAATGTTAATCCAAAATTAATTAATTGATTCTTCCGAATATTTTAAAATTAAATCTCGATTATTAGAAAGTGAAAATTGTTCTTCTTCATTCAAAATTAATTCAAATATAGAAATATCCATCATCACAAACGGATTACGAACTCAATCAAATTTCTTTTGTATCTAAATTTGGGAAATAATGAATAATTCTCTCCTCTAATGTTGTCAAATGGTCAATAACAATTTTATGAATAATTTTATGAAAATCTTTTAGGATTGACTCAAACGTTCCCAAATTGCTTTCCTGAGCTTTATTCTTCGATGAAGTTATTTGTTTTTGGAATCCCACCAGTTTATCTGTTGAGTTTAATATATTTTCTTTCGGCGCTCGCATACTTAAATTTGTGTTATTAAAAATAACAAAATTGTCTGATAAGTAAGCTCGTCTACCATCTGCACCAATCAGAACTTCTCAATTTAAAGTATGTACTGAACATGCGCGAAAATGCTCCGAAATGCACTCTCCTCCAGAACACCGAAATCGGCTTGGATAAAACAATTGGCGCGCTTACTAATGTCTTAACAACCGAATTTCGCCACTTCTCGTGTGTACTGTATATTAGGATTAAACCCATTATAACTTTTACTATATACATTTCTAAAATTTGGCGGCACACAAAAGTGCCGCTGCACAGTGGTTGAGAATCGTATATCTAAAAGTAGCATTGGAAGTCTCCTAGGTGTCTATTGTTTCTGGAAGATGGTAAGGGGGTAAAAAATTAATTAGGAAAGAAAATTTATGCGATTTCTACTATGTTTGGATAGGTCTCAGTCGGTCTTCAAAGTCAACAAAGCGAACTGAGCAAATTTATAACGACACCTGTGTGGTGCTCGAGGCTCTTGCCAACCACTGGCGCAGTCTTGCATCCCTTTCCCTGATGAATTTCGTAGGTTTGTTCTTGTCAGCCACTGGCGCAACCTTGCATCCCTTTCCCTGATGAATTTCGTAGGTTTGTTCTTGCCAGCTACTGGCGCAACCTTGCATTCCTTTCCCTGATGAATTTCGTAGGTTTGTTCTTGCCAGCCACTGGCGCAACCTTGCATCCCTTTCCCTGATGAATTTCGTAGGTTTGTTCTTGCCAGCCACTGGCGCAGTCTTGAATCCCTTTCCCTGATGAATTTCGTCGGTTTGTTCTTGCCAGCCACTAGCGCAACCTTGCATCCCTTTCCCTGATGAATTTCGTAGGTTTGTTTTTGCCAGCCACTGGCGCAACCTTGCATCCCTTTCCCTGATGAATTCCGTAGGTTTGTTCTTGGCAGCCACTGGCGCAGTCTTGCATCCCTTTCCTTGATGAATTTCGTAGGTTGTTTTTGTCAGCCACTGGCGCAACCTTGCATCCCTTTCCCTGATGAATTTCGTAGGTTTGTTCTTGTCAGCCACTGGCGCAACCTTGCATCCCTTTCCCTGATGAATTTCGTAGGTTTGTTCTTGCCAGCCGCTGGCGCAATCTTGCATCCCTTTCCCTGATGAATTTCGTAGGTTTGTTCTAATATTACTGCCAAACAAGTGAGATAAGTCATAGCAACGTGTTTTATGTCACAGAGAAAAAATGTAAGAGATCTATGAGTAAAATCGTTCTTTTAAGAGGTGTCTATGTAAGAATAAGGTTGGGAATCCCTGATTCAAAGGAATGTCAATAATTTTAAAATAGAATTTTTTAATTGAATCTAATTTTTGATTTACGCATTCTTATTCTGCTGAAGTAAACAGCAGTACCTAGTGAACTAGCAGTACCTAATGAACTAGCAGTACCTAGTAAACTGTTAAGCGACTTATCGCTGAGTTCAGATAACAAAAGTCGTAGACTCAAGAAGGGTTAACTACCCTTTATTTTACTCAAAATAAGATGAACAGTTGGCCCCTTTCTTGGGCTTACAACAAAGCCTCCACTCGGGCTTGAACTCAAAATAAGAATAGGAAGTAAATTCGAATTAACTAAGAGACTTAGCCGAAACTAACACAGTTCTAACGTAGTTGGCCCTTAATTTAAACTAGCCGGCGAATATCAAAAGGCATGTACTATACGCCCTACCGTAGCATAACAGCTTCAAGAGAGATTTAGCCAGCAGGTAAGCACGCGTTGCTCAGGATTCCTAGCTCTCTCTTTCGAAGTAAGTTGAACCTTCCTGAAATACTACTTCTAACTTAATTGCATTGAACGCTATTGTAAAAACTCATTCTGGTAGATAGTTATAAATAACTCCACAGTAACTCTGTAGAGACATGAGGTATTTTTCAAAAGCAGGAGACATGAAAACTGAGCAACGCCTACGCCGGGAATCGAACCATGCACCTCTCAGTCACGCATTGAGTGTGCTGACCACTACACCACAAAGGCATGCGAAGAAGGCGGGAGAAATACCTTGTAGACTCCCCCTATTAAACACTGGGGTTTTGGGTACCCAGTAGCCAAATCCCGGTAGTGGAGTATCATCATCCACCACCTTTTTAGTTCGGGCGCCAGTGTAGAGACATTAGGTATTTTTGAAAGACAGGAGACATGAAAAATGACCAACGGCTTCGCCGAGAATCGAACCATGAGTCTCTCGGTTACGCATCGAGTGTGCTGACCACTAAACCACGAAGGCATGAGAAAAAGGCGGGAGAAATACCTTATATGAATCTTCGAAAAGTGTCTATTTTCTCTATTTAGTCTTTCTATGTAATGAGTTTATATAATATGTTGATCATATGTTGGGTAAAGCTGGAAACGGCAGAGGTACTCCAGAGAAATCCCATAGAGGTCGTTAATGGGCAACCGTAGTACTGAAGTCCATAAAAGTTTTCAAAGGGTGTTGGATGCCAAAAATCTCCAAGAAACGGTGATTTGGGATTTTTGCATTTTCAAATTCTCTACACTTTTAGCTTTCCAAAAATATCATACTTTATCTCGATGAAAATTACAACAAAATCTAGTTTTAATTTGTCATGGAATGCTTTGGTAAACGAAGATTTTCACATAAGAATGAGTTTTTCTCCAAATGTGACTTCTTTATAGTCGATGTGCCTTTTCTCAGGAATTACTGTTCACAATTATGTAAATTTTTTATGGCTTATACACAGTCCAGTCACATTAATGTGACCACCACGTACTTTCCATGTCAGAGTTAAATAACCAATCACAGAAGGCAGGTGGCAGCACAGTGCAGTTGAGCGTATATAAAGGGTGTGTGAGGGCTTCGGAAAACATTTCAATCGTTGGCGTAATGCAGAAACGAAGCGATTTATCCGACTTCCAAAAGGGCATGATCATTGGCTTTCGGGCCAAGGGTGGAAGCATTTCCGAAACGGCTGAGTTTGTGAACTGTTCGCGTGCCGCCGTGGTAAAAGTGTACCGTGCATGGCAAAATGGGACTGTCCAAAATCAGCGACGTGGCAAATGTGGTGCACCACGGGCCATAGATGACAGAGGCGAACGACGGTTGCGGAGATGCGTTCGGGCAGATAGACGGGCTACCGTTGAGCAACTGACCACCAAAATGAACCAAGGGGCTACCAAAAGTGTCTCCCAAAGTACTATTCAGCGAACATTGCTGCGTCTGGGCCTCCGAAGCAGACGCCTGGTTCGTGCACCTATGCTGACTGCTGTTCATCGACGGCGAAGGCTAGAATTTGCACGCCAGTACAGCAGCTGGACGTCCACTGAGTGGCGACAGGTTGCGTTTTCGGATGAATCGCGTTTTATGCTCCATCGGACAGATGGACGTTGGCGTATAAGGCGTGAAACCTCTGAAAGGAACCACCCTGCAACCATTGCCGGAACGGTCCAAGCTGGAGGCGGGAGCATTATGGTCTGGGGAATGTTTTCCTGGCATTCTCTAGGTTCACTGATCATTGTGGAAGGCACAATGGATCAATACAAGTACGCATCTGTCCTTGCGGACCATGTTCACCCCTACATGCGCATTGTTTTTCCTCAGGATGATGGCATCTTCCAGCAGGACAATGCGAGGTGCCATACAGCTGCCAGTGTACGTGCGTGGTTCGAAGAGCACCAGGATGAGTTTACCGTCCTCCCCTGGCCAGCAAACTCACCTGACTTAAACCCAATCGAGCATCTGTGGGACCATCTCGATCGAGTTGTTCGCGCCATGGATCCTCAACCGCGTAATCTAGCGCAACTGGCCACGGCATTAGAGTCGGCATGGCTCAACATCCCAGAGAACATCTTCAGGGACCTATGTGACTCTCTTCCTGCACGTCTCGCAGCAGTCCGCTCTGCGAAAGGTGGTTATTCTGGCTTTTGACAGATGGTCACATTAATGTGACTGGACTGTATATATTATGTTTCCTAATATTTACTGGAATAAGATTTTTGTGATAAAATAAGAAAAAAAAAGCTCACAATTTTTTTTTTCTTTGAGAAATGTGCTAAATTTTAGATTAATTTATAGAATACTGTATTCACACCTAATACAGTAGTCTATAAATAAATCTAAAACTCAGAATGTTTAAAAAATTCATTTCAATATAATCAGATCGGTGGAAACAAGAATCGATAGGAAAGCACATCGAAATTAAAATAACTATTATAAAATTAAAATATACGTTACAAGGTTATTTGCATAAACATGTTTCTATGAATATAGTTTCATTATTAATATGAAAAATGCTTTAAATTAACAAGTGTTTTACATTGCAATGAATAATATTTTATTTAAAATTTACGCAGCAGAATAAATTTTGTTCCCTCTCATCAGTTTCGTTATTCGAGCACTCGCACTCTTGCTCTAACACTAACATTTATCACACAACAAAAGTAGGCCGCGGCGATGCTTTTTTCCAACCCCCAATTCATTCACAGCTAAAACTGCATTAAATAATTGAATCTTCAGAAAGAATTTCGCTTAGATCTGAAGCATTCACTCTATTTCCAGGAAATCCAGCAAGGTCTTTTCTTTGCCTTCCTCAGCGAAATGTATTTTGGTACACCACGTAGGCAATACCTCTGAGGAATTAATTCATAAGGGGGAGGGAACGGGGAGACAAGAAGACATCGACCGTCTCCTGTTTCGGTTTCACCAAACCGCTGATGGAGTTTCCTTGGGAAATTTTCTGCATTCAGGAAGTGAGTGACCATTACTTTAAGTTGGACAGTGAATGACGCTGTTGCCGGAGGGAGACAAATGGCGCGAATTTAAACAAAGACGTTTAGTGCATTCCTTTGGAGACTAAGGTAGTGGAAAAAATGCCATTAACAACTGACTAAGAGGAGAGCATTTATATCAAAAGTAACTGCTGTGTCACCCGAGCGTAAAAGTTGGGGTGTTAAGAGATGATTATGAGGGTACAGAACGGGGAGGTAATAAAGAAGGGGAAAAGTGTTGAGCAGCGACATTATCCTAAATGATCGCAGGCTTGTAAATTAAGCAACCAGTTTATACCTTGTGAACTAAGAGACCAGTTTGAAAAATGTTTTAATCTATGACTTTAAACTATTTTCAAATCCAAATGCTTTCGTCGGCGTTAACCCTTTGTTGCATACAAATGATCAAGAGGAGTTAAACGGTAATGTTTGTATTTTTCCTACTTAAAACAACCTTAGTATTAATAAAAAAAATTCATTTTATTAAAATTTTGTTTTAAACAATTGCTACAGTTTGTCCACTACAGTATACAGCATGCAGATACGCACGTGTATGTACACTGCGCAAAAAAAAGGGGGGGGCAGTTATATATCTCCCGTTCTACTCGGCCGATTGACAAAATTCAAATTGCGTTTTCCATGCATCGAAAGCGCGATTTAGGGTATATATTAGATTTATATATAGCTCTAAAAATTGGTATTATAAAGGGTACTGTTTTGTATTGGCTTTGATTTGTACTTTTCTAAAAGTTCCACTTGTTTGAATTGCTTTTAGTACAGGGATGGGCAAACTACGGCCCGCGGGCCAAATCCGGCCCCTTGGAAGACTGTATCCGGCCCGCGGATAGAAACAAAACTTAATTCGGTCCGAGGAAAATTAAAAGAAATATATATTTAAATATTATATCTCCATCTCCTTTTCTACTTTGTTTAAATATTACTTTTTTTCTTCCTTTTGTTCAAATTATTGATGATCTTTTTACTGTCTCTATTTTTGTTTTACAAAACATAAATCGATGAAAATAGCAAGCACAAACACCTTTCAATCGGTAAAGTGTTAAACGCGGAAGTACTTTGGTAGTTATGCTGTAGATTGGCTTAAGAATCGTTATCTGTTTTTCGGGGAGAAGTATGTGAATTCAATATAAGTGAATCAGACCTTACCTTTGGCAGACTGCGCATTTTAAGCTCCAGCCAGCGGTCTTTTCTTTTGTCGCCAATTCTAGTTTATTGATTGCGTATGGAAGGATTGCGGACATATAGCATCATTGTGAATAGTGGTTTTGAAATTGTTAAAAGTATAGCGTAGCTAGTGCTTGTTTGGGTTATTCGTAAAATATTTCAACCCCAAAATGTCTACTAAAAACGTAAAGTTGATTTAGAATGCCATGCTTTTAATGATGAATGGACCTAGAAATATTTTTTACAGTTGTAAAAGATAAACCAGTGTGTCTCATCTGCAATGAAGCTGTAGCAGTCTTCAAAGAATATAACATCATTATCGAAAGTGAGTTTCCCGAATTTAATATCTCACGCCCAGAAAATCAGTGCTATGTTTGCTTCATCTTATATATGTGAACAAGTGTTTTCAACAATGAATCTTAGAAAGAATTATTTAAGAAATAGAGTGACAGATGAGCAGTTAGCCTCGTTCCTTAGAATCAGTAGATCTCACTTCGAACCTCAATATAAGAAACTTTTAAAAATGAAAGCGCAATTTCATTCTTCTCATTAACATATTTAAACTGTAATACTTGTATATGTTTTTAAAATTTTAGAAAAATTTACCTTGGCCCGCCGAACTTTTTTTTTTCGATTTTTGGCCCGCGAACGAAAACGTTTGCCCATCCTTGTTTTAGTAGGTCACATCATTTGGTTTTACTTTTGGTTTTGAATTTTACACTTGCCTACATAAATGACGAAACACGAATTGAATAATTGAAGAGTTAGGTTTGAGGGCAACTTCCCCTTGATAAGTCTGTCTTCTGCCAGCTCAACAATTATTCACTTATGCATATATTTTATTTTTAGGATTTAAAAAAAAATTTATTACAATTTTATATTTGTTAATAGATTTTGATACTTACACTTGATTTACTTATGTTCTCAGAATTTGAATGATATTGTAGATTAGTTCGCAGCAATATAAATTATTTATAATTTCTTTTAAACTTATTTCAATAATAAAGTTTTTACTTTAAATTGCTTTTTATGAATAGAAATTTTGTTAAATTCAAATTTCATTCCTTGCAGCAATGGCGCAAGAGAATTATTTAAATTTAATTTAACTTTACTATATTCTTTTGAAAGAATATTTGTTCTAATATAGGTATTTTGACACAAAATCGAACTTTTTTTGAAATAACATACCAATTTTTTTTCCATATTTCGATTCTACGACTCAAATTATGCAATTTTAACTTGGCAATTTTTTTTCAGTTTGAACCAAGAATAATTCACTTGGCGAACTTCTTAATATGTGGTAACCTTCTTAATATGTGGCAATTTTCCTTCCCTTCTATTATGCAGATGAGGAAAAAAAGTCACATCTTTCCTGCCTTTTTACATTATGGATGATTGTAGAAAAAGTTACATCATTCTACTTTCAAATAATTTTAACAAAAATGCGTAACCCACATTTTGGTTATTATCGCTTATAATAAATACGCCAAATTTCAAAAAGCGCCAAAATGTAAATTCACGTGTATCTTAGTAAATTTTGAATAAAAAGCTCTAATTTTTTGCAGGTATGCTTAGAAATACATCTACTTTAAGATAATTGTAAAAATTTTATAGGTTATAATTAAAAATTTTTTCAAAAAATTTATAAAAATTATTTAAAAATAGAAATTTCAAAAATAAATCATAAAAATGGGGGAATTTTATTTGGAACGAACCTAAATTTCGAACTGTATAAGAAGGAATCAAATAAGTTTCATAAAAAAAAGAAATATTAATAAATAGATACCAAACTGAATTAACATAGAGGAGCTAAAATTTTCAGAGCTAATTTTTTAAAACCTACTCCTGCGATTTTTATAAAACTTGGCAGTTTGGCATAAATTGAGTCGTAGAATCGAAATATGGAAAAAAATTGGCATGTCATTTAAAAAAAACCCGATTTTGTGTCAAAATACCTATATTTGAACAATGCTATATATAAATTTAATACATGTGCTAAGTCACGCTTTCGAGACATGAAAAACGCAATTCGAATTTCGTCAACAATCAGCCCAGTAGAACGGAAGATATATTACTGCCCCCCCCCTTTTATTTTAGCAGTATACGTACATGCATACAATCTCTTCCTGATGATTTGCAGTAATTGCATTTAAAATCATTTCCTGCCTTGTTTGTGGTGACCAATATCATCTTCTAAAAGGTAAATCTACAATTGGCATATGCAGCTTCCCCAAAATACCTGCATTTCGTCAATTATGATTGAATTCATTTTGCTACGATTTTGTAACCTATATCTATTGGATTCAAATGTCAAATGTTCTAGAAATTCCTTGCCAAACCAGAGTTTTAAATATTTCCAGTGGTCTTTTGGCTTGACAAGCAGTACCTTTGGATTTCAATTCACTCATTTCGGTAGAGTGTTGAGGAAGATTTTTATGTACCCATCCCAAGGGATTTTCTTTTACTCCTGCGAAGAAGATTCCTTACTTTGCGCTGTTGATTTTAGAAGCGAAATTTCTGTTTCTTCATTTCCTGGTTCATCATCAGAGTTATTATGGAGGGATGTCGGTATATATTCCTCTTCCTCATCACAACCTTCCAAACCTTCATCATCACTGCTAACTGGAAAGTCTTCATTCATTATCTTCTCAGTTTCATCATTAGTCAAAAACTTCTTACGTTTCAGATTTCTAATAAAATATGAACGATAATTAGATATAAAATAATAAATAAAATTTTAAATAAATTGTTGCAGCCAAGAGAAACCCCCACCCCTCTGTTCGAAACTTAGAATTTTTGAAAAATTCCTACTGATTTCCTACTAAATTTCCTACTTTACTTCGTACAAGGAGGTAAAAATACCGAATGAAAATAAATATAATCGAGGAAATACAATCCACCAATAAAACAGCCCTCAGACAAGGAAAACTGTGTGTAGCAGAAAAAGGGGAAAATTATGTGAATATTTTTAAAATTTTTAAAAACTGAAAACGCTAGGGGAGGGGCAAGTACGATAATTTTTATTTGTTTATTTATTTGTTTTGTTTCGAAAACAACACTATCTTTTCAGTACTTTTTTAAGGGTAAATATAATATTTCCCTAATGTTCTGCCTAAAGTAAATCTCTGCTCATTTGCTGATTCATCGTACGAATGTATATTTTTAGCCTTATCTGGCTAAAAGCTGAAAGAAAAATCCTTGCCCAGAAGAATCCAGCTCTGATAAAGCAATTGAGTGTAATGCGGATATGGCGATGAAGACAATGAAGCCTGGCATCTTTAATGATTTTCGAAATCCAATTGCTCCGATTCCGATTTCGCTGAACACTCACATTACACCTCCCTCCTCGGCCTTTATTCTCCTCTTCCACCTTCAAAATAAAGGTATGTTAGGGGAGGAGTCGAAAAATCAATGCAACGTGTCGCTGAATTTTGATCAAGCAAATGAGAGACATTTGTTCTGGAACTTAATGATTTTAATATCGAGTCAGAAATATTATGCGTCTCTTATTGGGTAAATATTATTTTTTATTCATTAAAGCATGTGTCTGGGATTGCTAATCGGTAACTGTACTCACTTCGATGTATAAAGCAAATCAGAAATGCAATGTGTAATAACTGAAGTAGAAGCTGAACTTCCGCATTCGGAACTTTGAATTTATAGTTTAAATATCCCTCATTCTAATAAAATTAATTTTGGTACTTTTAAGTTCAGCAACGTTATATAATATGTATTTCCATTTTAATATACAATATTAAGAATTAGAAGCCAAACTTCCGCATTCGAAACTTTGAATTTATAGTTTAAATATCCCTCATTCTAATAAAATTAATTTTGATATTTTAAATTCGGCAGCGTTATATAATATGCATTTTAATTCTAATTTAAAATGTTAAGAATTAGAAGCTAAACTTCTGCATTCGAAACTTTGAATTAATAGTTTAAATATCCCTCATTCTAATAAAATTAATTTCGATACTTTAAGTTCAGCAACGTTATATAATATGCATATTCATTCTAATTTAAAATATTGACGAAAGAAACGTACACGGAAACTCGCCTGAATAACGGAGCGGCCGAGTGGTAAAATAGCTGAACACTGATAGTTCCGCCCTAGGATCGATTCTAGGCAAATGTGCTGGCTTTTTCCATCTGTAATGTTTACACTAGCCAGTTTCTCTTAAAACACCCTTCACGAAGGCATACCTTCCCTTAGACAATTAACCGTAGAATGCTTTGCCACAATCAAACAAATCAAAACGAACCAAACCTGAACAAGGCATATTTTGCGTCCACACTGAAATTACTGCTTTTGTCTGAAGTGGAGATGTACCCAGCCAGAGAACGGCACCCTCCGGCTGATACTGAATATTGATACTAGCACTTGATAATGACTTACAAATTTAACTAGTTCTCAGTTGAGCTAGATTATTGTTTTGGATACTGAAAAAGAACAAATGTGTTCATTTAGCTTAAAACATGATATTTCTTTTATTTTTTTCTTGATTGGTCAAAAAGTTAAATTTGTAATAATTTAAACCGGATATTTTTATCCGATTGCCATAGTTTCACCCGTTTGTGTACGAAACATTATTAACAACAATTCGGTTAATATTATGTTTTCTAGTATCAACATAATAAAATTAAAATATCATTCAACATTAACTGATATGCGATTAACTGATGACTGATATTATTAACAACATTTCGGTTAATACTATTAAAGTATCATCGGATATCTTTTAACTGAAGTAAAAGCGATAGACTACTAATAGCCCTTCTGGACTAACGCCCATTTGAGCTAAAAATTAAGAAGCATTAAAAATCTTAGGAACTAGTCCTGCAGATCGAAACCCAGCGGCCGTATAGAACAAGTGTAACAGATAGCCTCCCGGCAATTTTTTGTAGTATTTTCATTGTAAAGATTATGCGTGTGTACATATATGTAAGATATAACAAAGTACGATAGCTGTTTTTAGAATATTTGGCGATCTCAAAATTAATTATTCTAGATTGGTGCTCTCCCCCTAAATTCATCTGTTCTCCCAAATTTGAGATGCTTCCATGTTATATAACATTGCTTGAAACCCAAAATTAACCAATCACAGCTTAGAGTACTTTCCGCACCTGCTCGGTATAAATACCACTCGCAAGAAATTGCGTCATTCTTCTCCTAGGCTCCTGCCGCTTTATCAACCCTATGCTACTCTGCCTGTCTTTCTGTTATTCTAAACCAGGGATGACCAACCTTTTT
>KK117744.1:409781-423930 GCA_000611955.2 Stegodyphus mimosarum
AGAGTGTCACTATCTGGGGTTGGGGGAACCTTCCAACTTTTCTAACGTACTAAACAATATAAAAAGGCTAAAAAAAGTATCTTTTATGGGGTGATAATGAGATTTTTAACGCAAATAGCACATGTTTTTATGTAAGTAATGGATATTTAAAAAATAATATAAAAAATAAAACAAATGTACAAACTAGTTTTATTGTTAATAAACATTTTTAAAGGTTCTCTCAGTTAGGTTATGCATAAAAAATGAAAAATTTGAAACATTTAATTCTAAATAACTATTAAACAGCCAGTAACTAATTAATGTGGTTTTCTGAATATGTAGTTTTTACCAAATTACCTATATTGGGATACGTTCTTGAAGATATTAACAAAATTAGGTGTTTTAGGTGCATATCAGTTAATCTTGAATGATATTTTAATTTTATTATGCTCATAATTGAAAACATTTGTTCGCAAACATATGTTGATTCAAACCACAACAATACCTCGTAGCCAAATCGTGTAAATTTGGAAAATTCTTGTTGGAACAAATTTCCAAAATTCAATACAGTTTCGATCACTTACAAATAAGTTCCTTATATTTGCTTTTCAGTGTAGTATGCTGCTGTAGATTAATAATTTCGATTTAGATTTCAGTTGGGTAACGTAAACGTCTTGTAGAGAAATTGAATTGTTATATTTTTTCTAATGTGTTTACGTGTGTATCTGTCGACGGAATTGATTACAGGTGGTATCATAATATTTTCAGATATTTTAATTTTTCAATAACTCTTCGCATGCCATTGTTAAAACTCCGCCGTTTCACGGGTTGGCCATCCTTGTTCTAAACTGACGCCATATCCTCGTTAATCTGTGTGTACAAGTAATTATTGTAAGTGCGTATGCTCTAGAAATATTTTATCTACTAAGAAAATGATTTGATATGCTTGAAAATGAGGATTTGGTGGTTTGCAAAAACATCGTTTCGTCATCTTCGTCTCTACGCATTCAACCCTGGCCATGACGAGTGCCAGCTAACCCGGATTCTTCTTACGTATTAAACCATCACACATATATATGTTATACACTCACGTTTGTGAAAATTGCAACACCATGAAGGACTTACGCGAGTGAGCTGAAATTTTCAGGAAATGCAAAGTAGCGCATGATATGCAAATGATTAGAATTGCAAATCCGTAGCGCATGCGTATGCTGAGCAGCGCCCTCTGAACGGCTGATGGATCCGAATAAATAGACAGCTGTAGCGAGGCGTGTATGGTTATCGGTGGTTATCTGCTAGTGGTAAACGTTAACTCAATCTGTACTTATGCCTCGTCGACGAAAGAGAGCGAGATTTGAACAACTTACAGAGTTTGAACGAGGGAGAATCATCGGCCTTCGTGAAGCTGGATTGTCGTATCGTGCAGTAGCCTCTCGTGTGCAGCGTAACAGCAGCACAGTGATGCGCGTTTGGAAGCAGTGGACGGACGAGTGTCGGACAACTCGGAAATCCGGGAGTGGACCCCGAAATGTGACGTCAGCTCGCGATGATAGACACCTGGTCCGCATGGCGCGGACGGACCGTACAGCTTCCTCTAGACAATTGGCAGCACTGTGGTCAATAGCTACAGGTGTTTCATTGTGTGCTTCATCAATTCGTAGACGTCTGCTGCAGTGTGGACTGCGCGCACGGACTCCTTTATACAGGATCCCCCTAACGCACGACCATCGCCGCCTGCGGCTACAATGGGCCAATCAGCATAGAGACTGGCGTGCTGATTGGCAGCATGTCGTGTTTTCTGACGAATCCCGCTTTAATTTGTGGTACCATGATGGCCGCATTCGTGTCAGACGCTATGCCGGTGAACGCCACCTTCCGGAGTGCATTATCGAACGCCACAGTGGACGAACACCCGGAGTTATGGTCTGGGGCGCCATAGCATATCATAGACGATCTCAATTGCTACGAATTGTGGGCAATCTGAACAGCAACCGGTATATCCGTGAAGTTCTACAGCCCGAAGCTGTTCCCTTCCTTCAAAGCTTGCCAGGCGCTGTATTTCAACAGGACAATGCCCGCCCTCATACTGCTCGGATTGTTAAATCCTTCTTTGCAGCGCAGCAGGTACAGCTTCTTCCTTGGCCTGCGTGTTCCCCGGATATGTCGCCAATTGAATATGTGTGGGATGTCATTGGTCGGCGTCTTGCTCGTGATCCTCGTCCTGTTGCGTCTGCAGACGAACTTTGGGTACGCGTACAAACGATATGGAATGCTCTTCCTCAGTCAGACATTCAAACTTTGTTTGACTCCATGCCACGTCCTGTAGCAGCACTTATTGCGGCGCGTGGTGGCCACACAAAATACTGATTCTGATCTCTTGTTCTTGTTTGTTTGCTTTGAACATTTAATCATTTATTTGTACCACTACCACTCAACTGTGTATTAAATTGCATTCAATTATGACGATTCCTTCTTGGTGTTGCAATTTTCACAAACGTGAGTGTATTTTACACTGTTAGCATTCAAGTTTCTGGTTTTGTTCGTGTTACACCCAGAGGCTGTTCGCACATTTTTTAGACGATTTTGGTAGGCGGTAATAAAACATCGTTTGCTGCAAAAGAAGTAATAGCAATTGTACTATGTTTTTAAAAGTCAAAATTATTGTCTGTGGCTTGAAAGTTTTGTTTTTATTCAAAATAGCGAATTTAACAAAGCAGTGGTTCGAAGGCAACATTTACGCTCTTTCCGAAGAGAAATATGCATATTCCGTTATCCAAAAGCGATGTGAGAGTCGTGATTTTGTGAAATCTAAAGCGTCGATAGGTAATATCATCAACAAGAAAGGAAACAAACGTCAAATTGGAGCCTCGAGTGGGACAAAAATTCCAAAAAAGTATCCAAGGAAAAAACGGACATCTTCGACTATTGCAAAGGTACGTTCTTTAATGTTAAAAAAAATTCCCCTAGTCAAAGGACAGTTGCAAAATCATTAAAATGCTCGGTGTCCACTCTAAACAAAATGATAAACATTGATTTAAATCTTAAGAAAGCGAAAAAACGCAATGTGCATCGTCTTCTTCCAAAGCACATCGCTCGACGCGGGACACGCTGCAGGATTCTATATGAGAAACACTTATCCAAAGAAAAATGGAAAACAATTGTCACAATAGATGAAGCATGGGTGTATTTAAATGATTGTAACAAAAAAGAGCCAATTATTATCATAAACGGGGAGAAAAAAATTTAAGTACATGGTTCAAAGAATCGAAAGAAAGTTTTTCTAAGGGATTCGTGATTGTTGCTGGTTTTTCTTATAATGGCAAGTTAAAAATAAAGAGAGTGCAAAAAATGTCAAGATTAACTCCAAATACTATCAGGAACATAATTCGTGATTGTGCTGGTTTTTCTTATAATGGCAAGTTAAAAATAAAGAGAGTGCAAAAAATGTCAAGATTAACTCCAAATACTATCAGGAACATATTTTATCGCCATTTTTTCTGAATGAAATACCATCGCTTTACCCACAGTGCCATCCATCTGTGAGACTCCGTCGGGACAAAGCTAGCAGTCAAACATCAAAATCCACTGTAAATTTCCTAAAAGAAATTGAACTAAAAACTGGTATCGAGGCCATACCCTTCACTGATATCCCTACTAAATCTCCCGATGTGTCACCTATGGATTTTTGTGCTTTCGGACTTTTAAAAACTGCATTATGCAAACGTTGTCCCAAAACCCTAACAGGACTCTGGAAAGCTGTTCGGGAGGAATGGGGTAGAATGCCTCTTCTGGCACTTCAAAAGGCATTATTATCCTGGAAATTGCGGTGTCGAAAGATAGTTCAGAATAAGGGATGTCAAATAGAACATTTAAAACACAAGAATTTTATGTAATTTAGTTTTGTGAATACAATATACATCGTCTAAAAAATGTGCGAACTGCCTCTGCACCGATTTACATCCATGTTGAGAATACGGTTAAGTTAAAACATTTTTCTGCTGTACCTGATAGTAAGTTTAAATAGAACATTTATTATTTCGTATTATATTTTCAATAACCGTTTTGAAAAGGAAATATACCGGTTATTTGGTTTTAATTGAAAAACTCGATAAATTTACAGTCCCAATTTATAATTTCTGTTCTACTGAATTCTTATTAAAAATGTTTCATTACTGCAGTATATATTTTTTTAAAAAATAAAATTAAATAAAGTGAATATCTTCCAATTAAAATGCAATATTTGCAAATTAAAATACTTTTATAAATAAAAAAGCTAGCAACTCTTAAGTTCTTAAGCTATTTATAAAGCACGATTAAAAAACGAAAGAGACAGCAAAAGTTGGACATTTCGGCGCAGTTTCTGTGGCGCCATTTGCCGCTCCTCAACCCCATTGATACTTTTCGTAAAGACGTCATTACGACCATTATACGTTACTCGGTTTTCATTCAAGACTTTTGCTGCATTTACTTTTAATTGCCTCAGTCATAAACTCTTTACAAAATGAAGTATTTAATAAGATTAAATGCAGCGTCCCAGCTTGGGGTGAGGAAGACAATTTGTCCCTCAAATTAGCTTAGATGATACGTTCAAAAGAGCATTATGTGATTCTCTTGAAATCCAGTTTCAGTGCAATTCTTGGAATAAAGGATTTCACCATAAATGGATATTTATTGCCGAATGAATTTGACTTAATCGCTTCAAGCTTTTGTCAAATATAAAATTTTCTACTAAAATTATGCAATTTACAAGTTAAACTGAGTTTTCAAATTCTCGTATGATTGTATTTGTCTACTTCTATTCACATAATGAATTGCAGATTTGGGATTTGTCGTACAAGGGCTTCTTTTGTGGTAAATGTAAAGGGCAAAAACTTAAGTTATATTGGAAAACCACCTAGAGAATGGCCACTTGCCCGGTATTTAGATAAATACCCTACAGTGTTGAGCCATTCTAACGAACACCATCTACTACCTACTCCACCCAGCCAAGGAGCGAGTGAAGAGCCGATGGTATAACACAAGTCTTAAAAAAAAAGTTCGAGGTATTCCAGAGTCCTGACTATCATAAGTATTACAGGTCTGTTTATCAATGTAGTTTTAAAACTAGAGTCAAAAGCTAAGAGCAATGATGTATTACTTAGAGTTGTAAGGTTTTAGTTTAAACTAACAAAGTTTTATGTTAATTTTTCTCTTTCCTGTAAGTTCTTATTTCAATTTCCCGTTAGAATGAGCGCGCGTTTCAGCTTTATGCTAATTTGAAGTGGAGCCAAGTTTTGTATTTAAAAGGTTAGCGAGGAACTTCTCGGTGTGAGAGAGTTTTTAGTCGCAGATCGCTGCGGCTCTGTTCGACGTCCACCTGATTAGCTAGTATTAATTCTAAGCCTTAGCACTGTTACGCTATTACTTATTGAAGAAATCTAAGTGCATTAGTATTAGTCAAATCTTGCTACGCACCACTGATCGTTTAGCATAGAGGCCAACCTCGCGTTTATAGGTCTGAGAGCAACGACTTCTTAATTTTCTACTCACTTTGTTTTAAATTATTTGATTGTTCAGTTTAGACCCAAGTGCGGTCATTATTTTCTGTTATCCCTTCCGAGTTGGGAAGTGGTTGTAAATAGTAGTTTAATAAAAGGGTAATTCTAAACCCTCCTTGCGTGCAGTTATTCTACCACAGAACATAGCTTCATTCAGCTCCCTGTTCAAGATCAGGACTTCGTTACGGTTAAGACCAATTTCGCCAAAAGTATGCACAGAACACTCAGTCCGGACAGAGTTACTTGGGAAATTTAGCTGAGGTAAAATCCTGCTTTAAATAGACAATTCGAAAATTCTCAGAGACTGTCAAATGATAATAATCTGCACTGTGTACATCAAAGACATAATAATTAAGTACAACTAACGTAGTTATCAAATTCCTGATAAAAGGTTAATCAAAGCAAAAGCAAAAGTAATTTAGCTGAATACTGTACATTACATATCAATTGTACTGTATACTTTAAATAACTTGAACATTACAATACACCCTGAAACATTACCATATACTTTGTACTTGACATTGCCCACTATTGTACTTGGATGAACATTTCTTTGCTGAGTATAATAATACAATAGTACCAATATACCATGATACCATAATACGTTACAATGAAATGCATTACAAAGAATACAATACTTTATAATGAATACAATAAATACAATAATACCATAATCGTTACAGTAATGCATTGCAATAAGTACAATAATACCATAATATGTTACAGTGCAGTGCAGCAATAAAATGGCAAGATTAGCCAATGAGTTGGAATTCTGGTTAATTAAAGTGAATTAAACCTGGTTATATACTAGATACTGATATGTTAATAAAACGATGACAAGCAATCAAAGGTAATATACATCATAGTAGTTAAAAATCAAATAAAGTTGACAAACTCCTGATTCAGACGTTACTGAGAGAATATTCAATAGTTTCTAAGAAAGGAAAGGAACGAAACTGGAAGTTGAGCTTAAAACTTCGTATGGTAAAACATAATTAGGGATAATAGCCGTAATTTTTCACTTCAGATTGACTCATCTAAACGAAGTCACATGTTTATAAACTAAATAATAACCTATATTATAGTTTCCCAACTTTTTTTTACACAATCTCAAATTACCGAGTTTTATTTTGCCTAGCGCCTGTTACCCGTTGCAGCAATAAGAAACGATACATCAGATTAATCCTTTGACTACTAACGGGACATGAATGTCCCAATAAAAGTCTAAAAAGGAGAAGGAGAAAATCAAAATTCATTGAAGAGAAAAATTCATCAGGAGCAGGAGAGAAAAAAAGGATAATCTCCTGAATGTTGAGGATCATCTTCCAATAGCTGGAAATCAAGCCGCGTCTGTGCTCGTTGTACACAAATGAACATAGAGAAAAGAACAAATATGAGTTGCCCAATGTGTAATGTTGGGTTACACAAAGAAGGCTTTTTCCTTGTATCATACGATGTAAATCTTTTTCATATAATACAGTTTCCCAAAATAATAGGTGTGCTTATAGTAAGTCGATCTCTACGTGTACGACGTATGTATTCCGCCATTAACTATGGGTGGGAATATGTGAACTTTGAAACCAGCCTTTGAACGCTTTTCAAGCCAAAGTAAAAAAAAAAAAATCCAAATGGTAAATTTACCTTATTTATGACATATGTTGTTTGTTCACTTGGATAGAAAACAGGGTAAATTTTTACTCTGATATTAAAAGGAAGAAGAGAGGGTGTCAAAAGTTTCAGTTTCTAGTTGAAAAAGTTTTGGTTTACAATTACGAGTATTTTGATTGGACACCAGGTATCTGCCATTGTTTCTGTTTGTTGTTCGCGGTTTTTTTTTATTTGTTTTTTTCTTTGGTGCCTGCTCTTGTCTAAGTGTTTGTATTTGTTCTTTTTCTTCACTTTTACTTCCCTTTATGTTTTTAAGAAACAATAAAAATACTGATTCTGAAAATCCTTTTTTATGCTCGAAAGATTTCGCACAATTATGTAAATCTGTGATGGAAATTATTAACGGTGAGCGCCGGGCAGTGGGAATCAGTGTATGATTTTTGCTTTTTATTGCCATCACTATTTGGTCTATTTTACTAATTTGTTGTTATCACTATTTGTGTTTGTTGTTCGTGGTTTTTTTTTTCATTTGTTTTTGTCTTTGGTGTCTGCTCTTGTCTACGTGTTGTCTTATTTGTTCCCTTTCTTCACTTTTATGTTTATAATTATTATTAACACATGATTATTTTCATTTAGATATTTTGTGTTTCTGTTTTTCCTTTGTTGAAATGGGCGTGGCCTTTCATGACCATGGGACCAACTTGTTTGGTTAGGCGAGTCGAGCTGCGCCCACTACTACTACTACTACTACTACCAGGTATCTGCATTAATCGTTACCTAATATGGAAAGATCTCGAATATGGAAGAATAGATAATTTAAAGAGAGAGCACCAAATCTGGAATAGTTGATTTTCAGGTCGTCAATCATTCTTAAAACAGTTATCGTATTTTGTTATATCTTACATATTGTTAACAATTTTGCATTTAGTTAGATATTTTTAATAGAATTAGAATTAAAATTGTTTTATTTTCGCCGTACAGTGCAATTGTGACGAATTTTATGAGAAAGCTACACCGGAAAAGTAAAAATATAAGAGCGCATGTATTTAACATTGAATAAAACTTTATCTCCGTAACTGATATTAATTTGAATAAATATATTTGACTATGACGTTAGCTGTAACCGTAATTCTACTCTTTTTGCTTTCCAGAAATTGCTAGAATTCTCTCTCGCGGCTGATTTAAAAAGCTATAAAAGCCGGAGAAAAACATCTCAGCTCAGTTGATTATTAGTTGTTGTTTAGATAACTGTTATTGTTGACTGTAGCGAATTCGCTGTGAGATCGGATTAACTTTCTCTGCGTTTTGGATTGCGTTCTATTTAATGTTTTATTAGTTTAAAATATAGCTACCGATTATATTGCGTGATACTGTGATATTTTACGAATATCTTTGAGGAAAAGTCCAGCAATTTGTTATATTTCTTGTGACAAGAATAAATTTTATTGACATTTTATCGAACTTGTGCGTACAATCAGTTACGAACCCATAGGCATGCAATAAGATACGTATTTAAAGAATTTTGGATTGAATTCAAAGCATTTCTGTGCTACTCTGTTAAATATATAAATTTAATTTAGATCAGAATGATGCATAAGAATATTATGAAGTTATTGCCATGAGGGTTTAATGTTTCTCGAAGCATTTTAGTGCAGGTCGACAAGAAAACAACGATCGGTAGCAAAAATTAAATGTCAAGCAACCCTAAAATTTCAAGTATTTTAATCAATCCTTGTGTATCATTTCACCATTTTTATCTAAATTGAAGTTTATTTCTGTACTACTACTTATAGCGCTTATAGTTTTTCCGTTTTCAGCGGCTGGAGAAATAACAAAGATTCGCAACTGTTTATAAGCGAAGATTTGAATTTTAAAGTATAACAGCCTGGCTTTTCTATCCTATGAATATTAGCTTAATTTTCAATAAAAGCGAACTTACCAGATGGTAACAACAAAACTAAAGACGGCGTTTATCCTAAAATTAGATTCTATTTAAATTAACGCGTTATTTGTTATATTAAATCTTTCCGTAAATTCTACTCTTCCGGTGTACTCCACCAGACTATATAAATGAAATCGTTTTTAAATATAATTATATTTTAAATTTCAATATTTTCAATATTTAATAAATATAATTATATTTAAAACCGATTTCATTTACATTGTCTGGTGGAGTAGACAGAACAGTAGAATTTACGGTAAAATTTAATATAACAAATAACGCGTTAATTTAAATAAAATTTGCAATTCTTTCGTAGTAAATTTGTGCAGAGGTCAGATATGTCAAGGCTAAAAATTTAATTAGTACTGCACAGCGATTCTGTGATGAAATTTCTGTGTAAACTCCAAGTGTACTTTCAAGCGATAAAAGTAAAAAAGAGTCGATGTATGAGTATGACATCAATGACTACATATACGATCACACCCTTCTTTATTACGACTGTTTGGCCTTAACCCCTTTTGACTGGGTGATGTTATACAGTTTTGTTTTGTCCCCATTTTGAAATCAAACTTCAGTGAAATCAACGATGCGTGAGAATGTTTTGACGCTGGAAGACAACCTCGGACGTGTCTCCTGATGAAGAAACGAAGCATAAAGGTCGAAGGCGACGCTAAAATTTTCGACATTTCTGCGGCTCATAGCCGGTCATCCATCAGCGCCCCGGAGCATGACAGCCTACCTTGTTGCATTATGATCCGATTTCGCTGCTCTGCTGCTTGGTCTCATTGATAACAGAAGATTTAATGCTGCGGATAATGTCAAATGGCAACACCTCCTCTACTAATTGACTTCGCCTGACATTTCGTGTTCCATTTGTTAAAAACGTTGTATTTTAAACTAACACAGCACGCTTTTACTTGGCGTTATTTTTCAATATATCTCGCGTTTAAAATAAATTTTGTAATCTGGATCCACATTCCAATAAATTGCAAAATTCTTTGAGTGTGCTATACTAATATGCATGTTTGTGAAACTTGATTTCAAGTTTTAATCTACAGACGAGTTTTAAAAGGCAAATGCCACGCATTAATAATGATTCCGAATAGTTAAGCTAACTATATCATCTTCCAGCCACTCTTATATAGCATGATCATAATCAATTATCATAATCGTCATTAATACCTTAATAGAAGAGTGATTCTAGCATTTGACTAAAGACGTCCTCTGGCGTATTTTCTCCACAGCTCTTTACCTCTAGGTTCTGAAAATTTAAACAATATTCGTGTAATTTTTCCGTAACTCTGTTATACATAGCTTTTTTCCTCTGAGGGCTAGTATATTGGTAAATTGTTATTTCCATGATTATTTTTATTCAGTCTATTCAGTTTGTATTTGAACTTTTGTATTAGCATTTCATTCCTATTACATTACTTTGCATTTATCATTTGAAATGTATTTTGCACTGATTCTTCGTTAAGCGACTTGCACGTGTCAGGTGTTGTTACCACTTAAGAAGAAACTTTTCGAAGATGTGGCTTCACCTTACTTCTTTTATTTCTGTTCCAGCTCATTGAAGTCTTATTTGCTGCTTATGTTTTATGTCTTTCGAAGTCCAGGTTTTGGGTTTCTCTTTCACTCCTTTGGCGACCCTCGTGGGAGCTGCGGTCAAAATAAATTTATGTGAGGTGCCCCTGGGACTTTTCAAGATAACAGAGCCGGTACCGCCTCAATTACCGTCATATATTTTTTAATATTTTAATGTTATTATTACTGTGAATTCTTATTGAAATGTAGGTTTCTTTAAACGAATAATATCGTGCTAGTAGTTTATCCGTGGCCACTTTTAGTTTCTTGTGCTCTTACTGCAGCCATACGCTCTCGAATTTTGGGAGATAAAATTAGTTGAAAAATAAAAAAATTCTGAAAGCTGTCAGATTTCTGAGTTCGGGCTTCCAAATCAGTAGAGGACAACTTATTGAAAATCTGAGGTCTCTAGGTACCGTTCTTTTTTCGCAGCGTGGGAAAAATACGTACATTCATGCAGATTCTTCATTATTTAATTTCTTTTAATATAACGCGAGGCTGTATTATTTGGTGGCAACAATTTGAAAAGTGAGCCGACATTTATAGTGAACCAACGCAAAATGCCAAAACGAAATTGATAGCCCTGGTATAGCTCTTAGCTATCGCCCTTTGGGCTAGAAAGGGGGATAAGTGACCAAATACGATAATTTAACTAACTGATTGAGTTGTTTAACAAAATAACACACCGGAGGACTAAATAGAACTAAATGCTAATAAACAACAGAAATCTTTTGTAACGTGGATAAATTTTGTAGGACTGTAGTTTCGAAAGTTGAAGAGTTTTGCTTTTCAACTGCCAGAAGTGAAAATGATGGAAAAGAACCACATGCCTTATTAGGTTATTTCGAAGCAGGAGAGATGAAAAATTAGCAACGCCCTCGCTGAGACTCGAACCTTGGACCTCTCGAATACGCGCCGAGTCTGCTGAACGTTACACCTTGAACGCATGCTAAGAAGGCGAGAGAAATACTTTATGGCCTATTTGATCGAAAATTTCAAGAATGTTTCCAAATTCTCACATAGGCATAGGTTCCTGTTTGACAGAAAAATTCGAGAATTTGTGTATTACGTAAACATTCTCGAATACTTCTTGCATTGCGCTTGATCTTCGAATCTGTAATCCTGAAAATTTTATTCAATGTTACGTCGGTTTCTATTACTTATTATTAGCTGTTTTAGTATCAGTTGAGTTGTGCTTTTCTTTGCATGAATAAAGTATCCATTTCTTCAGCAGCAGCGCCATGCACCACTTCGAGACCTACCTGAAGAATAGCAGTACTAATTTAAATAATACTCATAACCATTTTACACAATTTCTTGAAACCTAGACCAAAGAAGGTGCATTTAATAAAAGAAATAGCTTAAATGTTAATCAGTTTACTACTGCGCCGGTAAATCGTGGAGGGAGAAATTCTACTCGAAGAGGAGGGAGAAAATTGAGGAATACGGTGCGAAATTAAATAACTTACAGGATTCATTCTTTAGCAAAATTCTTCGCGATATTTTAAACTCAATCTTTTGTAGACTTTTTTTACTCAAAGCAAATAATCCATTAATTAATCTACTTCGGTGCTCGATGATTTGATTTGCGTGGAAACGGCAGGGGAAAAAGGGTGTCACAGAACTTTGAACTCGTGACAAACATGACTTTCGACACCGGCTGGACAGCTGTTTCGCGCATGCGCAAAAATTAAGCCTAGATGGATAATGTTGTTACGAAATGTCCAGCTGCGGTAAGGTAGCTTCCGCGGAATGCGGGTTTAGGGCTGCTAGAAAATAGCAAGGGAAGGCAAGGTTGCCGTATTTGGCAACAAAGTTGACGATATGCCATAAAAGGATGGAGAACCATCTAGGACGAATTCTTATCGATTTGGACCAGATGTTCTCGAAGGCAACCCAAAAGCTATATAAACCTTGTCTGCACGCGAAGTAGCAATCACTGAGACAATGTCTCCGAGTCTATCGAGTTGATCTCGAGTTAGTGCCTCGTCCAGTTTTATCTTGAGGCTGTTGAGCTCCGAGAACGACCGAACCGAGTCGGGAGGTGTACTCTAGTGCTTATCGTCGACTGCATCACGAGTTGTAGAGTAGAGAGTCTCGAGAGTATGTTGGGTTCCAAGAACGACTGAAGCGAGTTGGGAACTGTACTCTGGTGCTTTGCCGTGAAGTTGTCTCCGTTATAGCCTGAAGGCTGTGTCGCTGATTGTTTCAGTGTGGTTGTCGTAGTTTTTCGACGACTGTAAACGTGTTTTTGGAGCTGTCCTGAGTACTACTGGCTAATGAATTATTGTGTTTTCCTCAATCACTCCAAATCCGCAAACCCGTAAAAACGCAACAGTATTAAGCCTGAATGTATAGCCCCTGTAAAATAAACTTCGTGTATATTTTCCCTCTTCGATCTGATGGAGCCACTCTTACTTTCGCGAGGCTTTCTTTCTTAATCCCAGTAGCTCTTTGCTTACCCCCGAAAAAAACCAGAGGTAATAGCTGAATCTTCTTCTGTAAGTGGATGACTGAAAAAAAATTAATAAAATCCTTCTATGTCATTTAATAAGCAGGTAGTAAAGTAATTACCGCAGTAGAGGTTTTAACCATTCTTAGAATTTTTAACAATGTTTTGATATTTTAAATCTAAAATGGTAATTAATTGAAATCATTTGAATAATGTTAAATGGCAACACCTCGTGTACGAATATAATTCGTTTGAATAACCTATGGGAAACTGCGGCTACCATAACTAATTATTAATATAACACTATATAGCCTAGTGTATTTTTCTCCTTATTGTAACTAATTTTATCGTCGGAAACATGAAAGGGAAAAATTTTGCTAGTAATTTAATATCTGAAGGAAGAATTTACGTAACAAACAAAAAGTAGTCATTCATAAACCACTGGTAACAAGCACAATATTAATTCTTCAAAAGAAACCTACCCTCCAATAAGAATGTATAGTAATATTAACATTACAGTATCTGAAGGATATTAAGCCGATATCTAAAGGGTCATTGAGCCGGACACGTCACGCAGCTCATTTGCCTTGTAAAATTCCAGCACCACTTCAAATAAATAAGTTTTGACCTTTGCTCCGAAGAAAAATATCGGAAAGAGGGTGAGAAAAAGACCCGGATTTTGAAAAATCGAAAACATCAGCAGCAGATAAGGCCACAGTTATCTGGAACATAAATTAGAGAAATAAGCTTTCAAACAACATATTTGGGAAATTTCTTAATTGTGAGAACACCTGCCACGTTCGGGTAGCTTAACGAAGAATCTGCACAAAATAAATTTCAAATCATAAATGCGGGGGGGGGGAATAAAATGGATGAAATGGTAGAACAAGAATGAAAATACAAATACAAATTGAATACTCTGAATAAAAATAAAATTAATGAAGTTATTTTTAATTAAGTTAGCTGTATACTACAGAGGAAGGGGAATATTATGCTTCTTCTGTAATTAATGCTACCTTTAGTTTATCAATAATCTAACTCTCAGCA
>KK117744.1:423970-462988 GCA_000611955.2 Stegodyphus mimosarum
TTTATTACTGAGGAAGGGGAATATTATGCTTCCTTTGCAATTATTAGCCCAAAGGGTGTTAGTTAATAAGGGCTGTTAATTTCGTTTTGGCATTTTGCGTTGGTTCACTATAAATGTCCGTTCGCTTTTCATATTGTTGCCACCAAATATTAGAGCCATGTTTAATATTTAAAGAAATTAAATAATTAAAAATCTGCATAAATGTATATATATTTCTCGTACTGTGATAAAACAACAGTACCTAGAGCCATCAGAATTTGAATAATGCAATCTTCCACTGAATATGAGCATCTGGAAGACCGAACTTGTAATTTGTTTTATTATCGATTTTATGTTTTGTAACACTTTAACGAATTTTTGATTAACAAACTCGACAATTTCAAAGCGAGCAAAGACAACACTGTAGAAAAAAATTATGTCTAGCTCGCGAGACTGTGTATCAGAAATTCTAAAGATATGCTCACTTTGAAATTATTTTGCGATATTGGGATTTGGGATTTAAGTGCGAAGAACATGATATTTTATAAATAAAGACAGCGCACAAAATGTTAAAAAAGCGCCCCTTTGGGAGTAATGTAAAATCTGAAAGCTTTCATTTTTCTCTGTATATATATATATATATACTTTTAATTTATTAATAATCTAACCCTCAGCAAGGAAAAACTATTTACTACAGAGGAAGGGAAATATTATGCTTCAAAAAGAGAAATTATGCGACTGAAAATATTTTTTTTTAAATTTCAGAATCTAACTCTAACGAGCTAGGGGCAAAAATACGCCAGAAAATATGGTAAGGATTAATGAGTTCCAGGGCATTAAAATGTCTGAAACAACATCGCAATCACGAAGACATATAGCTATTAAATACCGATTATTAAGGGAACCAGCGAATTATCGAGGAAATATAATCAAGGGAATAAAATGTACTAATAAACTAGCCTTCAGAAGAAAAAACTACCTAAAATTTTCAGAATCTAGCTTCAAATGTAGTGGGAGGGGGCTTATGTTAGGAATTGCTTTAACATCATTGCGGAAAATGGATTACATTTGTTATTCGATAAACGACTGTGCCCCTCCGAGCATTAGGGGTTTAGCCCTGAAATTTCAAAGTTCCTCAAAAATGTCATGAATAAATGGTATTTTCATGATTATATTTAAAAAATGAGATTCCTTTTCTTCCAGTACACATCCTACCCGAAATGGATACTTTAAAAGCTTGCAGAAATTTCCATGTGTAATTATTTCTAAAGCCACCCTTCTGTACGGAATTTTCCGTCCGTAGCGCTAAGACAAATATTTTTTTTTTAATTCTGATTTTTAAGTACAAGTTCTTTCGCGAAATATGGCAGTATTCTTTCATGACTGCAAACATCTTTTCGAATTCTAAGAGCAGCAATGAGACCTACATTGTTATTTTTAACGCCTACTCCTCTGGCAACATACATCAACTTTGTAGTGATGGATAGTTTCTCGAGGGATGATATTCCGCGGATGTTTGGCCCATAAACTACCATCTACATGAAAGGGAATGGCTGTAGATTTAATGACCATATTCTTCAGGAAGACCATTAGTTATATTTATGTGAATTCCTCCTACACCAGTAAGTGTCATCTTTCGGCGGTCTGAATCTTCGCCACCAGTCTGTCACACTTGATGGTAACATACGCGCAACAAATAGCAGATCATATTTTTATATCTTTTGTTACCACCTTACGTTCATGATAGGCATGATGATGTATTTAAGAAATCCTTTTGTTCTATTTCATTTGTCTGAAACTTCTTTAAAATAAGTGCCATTTTTTACACTTATAAAAATTTATTCTTTGTTAAATACTACGAATTTAAACAACAGTAGCGTTTGCTATGACATACAGAGGCAGTTCGCGCATTTTTAGACGATTTTCATTGCAGCTACAGAAATATTTTACCTAAAAAGTTTTCCCAAAAGGGACGTTATTCCCAAATGGGATAATAGTCTCAAAACGGCATTTTGCGTCGAATCACTTTAAATGTACGAATCCCTTTCCATATTGTTGCCACGAAATATTACAGCCCTGTATTATATTTAAAGGAAATAAATAATGCACAATCTGCATGAATGTAAGCATGTTTCCAGCACTGTGTAAAAACAACGGTATCTAGAAACATCAAATTTTGAATAAAGTAGTCCTCCATCCGAACATGGCTACGTAGAAAACCGAATTTTGAATTTGTTTTATTATTATCTATCTTATATTTTGTAAAACTTATAAAGGAATACTTGATTAAAAAAAACTCAACGATTTCTAAGACAGCAGTGGCAATACCGTATGAAATAAAATATTTTGATCTCCAACGCGCGAGACTGTTAATCGGGAATTCTAAAGATATGCGCTGTTTTTAAATACTTTGTGACTTTTCTGTTGAATCGAAGTTTATGTGGCCCAAGTGCCAATAACGTGATGTTTATTAAATAAAGTAACCACACAAAACGTTAATAATAAAAAGACAAAAAAAGTTTTGTAAAGTCGAACACTGGTATGATGAACTGAGAGAAGACTGAAGAAAAGAAAGGAGAAGGAAAGGTGTATGCTAACATTAAACGCTTCATCGGGAATCCTATATTACTATGCTGCTCTTAATTTTTTTTTAAATTTTGTTGTTGAACTGTATATGGCGTACGTGTGAAGAAACTTATGTTTAATAATAAAGCTAAAAAGACAAAAGAAAATGGATTAGTGAGTGTAACAGCAGACTGATAAAGTGCGAGCTCAGTGAGAAGCGTAAAAAATTTTGACAAATCTTTTTGGGCAACTGTTAAAATCTGAAAACTTTCAGATTTTAATTTGCTTCTTTGTTATGTTTTAAATGTTTTATTTGATAACCCTTATTCTTTTCTACTTTTTTACTCCGTAATATGCAAGACAATAAAACCTTTCGTAGTACAGTAAGAGATAATTTATCTCCTTGATCTCGAACAGCATTCGAAATTCTAAGGAGGTTGTAGGTCGAAATTTGAACGACCCGTTTTTTAAAAGTCCGAAAGAGCAAAAATGCATTGCTGATAGAACAGGAGAATTTAGTGGGGATATGAATGAAGGTTATCGCCTTGATATCTGTTTCTTTTGTTCTATTTTTTCCATGAAATCAACAATAGATTTTGACGTCTCGCTGCTTACTTTGCCTTGATGCAGTTCTACTGATTGATCATACTGGGGGGGGGGGTAAAGAGAAGGTATTTCATATTTGAAAACTTAGTATAAAATACGTCGCTTTGATAATAATAAACGGATCTTTTTATTGCAGTCATTTAAATACATCCAACATTCACTTATAGTGCAACATTTTTCAATTTTTGTCAGAATAATTTCATATAGAATTCTGCAAGGCATTCTGCTTTCGGCGATATGTCGCAGAGAAAGATGGTGCACATTATGTTTTTTCGCATTTTTAAGATTTACATCAGCATTAATCACTTTGTTTACAGTTGACACTGAGCGTTCCAAAGATTTTGCGGCAGTTCTTTGACTTGGCTGATTTTCTTTTAACAGTAAAAGTCTTACCTTTACAACTTCCGAAACATTCCGTTTTTTCCGATACGTATTTGGAACAATTTTTCCACTTGAAGCTAAACTTTTGATTCCCCCCCTTTCTTGTTGACAGTATTATCTATCATAACTTTAAATATAGAAAAACCATGGCTTTCACAGAGTTTTTTAATAACTAGATAGGAATAAATTTCTTCGGAAACAGCACAAACACAGCCTTCCATCCACTGCTTCTTTAAAAATTATAACTTCAGATAAAAAAAAACTTTCCAAGCAGACAGTGTTTTTAATAGCAAAGGAAAATCGACTAAAAATGTGCGAACAGCCTCTGTAATTGATTAAGTTTTATATTACATACTCTGTAAATTAAATAACTCCATTTATGCATTTTCTGGTGGACTTTTCTGGTTAAAATCTCAAGAGTTCAAATTTTATCAGTCGCCCAAAAGGGTTTGTTAAAGTTTCTTTATACTCTCTCTCAGCTCGTAGTCAACCAGTCTGCTTTTCCAGTTACTCTTGTTAACTCATTTTTTTGCCATTTTAGCTTTATATCATTTTGCCATTTTCGCTTTTCTTCGAATTCAAAGCTTTTCGTTTGTTTTTTTATTATCAACATTTGGTGTGTTAACGTTTTTTATTAAATATCAGGTTCCTCGCTCGTACCCACATAAAACTGATTTCAACAGCAAAATATTTCCAAACAGTGTATCTTTAGAATTTCCAAGAGATAGTCTCTTAGAGTTTATTAATCAAAAAGTCATTTAAGTTTTAAAAAATACTAACTATAAAATTCGAAATTTAAAATTGGGATTTCTAGGTGCTCATGTTCGGGTAGAGGACATAGTTATTCAAAATTTCATGGCTGTAGGTACCATCGTTTTTTTCACAATATCAGAAACATACACACATACATGCAGATCATTCCTTGTTAAATTTCTTTAAAGTTAATAGAAGGCGAAAGCATTTGGTGGCAACAAATTGCAAAGTTATTCACCGTTTATAGGAGGCGATGCAAAATCCCGTTTCCAAATTAGTAGCCCATTTGGGGGAATAATAACTTAAGTGAACAAACCATACTTTAAAGCTGATTCATCTCAAAACGTCTTAAAAGTAATGTCTAAATTATTCTCGGAATAGAGATTATAAAATTAGATTATAATTGTAAGGCTTATCACATCCTGTATTATTGGAATCTTAAAAATTCATAATTTTTAATATATAAAAACAACAACTTCGCTGTTTAAAAAAAACTCTTAAAACTTAAGATTATCTTTTAAATAGCTTTATAAACCGTTGCTATCCTCAGCTTCACAATGTTTTTTAATAACTAGATGCGAATAATTTTCTTCGAAAAGAACACAAACATTGCCTTTCGTCCATTGCTTCTTTAAAAGCGATATTTTGCCTGAAAACAGAAGTGTCAAGCAGCAGAGGATAATTTAAACTTTCAAAAGCACAACTGCAGTTAAAAAAAAATCCAAGCGGAAGATTATTTTTACAGCTAAACAAACTCTTCTAAAAAGTGTGCAAACAATTATTAAAAGGTTTGGTATATCTTTAACGCATAAGATATATTTACATACGAGTCCATTATTACACATGTATAAATTAGTGAATTAACCAAATAAATGCTTTTCAACGATGCATAAAATTGCTAATAAAGTGAGCCGATTTTTCCTGGAGGCTCGGATCATCAGAAAGTACCGAATTTTTTATGTTTTACCTTTTCTTCAGTTTTTTACAGATAAAACTAAAAACTGGTTTAATATTTTTAATTTTTTATTTTGCACAACCCGTACTAAATTAAACCTACGAAATCAGTAGGCACAAAAAGGTGAAATATGATTGTTTGTTATTAATAATATTGAATTATACGGTGCTTTCACAAAATAGCCACACCAGTGGTTGAGTGGTTAAAGCAACTGAACACTGGTAATTCGACCTGAGTTCAAATGCAGGCCAACGGTTATTTGATTGTTTGGATTTGGTGGTTTTCTCCGTGTGTAACGTGAGACCAGTTTCCTTTAGAAAACCCTCCGCAAAGATACCTGTCTATTTAGGCAGAGAGCAATCCTGTGCTTTACCATAATTCCAATAACCTAAAATAGTCTCTTATGATATAATTTACCAATATAACCAAGTGCACTTTACATATAATATAATTTCCATCAAGTGACATTTACTCATTGAAAACGGTTATGAGGTATTTCTCCCGCCTTCTTAGCATGCCTTCGTGGTGTAGTGGGCAGCACGCTCGGCGCCTATTCGAGAGGTCTGTGGTTCAAATCCCGACGAGGGCATTGCTCATTTTTATCTATCCTGCTTTGAAATAACCTAATGACAAGGTAGAGGGGATTCTTTGTTTCAGGTTTTACTCCAGGAGTCAAGGTTTGTAAATCGGATTTGGCATTAATTAATTACAGAGTAGATGAGAAAATTAAAGCTTTTGTTACTAGCAATTTCAATAATCTTCCTTTCTGCACTCATGATTTCTTCATATGAATTAGCATGCAAAAGAAAAGTAGTTTACAAGACCTAATTTTTTAGAGTATTAATTTATTTTTATTACCTGTTTATTTTATGTTAATTAACTTTTCTGTCTTCTTCGCTTTCCATTTTCCTGCCGGAATGCTAATTGCTAGTTCGCGTATTCAAATGAGGTAAAAAAGAGATAGTACTTAAAGTAAGGTTATAAGTAGTAGAATCAGAGCGTAATCAACCTGCTGAAGCTCATGTTGCTGTTTAATTCTATTGACAGCATTTTATCTGCGGGGTTGCCTTATTGTCTCCATTAGAGTTGTCACGCCAACGTTTAGGTTTTTGACCCAATTTACGCCCATTTTGTCTGTGTAACCTTTTCTTCTAGAGTACGGTTCACTTAGTTTAATTTCAGTTCGTTATTTTTGATTTATGTCATAAATGCTGGCTATATCTGTAAGCACAAAACATGCCTTCTCTTAAACTTTTATGTGATTTAAATAGAAGGGTCTTTTACACCCTTCACAGTCTCTGTTGTAATTCCCAAGACATAGCGATAAATCGCTAACGTCTTAGGTTGAGTTCTCATATATTTTATGTTACCAAAACGAATGTGATTTTAAATTGTAAGCGTTGTTTTTGGAGAAATATTTCGAGAAACGTGAGAAAAATGGCAGTAAGGACAACAGTGACTCAAAAAAGTCGTCATGTTCCTTTAAAACCACTTAATTGTTTTGCCCGAACACCTTTCTGGTATCGCGAAAAGGTTTTTGATTTTTGATTCTCTTTCTGACTTTCTGGTTTTTGATTTGCCTGTGCACCAGACGGGCAGTGTATTTTCCTGCACCAATCCGCTGATTTTCCCGGCATTTTAACATTTCTTTTACTTTACAGTGTTTCTAATAGGTGTCTCTAGTAGTCCAGGAGATACTAGACTGTAAAATCTGTTCAAGGATAGGTTTTATCGCTTTTCATTAGGCGAGGAAATTCAGCGAGTTTGTTTGCACGTGTTCAGCGTATTAGGCTTTTCCAATAGCATTTCTTTCCAATTTTGTTATGAAATAAAAGAACAATGGGTGACAGTAAATGGCTCATAATAAAATATAATTCTGATATTGGATCAGATAGCGAATCTGAATTTCCTATGAATGATTCTGGTAGTCCTGAAAGTTTTTCATCGGAATTCTCTAGTGATGATGACGAAACGATAAGTTCAGATGATCTAATTCAGGTAAGCTCAAATGATCTAATAGTAGTGATCCTCCTCCACCACCGCCACGATTTTCTTTCACAGCTGATTCTCTTCTTTCACATTTACTTCCTGTAAAATATTTTTCCCAGTTTCACAGTTTCGTCAGAAAAAAGCCAACTTTAAGTAAAAACTCCTTAATTTCGCCGTAATTAAAAATTAAATTAAAAAATGCAATACTTGTAACAGTTTTGACTGCTGATTTTGAATTCATATAATAGATTAGAATGCAAAATTGTTTATAAAAATTTGATTATTTTTGGTCACAACATAACAGGAAAACGAAACAGTTAAGTGGTTAAAAATCTAAAATTCGTCAAAAGCTGTAAATTCATGAATCTGAAATTACAGAACGTGATTGCATTTGAAGCATGCATTTATCTAGCTTTCTTTATATAAGTTTTAACAGAAATAAATTTATGGGCTTAAAAATTAAAATACATTATAAGCTATATCTCCCGCCTTCTTAGCATGCCTTCTTCGTGTAATGGTCAGCACACTCGGCGCGTATTCGAGAGGTCCGAGGTTCGAGTCCCCGGCGGCCTAATGGCAGACCGCACAATCAGTTGAATAATGTTAAACGAATTACGCACACTGCGCATGCCCAGAAGAGAATTTGACGCAATTACGACTTAAGGCGTAATTGCGTCAAATAAAGACGCTGACCTTTTAAAATGATGACTTTTTTGAGTCACCTTACTGTCATTTTTGTCAACTTTCTCGAAATATTTCTCCAAAACCAACGCTTACAGTTGAAATCACATACGTTTTGGTAACATAAAATATATGAGAACTCAACCTAAGAAGTTAGCGATTTATCGCTATGTCTTGGAAATTACAACAGAGACTGTTAAGGGTGTAAAAGACCCTTCTATTTAAATCACATAAAAGTTTAAGAGAAAGCATGTCTTGCGTTTACAGATATAACCAACATTTATTGTGTAAATCAAAAATAACGACCTGAAATTAAACTAAGTTAACCGTACGCTAGAAGAATATGCTACATAGACAAAATGGGCGTAAATTGGGTCAGAAATCTAACGTCGGCGTGACAACCCTAATGGAGAGAATAAGGCAACGCCGCAGATAAAATGCTGTCAATAGAATTAAACAGTAACGTGGCCTTCAGCAGGTTGATTATGCTCTCATTCTACTAATAGGCGTAATTTTAAAACAATACTAAAGGTGTATTTTAGAAGAAGATAAGTATGGTATAGAGTTGGTGTTCTGTTATCTGGACGTAAACAGTTCGGGATTTTAAAACTTACTAGGTTGTACGTTGCTTCATTAAATGAGTGTAAAATTTGCAAAAATAAAATCGTTATATATAAGTGCACATAACAAGTAATTGTGCTCAGATAGCTCAGATAATGAGCAATTTTCCAGGTGCCTTGTGCTTACATTATCACTTCATGAAATACATTTGCCAGCAGCATAATTTTGACCATCCGATTTTCACCATCCAATTTTTCAGAATTTGACCATCCAATTTTTCAGAATTGGTTTGGACGATAGGATTATCGTCCAAACCAATTCTGAAATCTTAACAAATGATCAAAAAGTCTCAAACTCAAATTGCACGTGGACCGAATGCACGATCTAAAAACAGTTCACGAACCAGAATTTTTTCTTAAACAGAATGAAAATTCCTTGTCAACAGAATAAAGACTATATTTTCAATAGTGTTTACTGGCCGTTACTCAAATGGCGCCAAAGTTGAATGAGAAGTTTCCTTTTGAAATAACTTTAATAATAATAAATTCAACTACTCCCAGTTTATGAAAATCAAGTTGGTAAACATATAATGATTAAATATCCATACATGAACATATAATAATAATCCTATAACACACTTAAGTTAAAAATAGGTATCAAAACATTTATAGGCCAGCCACATTATAACGATCGAATTCTACAAACGACAAATCCAAAGCATGATGCCAACGCAGGAAAACGAATAGATGTAAATTAATTCCGAAAAGCGTGAAAGTAATTAAGATCATTCGATTTTATTCGGTTAAGGATTAAAAAAAAATAAGATCAAATTTTACTGTATTATTAATTTTAAAATTATGCATAGTTTCTTTCCTATTTATGTATCTATTTATAGATACTTTATGTTATTTTTATAGCTTTTTCTTTTCTGTTATCTACATTTTAAATTTATCTATAATTTACAAATAGATATTTTCTATTTGTAAGTTATGCATTATTTCTATTTACAGAACTTTTCTATTTATTTTTCTATTATAGCTATATTTATTTTTATTTATATTTTTTATTTTTTCTATATATCTTCCTAAAATACATTCTCAAATATGACCTGATTTTTTAGTTTCTAAGGCGTCTTTTAAATCGAAAAATTTAAAGTCAATTTATAATTAATGCTCTGTTCGGTCCATTTCAAATTATAGGACATTTTATTTGAATAGTGAACTATGTTAAATATTGGTGCTCATTTCCATGTGCTTAAATTTCTCTGAATATTTGTGAAAGGGAGCTAAAAAAGAACTTTTTTTAATATTATTTAAAACTTGTAACTGAGTTATTATAAAGTGTAAGGGAATAATTCTTTTAATTATACTTATCAGATTTTTTTACCCTTAATTTCAACAATACATATTCTAGAACTCTTTTTTATTACGTCCTTAAGTACGCATCTCATAGAATTTCTTTACAATACCTTTTAACAGATTGCTTTCCAGTACGAACAAGTTCTTTGTCTCATTAAAACCCTCTAACCGGCAAGGCCGTATATATACGGCTTAGAATATTTTGTGTGATATCTGTACGAACGTATTTATACGTGCATATTAAAATATGTCAAAGAAATTAAGGCAGTAAATTAAAAGTACATAAATCCAGGTATAAAATGCCAGGAAATTTTTTACATTAAATCAAGAAAATAAATTTTTCTGGTAGTAGTTCTGGGACATGCGTGCTTTCTTAGCGAAAACCCTGGTAGGTCAGAGGGTTAAACATTGGTTCCGTGCAATTTGTTTTTGCTTAGATTTTAAAATTATTTTAAATCCAGATATGTCATTTTCTTTGAAATTCTTTCTGTGGCTTAAGAATCTGTGATGATGAAGATAAAATTTAAAAATTTTAATGTGTGATCTGTTATGCTTTGACATCGTTCCATAAAACTTTGCACCTCAAGTCATTCTGCATAAAGTTCGTGGATGAAAGAACTATTATCATCTTCCTTTGCTTCCTATAGTTCTGAAAACATTTCTCCCAGAAACGCCTTTTCTTGTGGCTTCTGAAGTTGTTCCAACTCTTTCGTCCTGTATTGATTTTTTGTAGACCTCTAGTAACTTCACCTCTTCATCTTTAATTCCCAAGCCCATGTTTTTACCTACAAGCAAAATATCATAGATAATGAAGTCATCAGTGTCATCTTAAAGTCCTCAATGTCATTGCCGGCAATACAATCTGGTCATAATTTCTTACTCATAGAATTCATGGTCCATAAGTTACTCATTGCTAGAATTACTCATTGCTGGAAAGCGAACTAAGGGAACTATCGAAAGGGTGTTTCCGGAAGTTTCCATGGGTTACTTCGCTGTCAGAGCTCACTTCAAATTTACCTCTGATAATCATTTGTGATCGGCTTGTTTGCTCATCACTCAAAACACTGTTCGTCATCTGATACATTTTTTGTCTAAAGAATTCGTGATGAAAGATATTCGCGATCTGAGGCTCTATTAAAACTTGTGAAGATAAATACATATGATTATTTATCATTCATTGTATTAAATTTCTAGATACTTTTAGGCATTTCTGATTGCTGTCACATTTCTTGATGAAATTTAAATTAAATTTAAAAAAAAATCAGGAAGATATCAGATTTTATATTATGCCAAAAGGGTGTTTTTTAATGTTTTGTGTGTTACTTTTATTTGTTAAATATCATGTTCTTCTCACTTAAACCACATAAGATTTAATTCAAGAGCAATATCACAAAATAATTTTAAAATATGAAAACAGGATGTAGGGTTTCCCTTAATTCAGTTAACCTGTAGAGACATTAGGTTATTTCGAAGCAGGGGACATGAAAAATAAGCAACGCCTTCGCCGGGAATCGAACCATGGACCTCTCGGTTACGGGTCGAGCATGCAGACCACTACACCACGAAGGCATGGAAGAAGGCGGGAGAAATACCTTATATACTCCCTCTTTTAAAGGGCGACTGGGGTTTTGGGGACCCAATCGCCAAATCGCGGTGGTGGAGAATCATCATCCACCAGCTTTTTTTAGTTCGGGCGCCAGTGTAGAGACATTAGATTATTACGAAGCAGGAGAGGTGAAAAATAAGCAACGCCTTCGCCGGGAATCGAACCACAGACCTCTTCGGTTACGCGTCGAGCATGCAGACCACTATACCACGAAGTCATGCGAAGAAGACGGGGGAAATACCTTATAAACCTATTATTCAAATTCTTGTTATCTTTCCTGAACTCCTCATTTTCCCCTCACATTTCCTCGCCAGGATCTAAATTTAAAGTGAGCATTTAAACGGGTGAATACTGGAGTTTATTCAGAACGTGTTTTCGCTAGCCAGCACACGTTTCATTTCTGACCCTGCTGTTACCCCGAGTTGCTGATACGCTTTTTGGTCATTTGAATAATTAACACGCAATGTAGGTTTGTCGAGTCAACCTCGTTTAGCAGTAACGTAAGGTTAGTCCAACACTACTCTTTTTTTAGACTTGAACTGATTTGTGTAACAACGCTTAAGTTCCACCGCAAGTTGTCCGTATTATTGTGAAGAACGAAGTACGTGCCCTTTTGTTTATAGTTGAAAATAATAAAGGATTCATCGTTCTTCTGTGCTGGTATTATTTCACGCCTTTGCGAGAAGTCGCCTGTTTCACTAGTGGGATCTAGAATAGTTTATGTGGCCAAAAAGAGAAGTTGCTCCTATAAACATATCTTTAGAATTTCCGATGCGCAGTCTCTCGCGCTGCAGATAAAAATGTTTTTTTTTCGTGCAGTTTTACCATTGCTCGCTATGAAATCGAGGAGTTTGTTAATTAAAAATGCGCTAACAGTTTTACAGAGTTTGAAATTGATAATAAAACAAATTCGAAATTCAAAATTTGGGCTTCCAAATACCCATGTTCGACTACGTTAGTCGAAACTCGATGGTTCTGGGTACCGCTTTTTTTTTCACAATGTGAGGAACATACATTTATGCAGATTGTTCATTATTTAGTTTCTTTAATACATGGCGATAATATTTGGTGGCAATAGTTTAGTGAACCGACGCAGAAAATGAAACGACGCAAAATGCCGTTTTGAGACTAATAGCCCTTTGAATCTAATGCCCCTTAGGACTGAAAAGAAATAAAGAGGAAAAATAAAACAAATTTAAAAAAAAAATCTGAAAGCTTTCAGATTTTACATTGCGCCCAAAGGGGGGTATCTTTAACGTTTTGTGGGTTACCTTTATTTATTAAATATCATGTTCTTCGCACTTAAACCATAAAATTCAGTTCAACAGCAATATCGCAAAATAATTTTAAAATGAGCATACATTTAGAATTTGCGATATACAGTCTGGCGCGCTGGAGATAAAAATGCTTTTTTTTTACAGTTTTGTCATTGCTCGCTTTGAAATCGTTGAGTTTGTTTATCAAAAGTTCGTTGAAGTTTTACAAAATATGAAATCGATATTAAAAGAAATTCCAAATTTGGGCTTCCAGATGCCCATATTCGGGTGGCAATGTATGTTATTCAAAATCTGATAGCCCTAGGTACTGTCGTTTTATCACAATGCGAGAAACATACATTTATGCAGATTCTTCATTATTATTTAATTTCTTTAAATATAATACAGGGTTGTAATATTTGGTGTCAACAGTTTGGAAAGTGAACCCATATTTAAAGTTTTTAACGCAGAATGCAAAACGAAATTAATAGCCCCTCTAGGCTACCAATTATTTAATTTTTTTTTTAAAATGTTGTTAAAAATTTTTCAGAAATTAGATACATTAATATGAAGTACGATTTTGTCCACTGGTGAAATCTTTGCGCTAGCTGGATATGGATATTCCCAAACAGTAACCTGACAAAATAACAGAACGTGTGGGGTTCGCAAGGAAGTGATTTCGGTTTTTTAGGGGGAAATGAAACTCAATCTTTTCTATACAAAAAATTAACTTAATTTACCTTCCATTCTGTTCGAACTTTTGTCAAATACCTTCCATTCTGTTCGACCTTTTGCCATCTTTCTTGTAACTTCATGATTCCGCGCGCATAGAACTTCTGGTGTTTATCAGCAAAGAACACAACTAAGTGCAATTTGAGGTCATCGTCGTTACTTAAATTTTTACCAATTAAGAAGCCTTGTAACTTTTGAAATAAATGATAATAAGATGGTGCAATTTCGGAGTTATATGGCGCATTCGACGTCACTTCTAACCAAGCTCTAATAATTTCGTTCTTGTTGCTAAATATGTGTAAGACCTCCCATTATCGTGGTGGAACACTATTCGTTTGCGATTTGCCAATTCTGATCTTTTCTCTTTGATTGCTTCTTGCAGTTTCATGATTGCCTGTAAACATCTGAACGGATCATTTGGCTACTTAGAAGCAGGTCAAAATACACAACACCTTTGTAATCGCACCAAATTGACAGCATGATCTTTTTTAATGCAATTTAGCTTTCCATATGATTTGCGCTGATTCGTCAAGCTTATACCATGATAATTTTTAGTTAATATTATTGTAGACGATACATTTTGCGATATATTTTTCATCAGCAGTGATCATTCGTTTCAAAATAGGGGCTTGCAGTATTGATTCGTTGTGTTAAGTGAATTTCTTTCAATTCATGCCTATCCCAAATACCGGGCTTCTTAACCAGTTCAAGATATCTTATGTGGTTTTCAATTGCTGTGTGTGATACATTTAATCTTTTTGCAGTCCCTCGCACAGTTACACGACGACTAAATTCAATTATAGCTTTAATTTTGTCATCATAATCTTCAAAAGTTAGGCCAGAACATTTGTCATTTTCAAGTGAAAATGCGAGAAAACGAAATTTTTTAAATCAGTACTGACGCATGCGCTTTGTAATGCAATCAATATCATAAATATGACATTCACTCATTGCCATAAAAATTTGCGGACAAAGAAATAATTGTGCTATCGTAACGAAACTTGGCATGAAGGTACATGTCGGGTAAATATGCAAATGATTAGAAATGCAGCATGATTGCGCATTGCCACTAGAGGCCGTTGAACTTCGTTCTTCTTGGATAATGTAACAAGTAAGCAGAGTTTGTTTGAGTCTACTTAATCTTTTGCTAAGGAAACGCTGACGTAGACATGCCGTTAAGCCGCCATAGAAACCAATATCAGCAGCTGTCAGAGTTCGAAAGGGGAAAAATCATCGGGATGGTGGAAGCTGGGTAGTCAGCTCGGCGAGTAGCTCCTCAGGTAGGCCGTTCTGTTTTACTGTGAGTAGGTGTTGAAGCCAATGGACAGAAGAGACGTCATTTACACGGCGACCAGGCTCAGGACGCCCTCGACAGACCAGTCGTCGAGAAGACGGTCACATCATACGACACGCATGCGTAGAGCCAACTGCCTCATTGGGCGCTATCCAGACACAGGCAGCAGCTTCATTACAGGCCCCTGTGTCTTCCCGAAAGACACATGGTCGAAGGACATCTGGTATCGCGGCGCCCATTAAGTGTGCTGCCAATGACACCCACCCACTCACCTACGCCTCCGTTTGGTGTCGAGCACGACAGGATTGGACTTTAACGGAATGGAACTAGGTCGTCTTCAGCGACGAATCTAGATTCAATTTGACCAGTGATGACAATCGTGTTCGTGTTTGGAGGCCGCGTGGTGAACGCCTCAATCCTGCCTTCGCTTTACAATGACACACAGTTTCCATAGTTAGTGTGATGTTATGGGATGCCATTGCTTACGATACACGGTCCCCCCTAATATTGATCCATGGCACAATGGCAGGCCAGTGGTACGCCCATGACGTCCTTCAGTCACATGTATTGCCACTCATGGCAGGGCTCCCAGGAGCCTGTTTCCAACAAGACAATGCTCGGCCACACATAGATCGTATCTGACAAGACTGCCTCCGCCACATTAACACTCTTACCTGGCCTGCTCGATCCCCAGATTTGTCACCAATCGAATGTATTTGGGATCATTTGGCGCGTTTACAGCAACTGTGGAACGAGATGTCTCAGGACACCATACGGAACTTGTATGCTTCAATGCCCGCTCGTATCTCATCGTGCATTCACAGTAGAGGTGGTCCAACAGAGTACTAAAACTTCTGTTCATGTGTACATTTTTCTGCAATACTTATATCAAAGTAGTACTTACATATGTAAAATTTCGTTTCATTCTTTCAGCTCTTTCTTGACGCGCAAATTTTTATGGCAATGAGCGTATGCCTTTGTGAACCTCAGCCGCTATCATGCCATTACAAAAATACAAAATTAAAATGTGTCAAAAATGTTTATTTTTGCAATAAGTTAAATCTGAACGTAAACTAAGTTATAAAAAAACTTAGAAGGAATTTATTTCTATAGCAACCTAAAAGTGTCAACTTCCATTTTAAAAGAAAAAAAAATGTATAAGATTGACAGGAGAATAACAAAACGAACGTAAACCTATATATTTGTGCAAACAGAAATCCCTTTCTTGTCAATCCAGTATAAACCTTTTTACCTCTCTCATATTTTCTGCCGCTGAACGTAGATAGTAATCATAAAACAACACATATAGAAATCGCAAAACTGTAACTCAGTGTGTTAGTAATGAACAAGCATATATGAGAATTGGAGGACACCATATATAGAAACTACAAAACTGTAACTCAGTGTGTTAATAATAAACAAACATATATGGGAATTATAAAACAACATATATAGAAACCACAAAACTGTTACTCAGTGTCTTTGTAATAAGCGCAGTTTAGGTTTTCTTAATGAAATTTACGTCCAAATTCAGATTATGGTATATATTTATAACCAACAACAGTGATAATACTAGGAAACAATAAGAACTATAAAATTTTAAAAATCCAAAGTACTTATTATTAACAGATTTTTATCTTCAACCCATTTTTAAACACCTCTAAGAAAGCCTCTCCGCGGTGTTTGTTTTCGGTTTGAGGATTCTCTACCCCAGTAAAATGGAACCACTTGTTACAAGCCCTTGAGCACACGTAATTCAGTGAAATAAAGCAAAGCTATGCTTAGAAAAATTAACGGTTTTCTTAGTTACATAAGAGCACGAATCTAAACGCAGCATTAAGGGGTGTCAGAACTCTCTATACAGGCAATGTTAAATTGGCCATTTTCGATGTACCTTTTCTCAAAATCTGCTGAAGATATACTCTTGAAATTTTTGTGTAATTAACGTACACCTATCTGATTATACGGAAATGAGCTTTTGAAACATTTTGAATTTTAGACTAATTTATAGACTATTTTATTAGGCATAGTAAAATTTAGCCCTTTCCTCACGCAAAAAAATTGTGAAATTTTTTTATCTTAATTTATCACAAAAAGCTCATTTCAGTAAACATTAGAAAATATAATAAATAAGCCATAAAAATTTAGGTACTGGGAGCAGTAGTTCCTGAGAAAAGGTACATCGAGTATAAAAAAATCACGTTTGGAGAAAAACGCGTTTTTGTTTAAAATTCCTCATTTATCAAAGCATTCGATGATAAAATAAATAAAATAAATAGATTTTTTAAAGTTCTAATTTTCATAGAGATTAAAGTATAGTACTTTTAGAAAGCTAAACGTGTAGAGAATTTGAAAATGCAAAAATCCCAAATCAATATTTTTTGAAGATTTTTGGCTTCCAGCACCCCTTAATTTACAATGTAATAATTTCATAATGATCCTTTAGTATTGTTATCTCGAACAGCGTATTGTAAATATAAGATCTTATAATCCATGTCTTTTATTTCTGAAAGAATAACTCTAAAATTATTAAGACGTTTGAAACTAATCAACTTAAAATGTTTCCTGTATTAAACAGAAATTTGCATACCAAAATCAGATAGCAATTTTTAATGCTTTATATTTTTTTTAAACTTTTTGAATCTTAATATTAAAGTTCTTCTAGGGTTTAAATTAATCTGAAGTTTTAAATCAGCAGTTTTTTTAATTAAAAAAAAACCTTCATCTCCAGTCAAAGTGCAGCCTAAAAGCTCTTCACTTGCTATCGAAGACTTCACATTTAAAGAGCAAAAACAAAAAGTGCTCCTAAACAACAAATAAACTTCCATTTACATAAAAACTGCAGGGTTAGCACACACTAACGTAAATATGTGATAAAACTGAGAATAAAAAAGGTCGTGAAAATATTATATAATTTTCTATTTCCAAACCTTTAATTCACTAAAGAATACAGCCATAAAATGTCAATCTCTGTAAGAAAAAAGATGCATAAAAACCTACACAATGACTTCAGCATAGGAGGAAAAAAGAAATCCCGAAGGCAGCAATAAACTTTTTTACAACTTCCTTATACATTTTACCCTGGCAGTGAATTACATCATCCTATTCAACCAAAGAAAAAAAGGCTAGCGTCTTCAACTTAATGAAATTCCTCGTTTATGCTGAGAAATCTATAGGAATATGAATGGGAAGTTTACATAGGAGTCATCCCTCTTCTCCGTCCAGTTTACAGCTATCTCCGCGTCGAAGTTTCAGGTAAATATCAGATACTTTTCTGTGAGGCGAATGCGCCAGTATCAAGATCATCTAAAACAAATTTTAAAAAATCTTATGTATACACTGATGACTTCCTTTTACGGAATATTAAATTATACGCATTATTTCTTGCATTTCATTTAAACTTATTTTCTCGAATTTCATTAGCTAGATTTCTCATTCAATTAATTCAGTTACCACTTCGCAGCAAGGCAAAAATACAAAAAAAAAAGCAATTTAAAGAACAATTTTAACAATTAAAATTAGAGTTTCTGCGCAAAAACAAGCAATTCGGCCAGCGGGCAAGAAGGCAGATTTTTCGGTGCACAAAATTGAAAGTTTATTTTTGGTCTCACTTGACAAAATGATAGTGAAGGTGTAGAAACTGACTTAACTGTTGTGGATGGTATGCTGAGTTAATATATAGAGTAATTCAATAACTTAAATGATAATTCCAGAATGGATTCAGCATAATTTAATTAGAAATAATGAAATACGGTGTTATCTTTGTTGTTGCGAAGCTTAGTTTCTTTAGATTGGCAACAAATTCAGTATTCTGCTGAGTTTCAAATGTAAAAAAAATATGGCCGCTATGAAAAAAGATTAGACTTAGCCACAGTTAAACAACTGTTAAATTATTGATAATTTTACAACTATAACATGCAAGTTAACTAGAAGCATAAAGCCCTTAATCAGAAGATAAGAACAACATAATTGAATCCTTTCTAAAGCAAAAAATGCACAGTTTACAAACATATAAGAATAAAAAAATGAGCTATGGTATGGCTGCTATGGTAAAAAAATTGGGCTTAGCCGCACATAAACAACTTTTAAATCGTTGATAATTCTACAGATATTGCATACAGGTTAACTAAAGGCATGAAAACCTTAAATAAAAACGACATAATAAGATAAGAACAACATAATTCAATAATTTTTAAAGCAAAAAATGCGAAATTTTGCAGACATATAAGAATGAAAACACTGAGCTCACGGAGCCGAGTAACAGCCGAGTGGGTATATGTATTTATTTACGTTTAGCCCGGCCGATTGCCACCAAAACGTTAAGTACGCAACTGCATGTGATAGCAGTCCTAGATGCAAAATTTCATGTACTGCATGTGATAGCAGTCCTAGATGCAAAATTTCAACGTTCTGAGACTACTCGTTTTTGAGTTAGGCGAGATACATACATACATACATACACTTTCAGACGCCACGAAAAAAATCTCTTCCGAATCCGTTTTAAATCAATATTATAATTTTTCGTAGGAAAACAGTCCTTTATTATGTCCTTACTTACAGATGTCACTCAAATACATCGTTAAATTGATTCGATAGCGGTCAAAATTAATGTTTTCATTGGGATATGATACCCGAAAAGTTTCGTGATTACAATACGTCCTTTGCTTCGTACAAGGAAGTAATATCTGATGCGGACCCTACATTATTTCCTTGTACGGTCTATTAAATTATACTCTTTTTTTGATGCACTTTAAACATTTAAACTTATTTCCCCGAATTTCATTAGAGATATATTTGTCATTCGATCGATTCGGTTCTCACTTCGCAACAAGGCAAAAATACATAACGTTTATTAATATTTAAATAAAAATATAAAAATCCATTTTGAGTATGTAACTGTTGGAAACACCCTCATTAAAAATTCTAAAATGCAGGAAAGCCTAAAGCACCAAATAAAGTTTTCTAAAAAGATTTCTTAGAATTTGTTTGTACGCAAAAACAAGCAATTCGGCCATCGGGCAGGAAGACATATTTTTCGCTGCAGAAAATTAAAAAGGTTCCTTTTGCCCCACCCCGCAAAAGGATACTGAAGTTGGTGCACAAATGTGACCTCATGCACTGCTCTGCTAAGGGTTTCAAAAGTAAACAATGGCGACTTCGCTTGGCTTAGTACCAGTTAAACAACTTTCAAAGTTGATAATTCCAAACCTACTGCATGCAGATCAACTAAAGGCAAAAAGCCTCAACCGGAACATAAGAATAATATAATTAAATCACTTTTAAATCAAAAAATGCATACTTTACCAACGTATAAGCATAAAAAAGGACTGAGCTCATCTAGCCGGGGGTACAGAATTGGAATATATGTATATGTATTTAATATACGTTTGGTGCGGCCGATTGCAATCGATTGCCGAAAACGGGAGACGCACAACTAGATGTTATAGCAGTCCTATGTACAAAATTGCAACGTTCTGAGGCTACTAGTTTTTGAATTATGCGAGATACATTCGTACTTACTTACATACGTCACGAAACAAATCTGTTCTGAATCCATATTCAATCAATTTTACAATCAATATAATAAAGCGAGTCCTTTATTCTGTCCGTACGTACAGATGTCATGCCAAAAATCATTCAAATGGATTCAAGAGCGATTAAAATGGATATTTTCGTTGAAATGTGATACCTGAAATTTTTCGCGATAACAGTACTTCCATTACTTGATAGAAGGAAGTAAAACACAAATGTTCTGGAAGGCAGATCAGAAGCTATCTAAACCCTGCCTGTACGCCGAGTAGCTATGTATCTTAAGCTGTGTCGTGGAGTGTATTGAGAGTACGTTGAGTTCAGTAATAGTGTCTTGAGCTTCGAGAGCGACCGAACCGAATCGGGGGCTGTACTTTAGTGCTTTGCCGTTAAGATGTCTTTAGCATTGTAGCCTGAAGCTTCTGTTGCTGGTTGTTTCAGCGTGTTTACAGCTGATTTTCACGAAATGGCAGGCTGCGAAAAGATAGCTCCCCCACAAGGCGGGTTTAGGGTTGCCAAAAAACGGCAAGTTAAGGCAGAGTTGCCAGATTTGGCTCAACATCTCCCATTTGGCGACAAAATTGGCGATATGCCATAGACCATAGGTTCCCAACGTGGGCGATAACGCCCCCTTGTGGGCGTTTCAGGCTTTCAGGGGGGCGGTAAAAAACCCAGAGAAAATTAGGGGGCGGTGATATGGCACAGAGGGGCGTTGGAAGATTAGCCAAATATAGTCTAAAAAGACTTTAAAATCACGCTGATAATTCATTTCTATCACGTGTGCGAAAATTCACATATTTCGATATGAGACTTCACTGTTCAGAGAAAGACATACCTCTCTAGTATGTACGATTCTGGGGCTGCATGTGCTAAACCTAGCATCCTGTCTTGCCAATTTGGCGAGATGCACTCCAAAAAGTCGCAGAAAACTGTTGACTTTTGTTGAAAGGGTCACCATTTTAGTGAAAGGAGCAGTAGAACCGGAGTTCATAATATCAGAAGGAAAAGCCTTCAGTGCAAAAATATATCTTTATTGTCTTTATGTACATATTTATGTTACGTCCAAAGCCCGAAGTTCGGCCAGTTCGCGTTTTGGCCAGGAGGTTTGGCCAAAGTCCGAAATACTTGCAATTAATATTGTATTTTATACTTTGGCCGGCCATTTCGCGAAGTGGCTGGGAATTCTTGGCCAAAGCCTGATGTGATAATGGTAGATTGAGTCTATGGAGCAGAAAAAGACTAAGGATCACCCTTAAAGGTAGTTGACAAATTGAGTACTCAATTTGCCTCTGTATTCATACTCGATACGCAACGCATTTGCTTAAGATATAATTCGTCATTTTGAAGGGCGCAAATCTAATCTTCACACTATCACATTGTTACAGCATATGCGTTCACTGAATAGTTTCTACTCGTTGAACTCACAGAAGTACTCATTTTTAAATACTTCATTTTTAACAGTGTGTAAAACCATCTGCCCTTGATTTCTTTTTTCCCAAATTGGCCGGTCAAAGCCAGAAATCAACAAAAAGATTGGACATTCGCCGGTAAGTTTACAGCAACGTTGGCCAAAATGCGAATTGGCCGATTTCGGGCTTTGGCCGTAACATTTACAAAAAATGTCACTGGGACTAAAAAATGCCACTTACAAGCGGCAACGATAGCGAGATCTCCAACTAAACTGTATTCTAAGAGAGTCTGTAAAAGTGCGTAGGCGACGTTGGACGCGGGAAAAAATTAGAGCGCCGAAATAAGCGGCGGCGGAGTAGACAAATCGTCACCAGTGGTTTACCCGATCAAAAATTGTAGGTAGCTAAAAATAGAACAGCCCCGCAGAATGCTACAGACTCAGGCTCACACTATCTATCGTTCATCGCAGCATGTACTGCGTACGATGAAAACGGCGTTGCCTTAATATTTTGCTACTTCAACTTATATTATTTAAACCGGCAGTATCCCTTGCAGCTCCCTTAACTTGGATCAAGTATAAGTAAAGAAAAACCCATGTCGGAAGCAAAAAAGAAGAGGCGGCAGTACAGTGCGGATTATATAAAATACGGATTTATCGAAAATCCCTCAAATCCATCATCTCCATTGTGCCTTATTTGTCAAAAAACATTTTCGAATGAAGCGATGAAACCTTCTAGGCTTCAAGATCATCTTAATAAAATGCATCCGGATAAGAAAGACAGAGATATGACCTATTTTCTAGAGATAAAAAAGAAGATTGAAAATCAGCCAACTATATCAAAATTATTTTCATCAGCTTCTAAACAAGACGATGACGGACTTCGAGCTTCGTACAATATCTCATTGTTGATTGCTAAAACAGGCAAGCCACATACTATTGGGGAAGATTTAATTTTACCAGCAGTTAAAGAAGTAATAACCACCGTGCTCCATAAACCAGCTACAGATATTATCCGAAAAATTCCTTTGAGCAATAATTCTGTGCAAAGACGAATTGATGAGATGGCTGAAAACATTGAAGAATCGTTGTGCAATTATCTGCAGACTTGTCAATTTTCAATTCAGCTGGATGAGTCCACTTTACCAACCAATGAAGCATTGTTATTGTCGTACGTGAGGTTTATCAAAGATGAAAAAATATGTCAAGAAATGTTGTTTGCTACCAATTTGGAAACAGATACAAAAGGAGAAACCATATTTGATACACTGCAAAAGTTTTTTGACGAAAAGGAAATTCCTTTTAATAATATTTTGTCGGTTGCTACGGATGGCGCACCGGCTATGACAGGGCGTCACAAAGGCTTCATAGCATGCTTAAAAAATAAAGTTCCGGACGTGCTTGCTGTGCATTGCGTAATTCATCGACAGCATTTGGTTGCGAAAAATTTGAGCGAACGTCTCCATACATCACTGCAATATGTTATAAGAGCAGTTAATAAAATCAGAAGTAACTCGTTGAATGACAGATTATTTAGTCAGCTTTGCATTGCAAATGATGAAGATTTCAACCGATTGCTGCTTCACACAGAGGTGCGCTGGCTTTCAAAAGGTACTTGTTTGACTCGATTTTACAATCTGTTTGAATCTGTGATAGAGTTCCTAGGAAACAAAGACACGGAATTGCGCGACAACCTCATCGCATCAAAAAACGATATTGCGTACTTAGCAGACCTCTATAAATTGTTTAATGATGTCAATCTCCACCTTCAAGGAGAAGACTTAAACTTCATTAAGACTAAAAATAGCATTGCTGCTTTCGTGTCTAAACTGCTATTATGTAAAAGAAATATAGGCAGACGTGAATTCCATACCTTCCCATGTTTATCAGCAGTATCATTCAAGCACGACGACTTGCTTGTTTACTGTCAGCACTTGGAAAACCTCTACAACAGGGATGGGCAAACGTTTTCGTTCGCGGGCCAAAAATCGCAAAAAAAATGTTCGGCGAGCCAAGGTAAATTTTTCTAAAATTTTAAAAATATATACAAGTATTACAATTTAAATATGTTAATGAGAAGAATGAAACTGCACTTTCATTTTTAAAAGTTTCTTATATTGAGGTTCGAAGTGAGATGTACTGATTCTAAGGAACGAGGCTAACTGCTCATCTGTCACTCTACTTCTTAAATAATTCTTTCTAAGGTTTATTGTTGAAAACACTTGTTCACATATATAAGATGAAGCAAACATAGCACTGATTTTCTGGGCGAGAGAAATTAAATTCGGGAAACTCACTTTCGATAATGATGTTATATTCTTTGAAGACTGCTACAGCTTCATTGCAGATGAGACACACTGGTTTATCTTTTACAACTGTAAAAAATATTTCTAGGTCCATTCATTATTAAAAGCACGGCATTCTGAATCAACTTTACGTTTTTTAGTAGACATTTTGGGGTTGAAATATTTTACGAATAACCCAAACAAGCACTAGCTACGCTATACTTTTAACAATTTCACCACTGTTCACAATGATGCTATATGTCCGCAATCTTTCCATACGCAATCAATAATACTAGAACTCGCGACAAAAGAAAAGACCGCTGGCTGGAGCTTAAAATGCTCAGTCTGCCAAATGTGAGGTCTGATTCCCTTATATTGGATTGGCATGCGTCTTCTCCCCGAAAACCAGATAACGATTCTTAGCGCCAATCTACAGCATAACTACCAAAGCACTTCCGTGTTTAATACTTTACCGATTGAAAGCAGTTTGTGCTTGCTATTTCCGTCGATTTATGTTTTGTAAAACAAAAATAGAGACAGTAAAAAGATCATCAGTACTTTGAACAAAAGGAAGAAAAAAAGTAATATTTAAACAAAGTAGAAAAGGAGATGGAGATATAATATTTAAATATATATTTCTTTTAATTTGCCTCGGACCGGCAAATTAAGATTGTATCCGCGGGCCGGATACAGTCTTCCGACGGGCCGGATTTGGCCCGCGGGCCGTAGTTTGCCCATCCCTGCTCTACAATGACTTGAAGGAACGATTCGAGGACATTTTAAACATGGACATACCAGACTGGGTTTTGGATCCTTTTTCCAATGTCAACACAGCAGGACCATCTCAGTTAGAAGAAGAACTGATAGAACTGACGACAAACGAGGAATTAAAAATTAAATTCAAGAATGGCTACCAAGAATTTTGGCTGCAGAAGTCGATTTCGCAATTGTATCCAAGATTATGGTCGATTGTGCAACGATTTCTGCTAGCATTCCCATCTTCATATTTAGCAGAACGTGGATTTAGTGCTGTAGCAACATTGGTAACGAAAAAGAGAAATCGGCTCCATGTTACTGAACGCGGCGATTTACGATTGTTTTTAAGTAAAATCGAGCCTGATATTAACAAGCTTCTTAAAATGCATCAAATTCAGCCTTCTCATTAGTTAAGTTAGAAATTCGATGCCTTTAAATTTTAATAAAAATACTTTTTAATAATAATTAAGTATGCCTTTTGAGTGTTCTCTGAAACTGTCAATTTATTTATTTAGAAAGCAATAGTTTATTATGGATTATTTCGTATCATCAAAACCCCTGCCTGTCCTTATAACAGGTAAGCTAAAACTTTTATTTTTCTTTTTAAATAACGAAGAAATTCAGTTGCGTTTCAATTCCAACAACATTCTATCTATTAGTAATTTTTTTTATTTAATTCTTGTTTTCACCATGCATTATGTACGCTCTTATTTCTCTAGGGGGGCGGTATTGAAATATTCACTAGAAAAGGGGGCACCAGTTCGAAAAAGGTTGGGAACCTATGGCATAGACGGAGCGAGAACATTCTAGAACGAGCTCTTCCAGAAAGTTCTCGAAGGCAGGTCAACCTGTTCACGAAATAGGCGTATATCGTGAGAGTAGCTGAACTGCGTTGAGTTCATTAGCAGTCTTTTGAGTTCAGAGATTAGCTTGAGAGCGACCAAGCCGATTCAGGAGCTTACTTTGGTGCTTTGCCGGGAAGCTGTCTTCACCGTTATAGCCTGAAAGCTGTGCTGCTGATTGTTTCAGCGTGTTTTTCGACGACTGTAAACGTCTCTTTCGAACTACCCTGTGTAACACTGGCTAATAAATGTTGTTTTGGTTCTTCTTCAAGTGTTGTCGTCAATCACTCCAAAACAGTAGAAAGCAACAGTATCAAAGTGTGAATGCATTTAACAGTTTTTGAAAACCTCGCGCGAAACTCAGTTCAGGAAACGTCACACGTTCGAATTTATATCTTGAAAATGTAGAAACTGTGTCTTTGCTTCCTAAACATTACACGAATAAACTTTAATCATTGAAAATATTTACCAACAGCAGCTTAAAGATATTTTATCCGGAAGAAACGGGAAAAAGCTTTTACAGATATCAGTATTAATAAAATAAAAACAGTGGCTCTCAGAGTGTGGGTCGCGACCCACATTCTGGGAACCACTGTTTTATTTTATTACTACCGATTTCTGTAAGTGAAGAGGAAGGCAGTTTTTTGGTGGGACAAAAGAAGGTTTTGTCAGGAGACAGTTTTCGTGGGTTGTGAAAAATATAAAATATTCTTTTACTAATTATGTAATTACACACACATTTTAATTATAAATTTATTTACAATTACCAATTAATGGTTAATAGCTATAAACTTTTATTTTTTATTACCTCATTATTGCATTATTTTTTCTAAAAATATTTTTCTTTCATTCATTTTTTATACCGCACATTTTTCACATTTTTTTTCACCGCGCCGCCCAGACAGTATAGTGGTTAGGGAAGCCGGTTACGATACCAAAGGGCCTGGGTTCGAATCCCGGAAAAGGCATGGCTGTAACTGCCCGTCCCTTCATAGGAGGCAAAGGTGGTCTACCTTTTAGGTACCTCCATAATAAAGTGACCACCACTTCCGGCCTTCGTAGTGGCCAAGCTGAAGTCGGCTGAGAGCCTGCCATTGGTAAAAAAAATTTTTTTTCACCGCAACTTTAGAATTATTTATAATAAAGGACTCTAAACTAAGTTATTTTAAAATTAATTTATCTCAAATGATTCTTACATGATGCTTATTACACATATAATTTTTCGTACTGAAACCCATACAACCAATGCAAGATTTTAAAATGAAACTCGTGTTGCTTTAAATCATCAAAATTTAAAAATCGTGTTGCTTTCATCTGAGAACACGTTCCATTCCCTTTCCCGCTTCCGTATTATCAACTTACTAACGATTCCAGCTTCTCATACATCTGAAACGTATAAACTGCACGGATATAAGCCGTCTTGATCTGTACTGCCATAAAAATGCTTGTCCGCGGGAAATAAAAAGAATATTAAAATCGACTACTACGACTGTAGTCTTTTACGCGTCATGCTCTATCACTACGTAAATCATATTCTCCTCTATGTCATGCAGCTATATGTGCTACACGTATATGTAAGGTTTATGTACTATATGTACCTTACATCTAGCCATATATGGCTATATATATAAGGGTCGCGATGGCAAAAATACGCAAAGTTAAAACTATATGCAAAGGTAAAAATTTTTGAGTAAGACTGAAATAAAAGTTATTTAATAATTAAACGTGCTAGAAAAAAATGCAGAGTTGTTTTGTCATAGACATACATTAGTTTGCAATAACTGCTAAATGCTAATCCCCAGTCGCTCTTTAAAAGGGGGGGTATATGGGGTATCAGAAGTGGAGAAGCCCGACCCACCTAACTAAACAAGTTGGTCTCATAGTCATAGTCATTACGCCCAGGAGTATATAAGGTATTTCTCCCGCCTTATTAGTGTTCCTTCGTGGTGTAATGGTCAGCACACTCGGCGCGTGTTCGAGAGGTCCGAGGCTCGAGTCACGGTGAGGGCATTGCTCATTTTTCATGTCTCCTGCTTCAAAATACCCTAATAACTACAGCTATAAAAAATCTGACTATGAAGGAACGTGTGCTCTTCGTGATTATCTAGTTAGTCAATTATAAACTGAACCATGTGAATGATAAACAGACCTTGCTGCATTGTAGACTATGTCTTTTGCAATAATTATGCTTAAACTTCAACAATGCAACTGATTAAATGATTGGCAAGATCAATGATAATAACCCACTTTAAGAGAATGTTGATGAAAATGATGGTAAAAAAATTAAAACCCAAACCAATTCCTGATGGTTTGCCACAGTAAATTTTCTATTAATTTTTATGTCATCGGAAGTTTGCGATAATGTTTCGTTCATGTACACATCAGAAAAAGAAAATGGTGACTGCATCTTCTTTTATGTGATGGGAGTCCGTAAATAGATGAGAAAATTACTTAACACAAAATAACATATATAACACAGAAACAAATCACTAAATAAACATTACTTGAGCAGGATATTTAAATGATGGATTATGTAGTCGTGGATATTTGTTTCCTATTCTTAAAACCGTTACATACTTTATCGCAGTTAGTGTCAAGAAGGGTAATTTTCAGCCCGTAAATTTTAGTTCTCAGAATTCCTTGTTGTTTACGGAGTAAATGATCGCATAAAACTCATATTCCGTTAAGATAGCATTGAAAGAATGCTGTGCTAGGCAACTAATTCTTAAAATGAAAATAAAAGTAAAATCCCTGTAAATAACATTACGACTTTGTTAAATAAGTGATTTTCTTATACCTGGTGGTAAATTAAAATATAGAAAATTTGAAAATGTGAAAAATGGAAGAAGTGGAAAATAATAAAGAGAGAAATCTGAAAGCTTTCAGATTTTATATTACACCCAAAGGGTCGCTTTTTCACTGCAACCGTCAGCATGAAAGCTGTACTGTTTTAAATCATCACAATCTCTAGCCCATGCCTTCAAATAACAATATCTGAAATTACCTTTCGATTGACCGGATCGACCGCTAGTGGTTCAAATATCGGGAAAGTTTTTTTTATAACCCCACCTCTGTTAAATTTTGGCATCACCTTGCATACTGTATTAGTTTTGTGGGAAAATACAATGCGTTCGAAAAATTTTCATGCATTTGTACCACAGTACGTAACATCAACTTGTCCGTATACCGTATTTCCTCACGTATTTCCCTTCCTTTAGTACTAGGTTCTGAAAATTTAAAAAATATTCCCATAATTTGCCTCTTCCTCTGCTGTACAAAGTTTTCTCTCTGACTGTGATTTATTAGTAAACTGTAATCCCTTGATTAGTTTTATTTTAGTGTGTTCAGTATGTATTTGCATTTTTATATTAGCATTTCATCCATTTTATTTTCCCTCGCATTTATTATTTGAAATACAGTATTTTGAGCAAATTCTTCGCTAAGCTACCCGAATGTGGCAGGTTTATCGCATTCAAGGTCTGTTTGCATCATTTCCGGCTACTCACTGTATAAGGTATTTCTCCCGCCTTCTACGCATGCCTTTGTGATGTAGTGGTCAGCACGCTCGACGCGTATTCGAAAGTTCGAGTCCCGGCGAGGGCATTGCAGACTTCTTCCGTTCTCTCACATCGAAAAATTCTGAAAAACATTCGACAGTGGCGCTCGAACTGAAAAGGTAGTGAATAATAATTCTTCATCACCAGGATGCATAATGGCAAAACGCACATTAAGTTGATCAATGTTAACGGATTTCGCTTACTGCGCATGCTCAAGAGTGTACCGTTGGCGTGGGAGAAAATACTGGCGGGTAAAAATAAACAACCCTACACAAGCCCGTTCGTCATGTAGACCTTAGCGACTCTTTACGATTTGCAATACTATGGACACTTTTTTTGTGCTTATTGCACTTGTTTCTGTTTTATTTCATTTCGGTTTATTTTGTTCATAAACATTACATTTAGTATCAGTTATTTGTAATAATTTCTTTGATTTTAATTCAGTAATTTAAACTAGATATATTTCTTAATTTGTTGAAGTATTTATGAATGGAACGCATGGTAAATAATCGATTGCTTTTATTCCTCAGAAGTACAATCAATAAACATTCAGCTCAAGCACAATCCATAAACAATATCATGTCATGTTTCCTGTTTTGTAATCCTTCTTAAACAAAAATTTGGAGAGTTTACAATCGATATTTACACACTACGTAATAAAACAACGTACAACGTAACAAATTTTAGGTTGGGTTAGGTTATTCAGTTATGGCAAAGCATACGAGAGCTATCTGCCTAAAGGGAGGGATGCCTTCGTGGAGGACTTTCTAAGGGAAACTGACTCGTATACACGTTACACATGGGGAAAACCACGAAAACGCCCATGCAGTGTTCAGCGTATTTACCGCTCGACCGCTGGTGGGCCCCTAACAAATTTGAAAACCCCGAACTATTTACGTCCAAATAACAGAATATCAACCATATACCATATTTATCTTCTTTTAAAATTACGCCAAAGTCGTAATTGCGCCACGTTCTCTTCTGGGCATGCGCAGTCTGCGTAATTCGCTTAACATTGTTCAACTGAATGTGTTGTCTGCCATTACGCCACCAGGATTTGGCGACTGGGTCCCCAATCCCCAGTCGCTCTTAAAATCGGGAGTCTCTAAGCTGTTTCTCCCGCCTTCTTCGCATGCCTTAGTGGTGTAGTGGTCAGCATGCTCGGCGCGCATTCGAAAGGTTCGTGGTTCGAGTCCCGGAGAGGGCATTGCTTCATTTTTCATGTCGCCTGCTTCGAAAATACCTAATGTCTCTAGAACTGTACTTACACACTAATGTACACTGCGGAAAAAAAGGGCGGCTAGGGATTAGGGGATCCTAGTCACCAAATTCTGGTACTGAAGAATCATCGTCCATCACCGTTTTTTAGTTCGGACGCCACTGTAGGTTTATCAGGTTTTCTTGAAGGAGGAAGCACAAAAGAAAAAAAGCAATGCCCTCTCCGGGACGCGTAATGGCAATCTAACAATCGCCTAACTGGACTCGAATACGTGCCGAATGTGCTACCGAAGGCATGTAGAAAGGAGAAAGAAAACACCTTATAACATTATTATCATAAATTTGCTATAATAATTAATAGTATGCTAAATATGTTTGCTTCTGAAAAGCTCAGTGATGTTATGCCGGTGTTAAATATGTGTTTTATCTTCATAATCTTGTACAGTGATGTTAATCTTCATAATTTTCTAGAATATTCTTCGTGCATAACGATGTTATGCTATTGCTAGAAAGGTATTGGATTAAACACGCTTTCTGTCAATGGCATAATAATAACTTTTTAACAATGATATAACTATTGCAATATTATACAATTATTACGATACTTATATATTTATAGAAATATATACTTATAATGATATTTTTATAATATATTTTATAATGATATAATAAGAGGCGGTATACACTCCGCCCGAGAACTTATGTGCATGTTTTAGATCATTAAAAATTTAGAAATGTAAATTATATTTGAGAATTCCCTATACATTTTCATGTATCTTACAGGTAGTCACGTAAATGTATCCATAAATTTGAAATAGATATAACCATTTCCAAGTTTTTCGTAATATATTGATGTTTTACTCAATGTGAGTCTAGGGAATGAGTTTTTGAGCTATTCACTCTAAATAGCATATGAATAAATTTCAGAAATCTTTCGGAGATGGTAAATTCTTTCAAAGCATTGGAATCTACCACGTAAGGCCATATGTTTGTAAGAAAATATTTATATATTAATTTGTTGAACCTATCGTTATTTGATATAATTGCGAAATTAAATAACTAAATTATATTGTTTAAATGTCGTAATGTCATACATAACATTTTAAGAAATTATTCTGTTTAGATACCCCCTTTTTTTCCAAAAACATGAACATAAATTTTAAATTTGAAAACAAACATGCAGTTTTAATGTAATAAAATTGTTTAAAAACTGCAGTAATTTTTAAAAAGCTTATATTTCGTATTGAATTATACTTGCTTGAATATAATGAAATATCGTTTATTTCAATAAATGCTTTTGTTTGCACATGCTCAAGTAGCAGCTGCGCCCCCGAGCGGAGAACGGCAGAGTTGGGAACAAAATGTGTGCTGAGCGCCGTTGGGTATGTGAGATGTGAACTCAATATTAAGTTTTCAATAAACAGTTATACAGCTGTGAATGAGTGATCATTATTATATTGGGTAAGTGCATCCGTAAACAGTTTTTTAAACTCTTATAAGCTCTTTTCTGAAGGAATTATTTATAAGAAATATAGTTATTTTAAAATCCCGTTTATAACTGAAGCATAAATAATTATTCAGCAATAGGTATATATGCAAATTAATTATAAAAAATATATATACGCTTTATTAGACTATAATACTATATCACAACTGCATCGAAGCATTTAAATTTGATTTTAGTTTTAGAAATATCTAATATATTTCAAGCGGGCAACTTGAGGATAATTGACAATGCATCGATTTTATATGCTATGTTTCTGGGTTCATTATATATGCACAGACGAAACACAGTTACAGTTAAAAACAGTTGGTTACAGATGAAAACGTCACGGAGAAAACAATGCAAGGCGATATTCAGGAGAAGAAAACAACGCAAGGCAAAATTCATTCGAAGAAAAGCAATTCTAAAACGATTCTATTCTTACACAACCGCAAATCTAAAACGCAGTTGTATGAAACATCATTGTCGAAAATATTGTCGTAAAAATAGAGTATCTACAAGTCATCGCATGACGGTAATATCACAGACATGTGTTTTTTAGGCTTTAAAAGTTGTAGAGGTATATTTGCAATAGAGAGTTAGAAGGAATCAGGAATATTTTTAATTTTCTGTTAAAAAAGCAAGAAAGAAACGAACTAAAAATGAGTAGAAAATTAATGCTCCGCATAACAGTTAATAGTTTTAAACCAATGTAGTTAACTATTAAAGGACATTATTTAATGAATCTCTTTTATAAAGTTGTACTGGGGTTTTTTATGAAAAATGCTAAGAAAGCGGGGGAAATACCTTATAAGGAAGCATATAATTGAATGGGAATAGAGAAAACTCAGTTATTAATGCAAGATTTTATTTAGCAGTTAATAAAATTGACGTTGATACTGAATGCATGTTTCCTTTACCCTTGAAAGCTCAAAACACATGGAAAGATTTGGAACAACCGGGAAAGAAACCAAATCCTAATGTCGAAACGCAGGCCTTTTGAAAAAAAAGGAATTTTAAAGTTCATCCGGTCAAGAAGGCCTTTTTTAAATATTTATCTTTGTTTTATCCACTCTACCATGTTTTATTACTATTATTTTATTCACCTTTGTTTGATTATTTCATTTGATTCTGATGATATATCTTTAAATTTATTATTTATTTACTTGGTTGATTAATTTTAATATTTATGATACCTCAATTTAATTTTCTACCAATATTAACAATTATACTTAATTTATAATTAGTTTAATTAATTAATATTTTTATCTATCTGTTTGCATTTTATTTAATTCTAACCACACATAATTTATTGTTTTAATTGTTATATTTCGTTCCCTATTTCTGACAGCCATCAAAAAGGCCCGGAAGTTCTATTTTTAGAAATTAAGCTCCTACTTTCATGTAGAAATTTCATGATGACAGTTAAAAACATTGGTAATGAAGTACATTAGTGTGTTTGAGTGATGGAAGTTACATATATAAAGAAGAATGTCTGTGTGTTTGTTCGTGATTAACTCTGTCACTACTATAGCTATCGTCACCAAACTTTCTTCAATTCTTTTCTGAGTCCTGAAAAAGGCCGACGTCGACCTTTTTCCAAAAAACGCCTAAAATCTAATATATACCTAAAATCAGAGATATCAATTACAATCTCTGAAAACTCTAATTTTCGCCCTCGTGTTTCCGAGTGGCAACAGTCTCCCGTACTGGAGATAAAAATCTGCTTTACTTCGAGAAGCGCTGCCACCGCTCGCTTTCAAATCGTAAAGTTTGTTAATAAGAAATTCTTAACTTTTGCAATGCAATAAAAATAATTTCGACTATCCTCATCATCGTACGACTTTAATCAGTGGATATATTAATTAAAAACTCCGAAAACACTAAATTTGTAATTAATAAATTTAAACACAATAATTTTTTAACTCATTATTCCGAGTGAGTTGGAGATAAAAATGTTTTATTTCGAAAAGTGTTGCTACTGCTCGCTTTCAAATAGTAGAGATTGTTAACAAAATATTTCCAAGTTTATTGATTTCTGTTTAATTATGATCATTTTTTGCCATATTTAATCGACTAAAATTGAATACAGGTGAAATATTGGATGGAACTTCGGCTTTTACGACCATTTAACTAGAAAGACGAAAATCATTAAAAACTGCGTTCCATTGTTGCTGATATAATAGGAAAGAATTAGTTTATCTTTCTATCGAAATTTTCTATGTAGATTCCATATCGCATCGGACTGAAAAATGTATGACTATGAATCGTATTTTCTACATCATTATTAGAGAAGGATTACAGCGGTATTGTTCTCTCCGTTGTTAGATGCCTATTACTCTGAATCTAACTTAACTGCCATCGGGTCTTCCGCTAGTATTTAATAAACCACACTCATTATATTTTATAAACCACACACATAGTATCACTGATATTGAAACTCAAAACGCTAGAACGTTTTTTAGCCAGATATCAACTTTTATTACAACTGCTACTGTGACACTTTTGTTTTCCTTTCTGTATTTTCAACATCTGATTTTGTTTTATGCTGATGGTTTTTCACAGTAAATTGTCTATAATTTTTTATGTCTTTGGAAGTTAGCGATAATTTTTCGTTCGTGTACATATCGGAAAAAGGAAATGGTAACTACATCTTCTTATGTGATGGGAGTCCGAAAAGAGGTGAGAAAATTACTTATAATAAAATAACAGAAATAACACAGAAACAAATCACTAAATAAACATTACTTAAGCAGGATATTTAATAATGGATTAAGTAGTAGTAAATATTTCTGTTTCCTGTGCTTAAAATCTTTACGCGCTTTAATTGTTGCAGTTAGTGTCAAGAAGGTTAATTTTCCGTGACGTAAATTTTTAATAGTCTGAATTCCTTGTTCTTTGTTTACATGATCTCATAAATTTTCATAAGCTAGCGATGAAAGAATGCTGTGCTAAGAAACTAATTCTTAAAATCTAAATAAAAGTGAAATTCTCTGTAAACTGCGTTAGGAAGTTGTTAAATAAGAGATTTTCTTTTATCTGGTGGAAAATCAATCGTTAAATTTTGTTAATAAAACATTTCTAACTTTTACAAAATCTATATATATATATAAAGAATGCCTGTGTGTTTGTTTATTTGTTCGTTCGCGTTTTTGATTTCTGATCAATTACAATCAATTTTTGCGACATTTAATCGAATAAAATTGAATATTGGATAGAACCTGAGTTTTTACGCCATTTGATTAGAAAAACGAAAATCATTCAAAACTGCGTGCCATTGTTGCTGATATAATTAGTTTATTTTTCTATCGAAATTTTCTATGTGGATTCCATATCGAATCGGACTAAAAAATGTATGACTATGAATCGCACTTTTTGTATCGTTATTAGAGAAGGATTACAGCGGTATCAATCTCTCTGCTGTTAGATACATTATTCTCAATGTAACTTAACTGGCATCGGGTAATTCCGCTAGTATACTCTAAAAAGAATATTCGATAAACAAAGTAAAATAAAATCATCTCACTATTCCATAATTAATTAAACAATTTTTATAAAGGTAAACTCGTGCTGTTATTTATTCTACTCTTTTGTAATTGTTTTTAAACTATGTTTTTTATGGAGAACTACGGTTACAGCTTTATAAAAGAGATTAATTGAATGACTTTTATATTTAACTATATAAGCTTAAAATTTCTTTTAACTCTTAGTGTAGCATAAATTTTCTACTCATTTTCAGTTTTTGAATGTTTAAGTTTCCTTTTAGATTTTTTTAGGAAAAATTTATTTGTCTTTTTTTAATTATAAAATATGTACATAAAAATATTGCTCATTCTTTGTAGCGCTCAAATCATTATGAGGATATACTTATATTTGCAACTTCTAAATCCTGAAAACATATGTATGCGATGTTATCGTCATACGATCCATTTACAGATGCTTTATTTTTTTGCCAAGCTATCTTTATTTTTTATCAATCAATTTTACCAAGCTATCTTTATTTTTATCTACCTGTATTTTTTACCAAGCTACGACGATGTTTTTGAATCGCTTTATTTTACGATACTTTATTGCTTTATTATTTACGACGACGATGGTTTTACCATGTTTTAGAGCTCAGATGTTTTCTATTTGTTTACTTTTCTCCTACGAGGTTTTGCATGACAATGTTTTTGCCTTGCATAGTTTTCTCCGTGATGTTTTCGTCTGCGATATTTTCATCGGCTCAGGCAAACTTGTACGTTCGCAGCAGGTACCCACGCGAGAGCGCTACCCTAGAATAAAATTAGCCGATTTTCGAATACTTGGTTTTTCATAATCTTTATCCAGTATGAAAAAATATGTAATACATTGCTATAAAATACTTAATGTTTTAACCTGATTAATTTAAATAAAAGTGCCTGAATTAAATGTATTTTTATTTAAAGCAATTATATTAAAAATTAAAGAAATAATATTCTTACCAACTACAAATACTGCTTTTATAGAAATAATATTCTTACTAACTGCAAATATTGCTTTTATATAGTTTGTTAATTTGTAATAATGCAATAAATAATGTAGCCTGTCAAGAACTTTAAGTGTGATATTATAAGTGTCGGATACTATACAAGTTTTCTTCAGCAGTTAGCTACAACTGACGAGAAGAGTTTAGCTTTCTTGTCAAGAAAACATTGTTGCTAACTGACGAGCAGCATTTGATTTTCTCGACTTTCACTAAAAGTGAATTCATTAATGGACACATTATGTAGAACGAAATATTAATGCTTCTCCATCATACTTTATAAAGGCAACAATGATGTATTTTCCTCGTTGAACAAGCGTAAAACAAAAATAATGTAAATAATGTAACACTTTTGCATTTTGCAAATTGGGGCATTACTTCATATATTAATTAAGGATAATTAATTAATTAAAAGCAATACACAAAATAAAACTTTTGTTTTTCAAAACACATTTCCCTTATTTGTTAATTAACATACCGATTAGGAATTTTAATTTCCTCATTCTTCCTTCCTATGTATAATTTTACTTAATTTTTTGTATGTTCATTATACCTTGAATTTAAGCGTCTTTAACCAGAAATAAATTTCTTATTGCTTACATGGCATTTGTTTCAATACAAGAAGATAAGAAAAACATAGAGTTAACAGTGTTATTAGCCCAGAAAGACTATTAATTTTGTTTTGGCATTTTGCGTTGTTTCAGTATAAAAGTCTGAATTATTTTTCAAATTGTTGCCACCAAATATTACAGCCCTGCATTATATTTAAAGAAATTAAATAATGAAGAACTGCATGAATGTATGAATGTTTTCGCATTGTGAACAAACAACGATACCTAAACAATCAAATTTTGAATAACCTAGTCCTCCACTCGAATATGGGCATCTGGAACCCTAATTTGGAATTTGTTTTATTTTCTATTTCATATTGTGTAAAACTTTAACGAATTTTTGATTAACAAACTCAACGATTTCAAAGCGTTCCATTAACATTAACATCACGTTTATCTTCAATCTCGGATATTTTTATGCGCGAGGCTGCTTTACATTTCTTGCTGGTATTATGTTGATAGCGCAGCAACGCAAGCACGTTACAATGTCTAACGGTATTTTGCGTCGACTGACTTAGAATGTCTGTATCACTTTTCAAATCCAATTTTGAATCCCCCTGAAAAAAGCGCCCCTTTGGGCGCCATACGAAATCGTTCAGATTTTTTATTTGTTATTTTCGAATTTTGAAATAAATTCAAATAAAAAATAATCTTCTTCAAATCTGCAATTAGTTTTGAACATTCCAGGTAAATATTTCATACGGAAACATTTTTTTATTTAATTTAAGCTTGACAGAAAGCTTTCTTGCATTTTGCCAGAATTAGTAAAATTGTCTTTTAGTTATGTTACGTGAAAGGTTTAATAAAAAATCCTAGTAGTTGTGAATATAATTGATCACCACAAAAGAATTCTAAATCCTAGATATAAATAGCTTATTTCTAAGCATTTAGAAATAATTTGTATATAATAATAATCTAAATAATTTTCTGATAAGCCGAAACAGTCAATAATTACTTACATTGTCCTTCTTAATTTTTAAATCAAAACTAGTTCTCTACAGCTAACAGAGAATTCTTCGTAGGTGACATTATAACAGATCATCATGATCAAATCGTAAATGTAATTTATTTATTTCTAAACTTTTATTGCCGGTTATTACTTAAACTTTTCTTTACTAAGCATTTAAATCTAAAACTTTCCTCATTTTTTCCAAAATACCTGTGTGTAAAAAATTCCTTCATTTTATGGTAAAAAAAAAATCTGAAAGCTTTCAGATGTTATATTACGCCCGAAGGCGCGCTTTTTAAACTTTTTGTACGTTACCTTTATTTATTAAATATCATATTCTTCCCACTTAAACCATAAAATTCAATTCAACAGCAATATCACAGAATATTTAAAAACAGCCTATTTTTAAAATTTCCGATACACGGTCACGCGTGCTGGAGATGAATTCCGCCCCCCCGTACAGTGTTGCCATTTCTCTCTTTGAAATCATTTAGTTTGTTAATCAAACATTCGTCTAATAAAACAAACTCTAAATCCCAAATTTCGGCTTCCAGGTGCCAATATTCGAGTGGATGACTACGTTATTCAAAATTTTATATTTCTAGGTACCGTTGCTTATTCACAATGCGAGAAACTTATATACATTCATGCGGATTCTTCATTATTTAATTTCTAAAAATATAATGCAGGGCTATAATGTTTGGTGGCAACAATTTGGAAAGTGATTCAGACTTTTATAGTGAACCAAAGGAAAATACCGAAACAAAATTAATAGCCATCCTGGGCAAATTGTCCTTTTGGGCTAATAATGCTATAGTTGGTCAGTTGGTAAAACAATTGTTGAAAATTTAAAATAATTAAAATCTTTTTTATATTTCTACAATTATAATAATTTATAATATTTTTCCGACTAAGAAAAGGCCTCTCACTTTAATTTTTATAGGAATAACTTACTCTGGAACTGGATGTTAAGTAAGCGAGTTGTTAGTGAAAATGGAAGAGATATAGGTCTTAATTAATAACTCGTAATGAAATTATCAAATTAAAAGTCTTTTCTTTGTTTCACACACATTTATATAAAGTTTATACTCTGTAATTTTCAAATACGGTTTTAAAATACTATTATCAAGCATTAATAAACTCAAAAGAAAATTATCTAA
>KK117744.1:465209-529462 GCA_000611955.2 Stegodyphus mimosarum
GGGCTCTGCCACAGTTCAGTAGCTAACATGATCATAAAAGTTTTTTTTTTTCATTTTTTATTTTTACAATATGTGCATATGAAAAAAAAATCCTCCTTAACTCTCTTTCTGAGTCTTTGTAGAAAGCAATAAAAGCACAGTTTTTGAAGATCAGTCAGGATTTAATCCTAGCGATGTAAATCGATAAAGAAGAATGTCTGTTTGTGTGTCTGCTGGCGATTAACTCAACCACTACTATAGCTATCGTCACCAAACTTTCGACTATTCTTCTCTGGGTCCTAGGAAAGGTCGACGTCCACTTCCCTCCCCCCAAAAAAAGTATGTAAAATCAAAGATATTAATTAAAAACTCTGAAAACGCTAATTTTCACTCTCATTTTTCAGAGTGGCAACAGTCTCGCACGCTGGAGATAAAAATCTGCTTTGTTTGAAAACTGTTGCCACTGCTCGCTTTCAAATCGCAGAGTTTCTTATAGAAAAATTTCTAATGAAGTAAAGTAGCATTCTCAAACGTTAAATACATTATTCCAGATTCCAAAAATGCGTGGGAAGTCATTTCGACTATTGCCATCTTCGTACGACTTTAATCAGAGGAGATATTAATTAAAGACTCTGAAAATGCTAATTTTCTCACTAATTTTTCTTAGTGGCAACAGTTTCGCGCGTTGGAGATAAAAATGCTTTACTTAGAAAAGTGTTGCCACTGCTCGCTTTCAAATAGTAAAGTCTGTTGATCAAACATTTGTAAGTTTTACGAAATTTACATATATAAAGAAGAATGTTCGTTTATTTGTTTAATCGCGTTATTGATTACTGATCGATTATGATCAATTTTTGGTCACGTTTTAATCGACTACAATTGAATATAGGTGAAATATTGGATGGAACTTGAACTTTTACGGATTAGAAAAACGAAAATCATTCAAAACTGCGTGCCATTGTTGCTGATATGAGAGAGAGTTAGTTTATTTGTCTATCGAAATTTTTTATGTGGGTTCCATATCGCATCAGATGGAAAAATGTCTGACTACGAATCGTATTTTTTTGTATCGTTATTAGAGAAGGATTGCAGCGGTATCGTTCTGTCTGTTGTTAGGTACGTTACTCTCAATCTAACTTAACTGGCATCGGGTACTTCCGCTAGTTAATATCTAAAGGCGCGAAAATTTAAAAGCAAAATTTCTCCGAATATACTGCATATACTGTTTATTTGTTTATTTATGACGCAGTCCGGCCCGCCTGACGAGCAAAGCTCGTCTTATGACTCAAAAAGGCTGCGCCCACATTACACTACTCAGCAAAAACAAACAAACCATATAAACACAAAAATACAATATGAAATCAAGGTTACAAAGCTATAAAAGCCAATAAGACGTCACATTACGAGGCAAGATATAACTAACAAGTAAATAATGGATTAATAAGACATCACAAAGCAAAATAAATAAGGGGCTAGTACGGCATCAAGTAAAAACAACACAAGACAAACAAAAACACAAGCAGTCAAAAGTTGAATTCAGTTCACAATTCTAATTCTTTCTCTATTTGAATTAATAATTTTCATGATCTGGCAGTCTTATAATTTTTCCTATCATATAAATCTTCCATAGAAGTGATCCTAAAATCTTGATGGAATGAAGAAGTTAGACCACATCCACACAGAAAATGTTTATTATCTCCCAATGCTTTGCAAAAATATAATTCTAATTTTCCTGTATATCAAATATGTGCAAATAAAACGGAAAAATACCATGTCCCGTAATCAATTGCATGAAATCAATGCCATTAACAAGCCGCATTCTCAGTTTTATTTAAAAAAATCTGAATAATTTCTTGTTTCTATCCGAATCATTCCAGATATTACTCTAAATATTAATTATTATATCTTCTAGGACGTACATGCTTTCTTATTACAGCCAGGAACCTCTATTTCCATTAAAGAATTATCATTTGCAGCCTGTTTAGCTAAAGCGTCCGCCCTCTCGTTACCAGTATGATCTAAATGTGCTTTAATCCATGAAAACTTAATTCTATGGCCTCTATTATTCAGCTCATAAAGTAGATCCTCTATTTCTTTATAAATCTCATTATAAATACTGTTTTCCCAGCAAATACTGTATTCCTACATGTATTTTCCCCATTTTTTTAAATTCATTTTATCACCCGAAAGTCATGAGAGAAAATTATGCGAGTAATTCAATTTACGAAGAACGCGAGTACGGTAAAACTATAACAAATGAAAGCAGTCATCTATAAACAACTGCTAACTGTCGCAATATTATTTATTTAAAAGACACCTATACTCCAATAATAACAAACAGTAATATTAGCATTACAATGTCTGACGGTAATTGAGCAATGAGGCATTACCTTTTAAAGTCCAGGGGCCCGTAACTTGAATAAGTCTTGCCTGCTGTTCCCCGGGCGGATATCGGAGAAACCAAGGAGAGCGAGACGAAAAAAAAAGACAATATTTCGAACGATCGAATCTTCAGCAGTACATAAACAACACAATGAGCTGGAACGTAAACAATAAAAGTAAGGTGTAAACACATGTTTGGAAAGTTACTTAAGTGGAATATCACCTGTCTCTGCCGGGTAACTTACCGAAGAAAGTGCACAAAATACATTTCAAAGAATAAATGAAAGGGAAAGTAATATGGATAAAATGCCAATATAAAAATGGAAATACTAATTCGAATACACTGAATAAAAATAAAAGTAATCAAGGAAATAACGGTTTACCAATAAACTAGCCCTCGGACAGAAAAACTTTGTACAAGAGATAAAGGGAAAAATTCTGCGAATATTTTTAAAATTTTCAGAACCTAGGGCTAAAAAGCTAGGCGAAGAAACTCGCAAGGAAATACGGTATTCCTATTTAGAAATCTATAAAGGATTAATTAAACAAGTTATTTTTAAAGTTTTATATAATAACTAATTTTTCAATTAAAATTTGAGTAAAAGTACGATGTTAGAAGTTCTGAATTAAAATAACACGCCGAATAACGATTATTGAAGATGTTAAAGCAATAAGAATCAGCGTAATATTCGTAAATTTGCAGAACTAGTTTCGAAGGTTTAAACATAGAACCATCTTCTTCACTTACAAAAGTGCAAATGACGAAGGAGAAATCTGTGCTAAGGCGATAAGAGTGAGAGAGAGAAAGTCAACCTACTGACGCCATCTATTGATGAAAAATGAAAACAATTCTGAATTCATTCCTTAAAAGCTGAAGGTAAAGATGGATTGGTATTGGGATCGTTAGCTACAACTGAAAGATTATTTTGAATGTGAAACTCCTCTAAAAATCTAATTGCCATCGGAAGGTGTTTTTTGAAAACAATATTTGATGTATTTTTTTTCCATAAGCTTCTCTTTCGTCATCCCTTTCGTGTCTTTTAGGCAAGATGAGCAAGGTGACGCCATACCGGACAGGTGGCAATTGAGGAGTCTTGTAGCAGTCGATCCCACTCCTGCAGCAGGGCAGTTTTCAGCTCTGGGATGGCTCTCAGAAGAGGGTGGCGAGATAAAATTGCCCTTCCAAGAGCCCTCCATACCTGCTGTATAGGACTGAGATCAGGATAACTGGCTAGCCAATCCATTCGGCGAATATCATCATCCTATAGGTAATCGTCTATCAGCTGAGCCCTATGTAGACGAGCGTTGCTATCCATCAGCAAGGAACTCAGCACGAACTGCGTCCCTGAAAAGTCGGACCTGAAAGTACCTCATAGATGTCAGGTAGCCTTTATCAAAATAAATGCACGGATATGTGACCGTCCAACATAACGCCCGTCAAACCATTACACTTCTACCACTGTAATGACTTTTTTCCTGATAAGAAAGGGATGGTATCGTCCTCCAAGCGCTCGCTTGATTCAGTTACGCTGAGAATCGGTGTCCAAGCTGAATCTTGATTTATCAGTAGGAAATACTGTGCTCCAGTGAAGTCTGGTTCAAAGTGCATGTTATCTACACTATGCTAATAGAGCTGTCTTGTGCGCTGCTGTGAATGGAACTCAAAAACAGGGTCCTCTGGCGTACAGACCTATGGCGTATGGACAACTGTAGATCGTGAAACTTGTTTTCAAGTGGCATGTAACGTTTCCGAGCTTTTTGTCTTTTTAAATTTATTTAAAACTTAACAGCAAATTCATTCGTCGTTAAATAATGGATGAATAGCGTAAATCGTTACATAGCTATATCTTACAGAAGGGAAAGAATTTTCCGCCAGCCTTTTCTCTGGCTACATGTCCATTCAACTACACTGCTTCGTCTCTTCTAACAAAAAGACCAGCGAACACCCGTAAACAAGTCGGCATCATAAAAGCATTAGTGGATAGAGACCCATTACCCTTCAGGACATTCTCCCGCGCCGATCGTTTACACCTTGGCCCTAAAAATGAGTTTCTTTAAGTTAGTCCGAAAGAGGAAGTCTCTAATAATAACAAGCTGTTTGTTTTTCTAATGATCCATTTGCTGTTACAGTTTGTCACAGTCAGCTTACAGCTCACGTAAGAGTTGTGAAGCTGTAGCTCTATATCGCTGAACTGAAAGTGCCAAATAACGACGATACTCATTCGTCATCGTGGATCATGCTCTACCTTGTCCAGCCTTTTCGATATGTATCTAGTATCCTAAAACTGTTTCCAGGAACTGCAAACGGCACTCTGCGTTACACTGAGGTCTATACCCACCTGCGCTTGTGAATGGCCTGCGTCTAGTCTACTGAAAATTCTCCATCTCATTCTGTCATCCATACCTTTGTGGTTACTAATTTTACGCAATAGCTCAAAAACATTCAACTAGAACCATCTCAAAAATTTCTCTTGCTAGAAACACATAGCAACTATATATAATTTTTCACAAAATTTCAAATTTCAAATAAATTTCAAATAATCCATGAAATGTTATTGCTTATTTCAAAGTTTTTGGTTTTAACATTTTTTTTTAAATTCTTTGTAACATTAATGGCTTATTTGGAATTTATTACTTATGAATTTCAATTTGTGGTCTTCGTTAGTTCTAAATTTCTTACTTTATATCTTTACTGATAATGTTTAAGCAGCTAACTTAATGCGCAAAAATACTAGGCATGTTTATATTTTGTTTAAAAAAAATCTGTATATTCTATATATACAATTGTTTATTGATTAGAAAACTCAACCACTGTTTGTAAATAAAGATTAGAAACATGGAGAATTAGAAAGAAAAACAACATTATGATTACTCTTGAGTATTTGAAAAGTCAAAGGAATATTATGATTTAAAAAAATTCAAATAGTTTGAAAGGTAAATAAGTAAAAATGAATTTGCAATTGTTTGACATGTATTAAAAGGAGAGATGAATTTATACATCATTTATTTAAAACACCCAATAAAGTAATAATGAGGTCAAGTGATTTTGATGTCTTTTACGACTGGCCATTGATAAAATTATTAATGAATCAGATGAATTTATAGCAAAAGAATCAAGACGTACATTTCTAAGATGCAGAAACTAAATATTTATAATTGAGGATTGACAAATAAGGTTCTCTTTACGGATCATTCTACATTGATTTATCAGACATAATTAAGAGAAAACAAGGGATCATAAATATATATAAAAAAATAGCTGAAAGGTTTGATTTTTAACGGTAGCCCGAAAGGATTTGTTAATGTTTTTTAAGCTCTTGCTGAACTTGCGGTCTAGTTAGGCTGCTGTTGCACTCCCATCCGCTAACCCATTTGTTACGCTTTTTTAACTTCATTATTATGCATCATTTCCTTCACAGTTATGCTTTATACGACTCAACAGCAAAATCACAAAAGTTTTATTCAATTTAACAAAATTTAGATTTCCTGATGCAGTTTTGAGTGTTGGCATACATTTTTATATTTTTTGCACTCTTTTCGCAGTTAATCATCTCAGTATTAAGTTTTCTTAAAAGATGGCTAGAAAAAAAAATTTTGTCTTTTTATTATTAACATTTTGTGTGTTAATTGTATTAGCCCAGAAGGACTATTCTTCTCGAAACGGTATTTTGCGTTGAATCGCCGTATAAACGGCTGTATCACTTTTCAAACTGTTGCCACCAAATATTATCGCTCTGTATTATATTTACAGAAACTAAATCTGCATGCTTACAGAATCTGCATGTATGTATATTTCTCGCATTGTAAAAAATCAAACGAACCTAGAGTTATCAAATTTTGAATAACATACTCCTCCATCCGAACATGGGCACTGGAAGCCCGAATTTGGAATTTGTTTTATTGTCTATTTAAAGTTTTGCAATTCCTTAAAAAGTTCTTGATTAAAAACTCTACAATTTCAAAGCGAGCTGTGACAACACTGTAGAGAATAAAACATTTTTATCTCCAGGGCGCGAGACTGTCTATCGGAAATTCTAAAGATATACTGTTATGCTGTTTTTAGATATTTTTGGCTCAAATGCTCTAGAAACGTGTTTGTGTCTATAAATAAAAAAATATAATGTGTACACCACATGACTTCCTTGTACGGAATATTAAATTATGCGTGTTTTTCCTGCTCTTCATTTAAACTTATTTCCTCGGATTTCATTACATATATATTTCTCATTCAATTAATTCAGTTCTCAGATTTATATAGGTGTGCTATGAGTCAATATCTATCGTGTAGTGTATTTAAATGGAACAGGAATAATGATTGGCTTAATGGATGATTCAAATATTGGGTATATTTTAGAAATTGGTTTAAAATGTCCAAAGAAACTACATGATAATCATTCAGATATGCCTTTTAGCCCCTGAAAATAGAATTTCAAGCATCTCTTGACAAGCTAAATTACTAAGAACTTTATATGATAAAGAAAATACACTGGTGTGCAAAAATTAAGGACGAAGTCGAAAAATTAGCATATCAGCTGAACGAAGAGGCAGAGCGGACAGAAAGACCAATCAGGAGATTAAGTAAGGTGATGTACGGTAGCACATGCGCAGATATGCAGGTAGACGTAATGGGGGAGTGTCTGAGTAGTATAAAGCATGTTGTCGGTGTAAGATCAGTATTTCTGGCAAAGAGATTGCACGCCGTATAGCAGTTAAAATCACACCGAGTTGCTGCCTCAGCGAGAAAAGGCGAATAATCAATCTGTTACACGACATCTGGATCCTTTTACCCGAGGTAGAATCATTGGGAAGTTGTGACAAGTGTGACAAGTGTGGCTGCAGAGTTCGGAATTGCTCACAGCATCGTTTCACGACTTTGGAGACAATTTCAAACTACAGAACAGCTATCCGGGGTTTAGTAGTGGTCGTCTACAAGGAACCACACCCGCAGATAATCGGTATATTGCCTTACAGGCCAGAAGAAACAGGCAGCGGACTGCGGGAGAAATGGCTAGACACACGACACAGGCGACTGGACGACCGATATCGCGTTTTACCGTGGCCAGAAGACTGCACGGTGGTGGTCTGTTTGCACGACGCCCTGTACGGTGTGTACCTCTAACGCCTGCCCATAGGAGAAGACGTTCTCTGTGGTGCGGGGAACACCGGAATTGGAGAGACAATAAATGGGGACGAGTACTCTTTACAGATGAGAGCAGATTTAGTCTGAGTTGCGATTCTAGACACATACACATCTGGACCGAGCGGGGAGCATGCAATAGCCCCTTCAACATCATCAAAAGGGACTGTTTTGGAGGTAGCGGAGTTCTCGTTCGAGCAGACATAATGCTTGGTAGCCGGACCAATTATTTCTTAACATAGCCATAGTATTTTATTATATCTTACATACATAAATATATATATATATACACCTAACCCCTTACCCGGCTTAAAAGTACGTACCTGGCCTTAGTTTTGGAATCGTTGGTCGTAGTCATATGTTTTCAATTAAAGAAGTATTTCAAATGATGAAAATATCCAAGTTTTTTGGTGTCAGATTAAAAAAAAATTAATTAAGACAAAAACGAAACTCACTAGGGAGACCCGTGGCAGCACGTAACTTATCGCCAGTAACGATTCCGAAACTGCGATTTGTGCTACAAGAGGAACGAGCAGCACTGTCTCAACAGCTCATTAACAACCACATATCCAGCATGCACAAATGATGTGAAACCTGCCTAGCAGTCAGGGGAGATCATATCCCCTATTATTCGGCCTTCAGTCGCATTGCGCTCCATACTACTTTTTCAATAAAGCTTCTTTTTATCCCTTTCTTTTTATCTCTTTTAGTTAGTGTTGCTTACATTACTCATGTCCTTACGTATTGGGGATCTTACGGTATTAAATGTGTTGATTTGGAAAGCTTTTATACAAAGTTATATTGAAAAAACCGTCTCGTCCTTAATTTTGCACACCAGTGTATTTTTCATTGTAAAAACTTGAAAGAATACTTGAAAATGGGTTTGAAACTGGAAAAAGTTTATAAGTATTGGAATTTAAACAATCTCCTTGGTTAAAGAAATATATAGAGGCAAATGCAAAAACGAGAAATAAAACTACTTATGATTTTATAAAAGACATCAGTAAAGTGATATATAATTGAATGTTTGGAAAAACGATGTAAAACATTAGGAGCATCATGATTAGATTATGATTAAGATTAGATATGTTGTAATTATGAAAAGTTAAAAAATATTTGCTAAACCAAACTTTAAACAGTGGACTATACAGGGTAAATCTGAAGAAGTGGAAAAAGCTCTAGGGGTGACAGAAGGCAGCTACTCGAGCAATGTTCGTCATGGAATTTATGGTCGGAATGCAGACGACGAATCGTTAGGTGGCATTGTAAATAAATGGTGTAAAGCGGGTCGGTTCTCCCACCCAGTGGCATTTTCTACCGTGGATTCCGAGAGGATTGCTAGTTATGTGAACCACGAAATTTACAGGGCAATGGATTGGTCGACATGGTCCCATAGCTTGGCCACCTAGATCACTGGATCTCTCGTGTTTGGACTTTTTCCTGTGAGGCCATATGAAAAGTCTAATCTTCAACCGCCTCATTGAAAACAAATGGATCCAGGAAAAATGGAACAAATGGAAAACTACTTAACTTCTCACCGCTTGCGTTCCAACCATACATTCTATGACGAATATTGCTCCTGCCTTATATCACCCCCGAAAGTTATGTCCACTTGTTCAGATTCACGATGCATTTGACTTTGACAAAAATTTAGTAATTAAAAAATTCAATCAATAAAAATTTAGTAATTAAAAAATTCAATCAATAAAAAATTTAGTAATTAAAAAATTCAATCAATAAAAATTTAGTAATTAAAAAATTCAATTTAGTAATTAAAAAATTCAATTGAGTAATTAAAAAATTCAAAATTAGTATTTAAAAAATTCAATCACCTTTCATAAACCAATCTATGTCGGAATAACAATATTAGATGCATTGGGCAGTATTAGTTTCATTAGAAATTTTCAAAATTTGGTAACCTGAGAATTATTTCAAAATATCGGGTGTTAGAACTTTTTTTTAAAAATATAAGCACGAAGCAGATTGACATAACATTTGTGCATATCAAAAACTATCAGAAAGATTTATCGTTGAGAATGAACGTTTAATTTATTAGGATATCAGTTCTAGATATCAGACATTCTCTGAAACGTTTATAATGGAAAATGCTTCTAAAGTAGGTTGGAAGGAAAATTGGGAGAAAATTGGAAAAAAAGTAAATCCCATCGCTTCCTCACAAAGAAAAAATTTTATGTGTACAAAAGTATGACTTCCTTGCAGGGAATATTAAATTATAATCACTTTTTCTTGCCTTTCATTTAAACTTATTTCCTCATTTTTCATTAGAAATATATTTCTCATTCAATTAATCCAATTCTCACTTCGCGACAAGGCAAAAATGCATAAAAACTCAAAATATCTGTATTACAAATTGAAAGATGTAGAAAAACATAAAACATCAAGTACAGTTAAAACAATAATTTTTATTTTTACAATTGAAATTAGTTTCTACCAAAACAAGCAAATCGGCCAGCGGGCAAGAAGGCAGATTTTTTGGTGCACTAAACGGAAAGTTTACTTTTGGTCTCACTCGGGAAAAAACACTGAAGGTGTAGAAACTGACTTAATTTGTTGTGGACGCTATGCTGAGTCAATATAAGGCATAATTTAATAACTTAAATGATAAATCCAGAATGGATTAAGCATGATTTAATTCGCAATAGTGAAAGGAAACGTTACTTTGTTGTTACGAAGCTTAGTTTCTCTATATTGGCAACAAATCCACTATTCCATTAAGTTTCAAATGTAAACAAATATGGCTGCTATGGCCAAAAAAATTAGGTTTAGCCGCACTTAAACAACATTTAAATTGTTGATAATTCTACAACTATAGCATGTATGTTAACTAAGGTAAAAAAACCGTAACCGGAAGATAAGAACAACACCTCTCAATCATTTTTAAAGCAAAAAATACGCAATTTACGAACATATAAGAATAAAGAAACTGAGCTCACTGAGCCAAGTAACAGAGTGGATATATATATATTTATATAATTTTGATGCTACCGATCGCAACAAAAATGGGAAGTTCGCATCTATGTGTTATAGCAGTCTTATATACAAAATTGGAACGTTCTGAGGCTACTCGTTTTCGAGTAATGCGAGATACATACATATATACGTACGTACGCACGAAAAAAATCCGTTCAGAATCCATTTTAAGTCAGCTTTATAATTTTTTGGGGGGAAAGAATCCTTCATTCTGTCCTTACGTACAGATTTCACGCAAAAACATTTTTAAACGGCATTCGATAGCGTTCAAAATGGATATTTTCGTTGAAATATGTCATATGAAATTTTTTTTTTACGATTACAGTACAAGGAAGTAAAAAGAGTTTCGCTGACTTCTGTGTAAACGAAACTTACACTCGCGTCTGTTTTATCATTCGAACGTCTCGCTGGTTTTTTTCACATAAAAATTTGTTCAAAAATCTAATTTTTATCATTTTAAGTGTCTAAATGTTTAACTTCATCCATTTTAAAATTTTTTTATGTAATTTTCTTTTCGTCATTTTTAAAAAATTATCTTGTCTTCATTTTCATCCTGTCTTTTCTTGAAAGTATTTCATGGACATCACTTTCTCTGTTTTGAAAATTTGAATCTCTTTCAAGGTGTCATATCTGGAAAATTTGGTCTCCAATTTAAAAGTTTATCCTATATATAAAAGTAGATTTTGAAAATTATTAAAATTGCTTCTTTACATATTTCTTTTTCATTCCTTTTTTTTATTTATATGCTCTCATATTTAAAAAATACATTTCCGTTCTCGTCAGGTTGTCCTCGCGCGAGCATTTATTAACAGCTGCAAAGAAATTTTGAAATGTATCACTCACTGAGTTCCATAGGCTATCAGTCCAACTTTATGAAGATGTCACTAGCTTTTACGGTAAACGCAGTAGAACTCCAACGAAATTGCACTCAGGGAGAATTTTTCTTCAGGAGCTTTGCCCCTGAAGGACTATTGTTTTCGTTTTGGCATTTTGCGTTGATTCACTATAAATGTCCGATTCACTTTTCAAATTATTGGCACCAAACATGGTCGCCCTGTATTATATTTAGAGAAATTAAATAATGAATGATCTGCATGAAGGTATGTATGTTTCTTGCATTGTGATAAAACAACGGTACCTAGAGCCATCCAGTTTTAAATATTGAACGTTTCCACCGGAATATGGGCATCTGGAAGACCAGATTTGAAATTTGGAATTTGTTTTATTACCGATTTCATATTTTGTAAAACTTTAAAGAATTTTTGATTAACAAACTCAGGTATTTCAAAGCGAGAAATGGCAGCGTTATATATAAACATTTTTATCTCCAGCCCGTGAGACCGTGTATAGGAAATTCTAAAGATATGCTCATTTTAAAATTATTTTGGGATATTGCTGTAGAACGGAATTTTATGGTTTCAGTACCAAGAACATGATATTTAATAAATAAAGGCAACACACTAAAATGTTCAAAAAACATCCCTTTGGACGTAATTTAAAATCTGAAACATTTCAGATATTTAGTCCAAAGGGGCTTTGTCCCTGAAGGACTATTATTTTCGTTTTGCGATTTTGCGTCGGAAACATTAAAAGTCTGTATCACTTTTCAAACTGTTGCCACAAAATATTGCAGCCCGGTATTATATTTAAAGAAATTAAATAATGAAGAATGTGCATAAATGTATGTATGTTTCTCACATTGTGATAAAACGGCGGTACCTAAAGCCATCGAATTTGGAATGCCGTAATCCTGCTGCGAATATAGGCATCTGGAAGCCCAAATTTGAAATTTGGAATTTGTTTTATGAAAGATTTCATATTTTGTAAAACTTTAACGAATGTTTGATTAACAAACTCAAGAATTTCAAAGCGGGCAATGGCAACGTTGTACAGAAAAAAACATTTTTATCTCCAGCGCGTGAGACTGTGTGTAGGAAATTCTAAAGATAGGCTGTTTAAAATTATTTTTGCGATATTGTTCTTTAACTGAATTTTATGGTTTAAATGCGAAGAACATGATATTCAATAAATAAAAGTAATATACAAAATGTTTAAAAAACGACCCTTTGGAAGTAATTTAAAATCTGAAACCTTTCAGATTTTGTTTTGTTTTGTTTTATTTTATTTATTTATTCTGCTTATTTGTGCCAATTTTGACTTCGAACGTCTTCATTCACTTACTCTTAAACTTCACGAAGTTATTTTCTTCATGTAAAAGGAACTAGTCCCAGTGAAATGGAAAACTATGGGCATATCATTATGTAGCACACCCAGTAAACTGTTAAGATTTTTCATTATAATTGCTCCTATCTTCCCTCCTCCAAATACTAGTATGGCTCGCTAGCTGCAGTTAATCGCATTTTAATTGTAAGCTTGTTCCATCTTTCATGGTATTACGAATTAACATGGAGCTGGAAGCATCGCGGGGTAATTAAGGGGTGCACTGTGCTCGTTAAATGCTTTTTATGAATAGAAAGAAACCGCTGTTATGAGTTACTCAAAACGGTATATAGCGGCAAAACTTTTGAAATTTATTAAATTATACGCGAAATCAGCTTAGAACACAAAAAGTTGAAGAGTAAAGTCTATGAAAATCTGTGATTCTTATTTTCTAAGAAAGCTGAACACAGTGAGACATACGCATTGAATAATATTAAATTAAAGCGACAGATACCGTATTCTCTGGCGTATAACGTGCATCTATAATTTAAAGCTACACGTTTTTAATTTTTAGTTATATTCGCCGTATAACGCGCACCCAATTCTTCACAAAGAACCCTAAAAGATAGATTTGCAATGCTCTTATCTTTTGAGGTCTTTTATTCTAAGATTTGTCCTGGCTTTTCGAATAATGGTATACCGAATTGACAACTATTATAGGGCACTTCTAACCTGAATGAATTCGTTGAATTAGCAGTTAGATGTTTTCCCTTTTTGTAGTCTTTTGAAGTGAAAATCGAAGACTTTAGTAAATCGAATTTCATTTAGTTGAAACACACTTTATCTGGAGCTCCTTTTAGTAGTAGGAGGATGGATTGTATTCAATGCATATGTCCAAAAGAATGCTATTGTAGAGCTCTTCCAACTTGAATGGATTAGTGGAATTAGGAGTTAAATGTTTTTTCTTTCTGTAGTCATTTGAAGCCGAGATTTTGAAGTGAAAATCAAAGACTTTAGTGAATCGCATTTGCTTTAGTTCAAACACAGTTGATCTAGAGCTCCGTTTAGTAATAAATATGGCTCTCGCGAAAAGCAACAAACACAATGCTGGTTTCAAATGCACAGTGATTCATTTTGCGAAAGGAAATGGAAATCGTCCTGCAACAAGGATGTTTGTTGTTGGTGAAAGATGAACAAATAATGGTTATTTATTTATAGATCCGACAATAATTAATCGTGAAGTAACAATAATTAATCGTGAAAATGAAACAGGATTGGATGATACGTCTGAAGATATAACAGAAGATAAGACGACGAACTCTTCTTGTTATCCTGTAATGAAAATGTTTATTTTCATCAAGTATGTCATTTCTTTTAAATAAGCAGCGTTTTGGTGCGTGTAAAAATCTAATTTTTTTCTTATTTTTAATCTGTCATTTTTATATCCGGCGTATCATGCTCACCGGTAAATTCCGGTCCTCTTTTTTGCACTAAAAGTGCGTATTAACGGCAAAGGACCTACTGACGATGCGTTTTCCAAGTCTCAAAAGCGAGACTTAGGATACATATTAGATTTATATATATCTTTGTTCTATTATAGGTATTTTGACACCAAACTGGTTTTTTTCTGAAATAAAATACCAATATTTTTCCATATTTCGATTCTACGGCTCAAATTATGCCTAAATATTAAATTTTGTAAGATTTGGTGTTTAAATTTACGGAGAAATTCAAAAATTTAACTTGGTGAATTTTTTTCAGTTTGCCCCAAGAATAATTCACTTGGAAACCTTCTTAATACCTGGTAACCTATTTTCCTATCCCTTCCATCGTCCAGGAGCGGAAGAAAAGTCACATCGTTCCTACCTTTTCACATTGTGGATGAGCGGAAAAAAAGTCACATCGTTCTTACTTTTAAATAATTTTAACAAAGTGTGTAAACCACATTTCCGCTATTATCGCTTTCAACAAATATGCCAAATTTCAAAACGCGCCAATATATAAATTCACGTGTATCTTCGAAAATTTTGAATAAAAAGCTCTAATTTTTTGCAGGTATGCTTAGAAGTACATCTACTATAAGATGATGGCAAAAGTTTTATAGGTTATAATTCAAAATGGTTTTCGAAAAATTTATAAAAACTATTTAAAAATACAAATTTTAAAAATAAATCATAAAAAATGGGTAAATTTTATTTGGAATGAACTTAAAAGTCGAACTGTGTAGGAAGGAATCAAATAAGTTTCATAACAAAAGAGATTAAGTACATACCAAATTGAATTAACGTTGAGGAGCTAAGATTTTGAGAGCCAATTTTTTAAAAACTACTCGTGCGATTTTTGCAAAATTTGGTAGTTTGGTATAATTTGAGTGGTAGAATCGAAATATGGAAAAATATTAATATGTTATTTCAGAAAAAGTCCGATTTTTTGTCAAAATACCTATATTAGAACAAAGCTATACATAAATCTAATGTATATCCTAAGTCGCGCTTTCGAGACAAGAAAAAAGCATTTTGAATTTCGTCAATCGGCCCAGTAAAACGGGAGATATAAAAATGCATCCCCCCTTTTTTTTGCGGAGTGTACATTTTATTTTGAGTAAATGGTTATCTCGGTAATTTGTATTGAAACTGCATAAATGAATGTAATTGACCACTGTGTTAGCTGTAACCATAATTCCATCTTCTTATTGCTTTCGAGTAATTTCGATAAAAGGCCGGAGAGAGACCTTCTAAGTTCAGTTACTTAGTTACTGTTTTTACGAGTTGATTAGTTCTGCGTTGTATTTTAACGTTTTTAGTACTTTGAGGCATAACTACTGATTATACTGTGTGATATTGTGAACACTTGTACAAATATCTCTGAGAAAAATTCCAGGGTCTGATATATTTCTTTTGATAAGAATAAATTTTATTAACCTATCATCGGACTTGAGCATTCAATCTATTACGAACCCATATGCACGCAACAATATTTTTAATATTTATATTATTAACATAATTAATAAAATATTAATTTTTAATTAATAAATGATGCCACTGCATATGTGTTCAAATATTACCGAAAAAAAAACAATTTGTTTATTTAAGACAAACGATTGAAACTACGGTATTTTTTTCTAATTTTTGTATTAAATATTATGTATATAAATATTTGGAATTCTTATTTTAAAAGTGAAATGGTTGAACTTTTACAAAATAGTGTTTTAAAGAAGCTAAAATCAAGAAAGGAAAATTAAATTTGTATAATTATAAGTTGTGTAATAATAACGTAATTTCTTAACATTATTAAGGATGAGGGTATCTACTAGCAAGACGATGCGATGTGCCATATAACTCGCAGGGTACGTACGTGGTTCGAAGAGCACCAAGATGATTTTGCCGTACTCCCCTAGCCAGCAAACTCTCCGGACTTAAACCCAGTCAAGAATCTGTGGCACCACCTTGCTCGGGTTGTTGGCGTCATGAATCCTCAACCGCGTAACCTAGCGTAGCTGTCCACCGCACTGGAGTCGGCATGGCTCAGCAACCCAGTGAGCACCTTCAAGAACCTAACCAACTTTCTACCTGCACGTCTGGCAGCGGTCGGCTCTGCGAAAGGTGGTTACTCTGGCTTTTAACAGGTGGTCACATTAATGTGACTGGACTGTGTATACATCCACTCCCTCACCCGGCTTAAAGGTCCTTACCTGGCCTTTATTTTCGCAGTCTTTGGTCTAGTCTTATATTTCTGATTACAGAACTGTTTTGAAAAGATAGGAAATTCCAAATTCAGAAAAAAAAGAAGAATTTTCGACAAATAATAAAATCTATCTTTTAATGCGGTATTCGTTTCTTGTAAAGTTCTATACTCATTATGAAAAGACAAAATTATTGGAAGTTTGATTTCCGTGCTGCAAAAGTGGACCAGCATATTTAAAAATTTGTAATTCTTGATATTTATTTCCAGCTTGCTTTCAGGTTAGGTTAGGTTAGTTGAGTTAGAATAATTCGAGGAAATAAATTTAAATGGAGTGCAGCAAAATGTGTCCAGATCAGATTTCTTTATTTTAGAATGCTTTAAAAGTGTATGCGGTTCTTTATCCGAGTCTGACTAATATCCGAAGAAAACAGTGCGTTGCTTTGATTTTTAACAAGTACTATGCATTAGCACTAATATTTTCAACAAGTTTTTGTCATTTTTTTATTAGTAGTATATACAGAAAATGAAACTTATAACAAAATGAAATGACTCAAAAATACCTTTAATATTTATTTCGCTTTCATTATTCACTGTTTAGTTTATTTCTTATAGTCTGCTTTCAGTGTTACCATATTTAATTTAGCATTTTTCATTAATTTAACTTCAGCTTTCGATTCCCATGAGCAATATTTAAGCCTATTTTGTTAATTATTTCCCAAGTAACATTAAAAGAATCAAGATTTTGGGAGTTATTCTTCTGTGGGTCTGGTTGAAAAGGGAAAACTGTTTACCATGTTTAACAGAGCTTATTTCGTTTTTTTTTTTGGTCTATTTTTAAATTCAATTTATTTTAAAATTAGTTCTGAATTTTTGTTCGTCGAAGTATCCCCTTTTTTCAGCGGTAAAGTTTGAGGAAGGAAAGTTCTTGAGAATCATTTTTTGTTTAAATAGCTCTTGATGTTCTTCTTTTTATGGAATTTCTTGTAACAAATGGATCGGCAGATGGCGAGAAAGTGTTAAACATTTCTTTATGGACAATAATTGCTTATTAACGCATTTTTCTATTATTCAAATGTCTGCTCAGTTAATTCCATTCCATTAACCGATTTTTATTAAATCCTCAAATAAGTAAGGCAGCTGAACATTGTTAGTTCGTCCCGAGTCAAGTGCCGGGTAACGGGATGATCACATGCATGTCTCTCCCCCCCGTGTGTAGTGTGAATGCGAACACACTTAAATTTTCCATTTTCCAGTTTTCTTCAAAATCGTTTACGAAGACATCCCTCCGTTTCAGCTGATAGCCGTCACGTGCTTTGTTACATAAAACTAAAAAAAGTTTCTGTATACATATGAGCACCTAGTATTAGGTAGTAATAAAATTTCTTAATACAAGCTTTAAGTAAAACGCATTCTAGCTCGTGCCCAGAATAGAAGTCCAGCATTTACATATTTAAGCAATTAATTGTCTGGTTACAGTTTTCTATCACGGCAATCACATTCAGGCTAAAGACATCCGCAAAGAAAACAAACAATCCCCATTCTCCACCTCATTAATATCGATTAAAACCTTCGCTATCGATTGCCACATGTTATCTCTGCATCGTACATGAGTGGCTTTGCACACAGCTCTTAACTCTCACGAGAAATTACCAACTCCCGTCCCTGCACGGCCCCATGTTCTTGTCCTCCATTTTACCTAGCCCCCTTTCCCCGAATAATCCCCGCTAGCTGATTGCCCAATTTATCAAGGTAACGAACTGAAAATCCCGTCCCTCGTTTCTTGTATCCTCAAGTATTTTTAGTATTTGAGGAATCTTCGCTCTGACCTCTCTGATCTGCCGGAAACAAATAAGGAGAAATGTCGCTGCATCACTGCTGATCGATCGCAACTGTAAATTGATGGCGATTTCGATTATATGTGATCTATCTTAATCGAAACTGAGCGATTTGTCTTCCATTCGCTGTCCGGATATTAACAGGAGTAATATATTTTTCACTTTACTCTCTTTGTGGAGTGGGAAAGTTTAAATCATTCGAGTGATAAAGTTTGAGCTTTGGGTTTCGTGATTTATGGCTTATGGTTTGGAAAGAACTGTGTGTTGCGGATTTCAGGTTTTAAGCCTTTATCAGTTTAGTTTTACTTTTTTACATCATATATATATATATATAATTCTATTCTCTTATATCCACAAATGATGAAAATTTTGTCGGAACATAATCATGAAATGATGCATAAAATTCTAACTGCGGTCATGGGGAGGTAACATAGTTCTTTATTTCAAGAATAGCATTTTTGAAGTAAATATACATAGTTAGATTGGTCCATTATGCGTTCCTATCTATCTATATATATATATAAAGAAGAAAGTCTGTTTGTTTGTTCGCTAATAACTCAGTCATTACTAAAGCTATCATCGCCAAACTTTTCATAATTCTTTTCTGGGTCCTGGAAAAGGTTGACGTTCATTTTTTTTCCAAAGCAAAGTAGGTAAAATCAGAGATATTGATTAAAAACGCTTAAAAAGCTAATTTTCTCCCTCATTTTTCCGAGTGGCAACACTCTCGCACTCTGAAGCGAGAAACGTTGCCACTGCTGGCTTTCATATTTTTTGCAGAGATTGTTAATAAAAAATTCCTGAGTTTTACAATGAAATAAAAATAGAATTGCCAAACATTAAATACATTGTTCCCGATTCCAAAAAATTCTTCGGAAGCCATTTCGACTATTCTCATCTTCGTACGACTTTAATCAGCCTAGATATTAATTAAAAACTCTGAAAACACTAATTTCCTCTCTCATTTTTCCGAGTGGCAACAGTCTCGCCTGTTGGAGATAAAAAAAAATGCTTTATTTCAAAAAGTGTTGCTAATGCTCGCTTTCAAATTGTAGAGTTTGTTATTCAAAAATTTGTAGGTTTTACAAAATCTTCATATGTAAAGAATGCCTGTTTGTGTGCTTATTTGCGCTGTTGATTTCGGATCAATTATGATCAATTTTTTAACACATTTAATCGACTAAAGTTAAATATAGGTGAAATATTGGTTGGAACTTGGAGCTTTTACGGCCAATTGATTAGAAAGACTAAAATCATTCAAAACTGCGTGCCATTGCTGCTGATGTAATGAGAGAGAATTAGTTTATTTTTCTATCGAAATTTTTTATGTGGGTTCCATATCGCATCAGACTGAAACATGTACGACTATGAATCGTAATTTTTGCATCGTTATTAGAGAATGATAACTGCGGTATGATTGGTTCTCTGTCATTAGATGTCTTACTCTCAGTCTAACCTAACTGGCATCGGGTACTTCCGGTAGTTGTTAAATAATTGCAAGCGAGCTTTCCACATATACAGTGTGTTGCAGAAAATCGGTTACAAACTTTCAAGAAAGATAAAGTACATCTGGATGATGGAAAATCAGGTAGCAATGCGTGGTCGCAAACGCTTTCCTGGCGCGGTACTAACAACGCAAAACACGAGAAAGGAAGAACACGAAGAGGGTGAGAAAACATGTTTATTATGCTTAATACAGGACAGAACAGGCAACTGCGAAATACGCAGCTGCACCGCCAAGTCGATTAATCAGCTTACTTGCTTATTACGTGGGGCCATCCGCTACCTGCTATTTATTATAAATTTTTCAGTACTTACATAATGACTGTATTACATTACTTTCAGTACTTACATAAATCAGTATTTACATGATTCACATGTATCACGCCCATTTTAAACCCATTGAAATCAAATTCAACTATGAAGGAGAATGTACAAATCATAATTGTTGTTTAACTGTTTTGACTTCCTTTCTAAAATTGAGACTCTCATATTATAATGTTTTTTTATAAAATGTATTTTTTGTAATTTATGTGCTTTTACTTGTGTATTTATTTGTAGTGTATGAACTCTGAGCTTTACTAGTTGTTTTTCTAATCTTGATGTTTTGTACAGTTTGTTACATTTTAGTTTAATTTGTCATTTGCTTCCACTGTGACAAATGAATCTTCACAACAATGTATCCTCGCACTTGTAACATGCCCTATCACAGCACTTATTCTTCTAACAAATGTATCCCTTTAGCAATGTATCGACATTCGTAACTTGCCCTTTCTAAGTAAGTACTTATATAGGTACTTATATAGATTTAAGTACTTATATAGATTTAAGTACTTATATACTTATATAGATTTAAGTACTTATATAGGTTTTCATGACAGTACTTATACAGATTTTCGTAAGTACTTATATATACTTAAGTACTTATATACACTCATGTCTATAAATTAAGGATAATGCAAAATCAGGCAAAGGAAGAGTTAGAAGCAAAACAAATTTGACTTATTTGTAAAGCTTATTTATTAAACAAAAGGTAAAGAGCAAAAAAAGATGCTATATGTTTGATATTATTAAAAAAATAGCACTAAGCCTACTGCTGCAGTGTTCACAATGCATGCTCTCTACTCCATGCTAACCGCAGGCGACAGTGAGTTGCAGTAAGTGGAACGCATCTGATAGGTCTACGAGCACATAGACCAATCTGCCCTAAGCGTTTGTACACGGTCTGTCTTGAAATTGTCGTACCAGTGGCTGAAGAGAGCTGAAGAGACAGGTCTGAGGCTGTGCTCCGTCTGTTTCTTTTGGCAGTAACAGCCAAATACCGGTCCTCATTCGGCGTTATAACTTTGGTGCGACCTGTGCTGTAACGTCTTCTCACATACCATTATCTTGGAATCGTTGCCAAAGCCTGGAGATGACACTCTGGGCAGTTCCAAATTCGTCTGATACTTCCAGTTGGGTAGCTCACATTTTAGACGGCCGATAATTCTACTGCGTTGACAACTAAGTAATTGCGGATTTCACTCATAGATGGCTTCAGTTGAATTTTTAGGTTTGCAGACGTAGTACAAATGTAAAACACATTTTGTGATTTGACAGTTGGCAATTCAGCTGTGAATCAGTAAAAAAGGTTTTTTGATCGGTTGCGTAGTTTTCGTTTCGCGTTCGTTGAAAAATGGAAAATCAAAAGGAACATTTTCGTCATATTTTGCTATTTTATTTCCGCAAAGGGAAAAACGCATCGCAAGCTCATAAAAAGTTACGTGCTGTTTATGGGTTTATGGTGACGAATTCTTAAAAGAACGGCAATGTCAAAATTGGTTTGCCAAATTCGTTCTGGTGATTTTTCACTCAAAGATGGAAAACGCTCTGATCGTCCAGTTGAAGTTGATGACGACCTAATCAAATCAATAATCGATTCGCATCGTCACAGTACAACACGTGAGATTGCAGAGAAGCTTCATGTATCACATACATGCAATGAAAATCACTTAAAACAACTTAGCTATGTTCAAAAACTCGATACATGGATTCCTCACGAACTGAAAGAAACGCATTCAACGCAACGCATTAACAGCTGCGATTTGCTAAAGAAGCGTAATGAAAATGATTCATTTTTAAAACGACTGATAACTGGTGAGGAAAAATGGGTTGTTTACAACAATATCAAGCGAAAAAGATGGTGGAGCAGGCCAGGTGAACCAACTCAAACAACATCAAAAGCTGATATTCATCAAAAGAAGGTTTTGTTATCAATTTGGTGGGATTACAAAGGAATTGTCTACTTTGAACTCTTACCACCCAACCGAACGATCAATTCTGATTTCTACATTGAACAACTAACGAAATTAAACAATGCAGTCGAAGAAAAGCGGCCCGAATTGACAAATCGAAAAGGTGTTGTATTCCATCATGACAATGCAAGGCCACACACATCTTTGGTCACTCGGCAAAAATTATTGGAGCTTGGTTGGGATGTTTTGCCACATCCACCTTATAGTCCTGACCTTGCACCATCTGATTACGTTTTGGTTCGATCTTTTTAAAACTCCTTGAATGGTAAGAATTTCAATAATGATGATGATGTCAAATCGTACCTGATTCAGTTTTATGCTAATAAAAACCAGAAGTTTTATGAAACTTTTGATTATGACGCTGCTTGAAAGATGGAAAAAGTCATTGATCAAAATGGGCAATACATTACAGAATAAAGTTGTTTAGTTCCATGAAAACATTGTCTTTGATTTTCTAAAAAAATCCGCAATTACTTAGTTGCCAACCCAATACCACGTAAAAATTGTGCGCCCATGGCTCCACGAAACAAACGTACATGTTGTTCCAGAATGACGTCCCGATGGATTTGGCTTGTCATGGTTCCAATTTGAACATGCAGGTCAGTTCTAGAACCCAGAATAATTCACCCCAAACGAGCAGTCCTGCACCACCGTAACGTTATCGTTCAATGATGTTTTCTTGGTGGTAACGGGTACCTGGACCTCTCCATATGAAAGTCCGGACTGCAAGCTGCAAGCTAAACCTGGACTCGTCGGAAAACATCACACAAGCCCACTGTTGCGGTGTCCACAATGCATGCTCTCTACTCCAGGCTAACCGCAGGCGACAGTGAGTTGTAGTAAGTGGAACGCATCTGACAGGTCTACGAGCATATAGACCAATCTGCCCTAAGCGTCTGTACACGGTCTGCCTTGAAATTGTCGTACCAGTGGCTCAAGAGAGCTGACGAGACAGGTCTGAGACTGTGCTCCGCCCGTTTCTTTTGGCAGTAACTGCCAAATACCGGTCCTCAATCGGCGTTGTAACTCTGGGGCGACCTATGCTGTAACGTCTAATCATATTACCATCATCTTGGAATCGTTACCAAAGCCTGGAGATGACACTCTGGGCAATTCCAAGTTCGTCTGATAATTCCAGTTGGGTACGCCCAAATTCCAGACGGCCGATAAATGTACCACGTAAAAAATCATCCAAATGCGTCCTTTGGGTCATAACTATTCGGTTATTGCACTGAAATGCTTATAAAGCGCCTGCGAACAATTTTACTCCTTTGCCTGTATTCCTTATATATCACTCTCTTCCACTCTCGTCATTGTGACGTACCATCGGTGTCATCAGGTTACTTCCTGAAATTTGCATATTATTCTTGAAGATGTGTGTAGTGATTTTACAGGTGATATATTTATTTTAGAGTTCAATTTCTGTGTGACTCCGAATTATCCTTAATTTATGGACATGAGTGTAGATTAATTGAGAGTCGAACAGGTATAAAGACTTTATAATGGGCTATTTTGAAGGCTGATCCATAAATTTGAGTAGTGAAGTAATTTTGCCAGGTATTTATTTTTGTAATTCTGAGGGTTTTTTTTATAAATAGCTCTTGTTTTATTGAATCGTAGTTTTAATAATATTCTTTCATCTTGTTGTTATCATCACGCCTTGTATTTGCTTCTTAAAGCTCTGACTTTGCTTTTTTCCCTTGTTAAAGTTTGATTCCACCATTTTATACTAAGTTTTCTGGAAGTTGATGTTAGTTTATAAGTTGATTTATAAAAATCTATTTATAGTATTAGTAAAATTTGTTGTAGTTGACTTATTCTTTTGTTGTTGCTGTACCAAAGGCATTAATGAGTTCCTGTGATTTATTTGATATTTTGCTTTAAAATGACTATGTCCATCGTATTTTTGCATCTAAGTGTAAGTTTCGAATCTTCTTTTTATTGTAAAATGTAGATCTGGCTGTAATTGAAAGGTGATGTATCATGATCGCTAAGAGATTCTTGATCTAAAATAATCCAATTTGTGAATAGCAGTGCCAGACTTCAGGAAGCTAGAGTTAAATCAATCCAGCTTTGAGCATACACTGTTTAAAATGTTGGCGAACTTTCTGGAGGATATAGGCTAGTTAGTTGTTTTTCTTGAATGAATTCTAGAAGGGCTTTGCCTCTGTTATTTTCTGATAATGGATCCCAAACCGGACTATGAGCGTTAAAATGATCTGATGTAAGATGTTTTGAATTAGTTGGAAGATGTAATAAATCTAATTCTTGTAGAATCTCTTGTACATCTATTGAAGGAGATGCATAAGTTGTGGTACAATACAGCAAACAATTTAGATCTTCCAATTTTATTGCAATTGCATACTACATTGCATGAAATGTAGTATGAACAGTTGTGGGTGGCAATGGTCCTGAGTAGATAATAGCTGCTTTGGCTGTGTGGGAAATATAGAAAATATTCCCGTCGGTAATTCCAATTTTATTGACGTCGAAGTTGAAATGTAAGATTCTTGAGCAAAAATTAGATTTATCTCTTGTTCTTGTGCTATTTTTAGTGAAGTAGGTAATGGGATGCGTGCACCTTGTACATTTATTTGAAGCATTTTTAAGGAAGTTGTTTGTTGGAAGAAGGAATTATTTTCAGCTTTATTAGCTTTAGAAGAACTAATCTTATTCAACAGTAAAGTGTTTTTTCTGTTATTGATTTCCAATTGTTAAGAGAACTATGATGGCTATCATAGGTTGTGTTGAAAAAACTTGTTATTTACCATACAAATAATTCAAGAAACACTATGGGCTTGACATTCAGAAATGTGGTGGCACTCACCACACTACAGACGCTATTTGTAGTGAAGTAGGTAATGGGATGCGTCCACCTTGTACATTTATTTGAAGCATTTTTAAGGAAGTTGTTTGCCGGAAGAAGGAATTAATTTCAGCTTTATTAGCTTTAGAAGAACTAATCTTATTCAACAGTAAAGTGTCTTTGCTGTTATTGATTTCGAATTGATAAGAGAACTATGATGGCTATCATAGGTTGTGTTGAAAAAACTTGTTATTTACTATACAAATAATTCAAGAACGACTATGGGCTTGACATTCAGAAATGTGGTGGCACTCACCACACTACAGACAACGTGTCCACAATTTAGTGTTTTTTTGCTATGTGAAAAATCTTGACAAGTTGTGCACCTTTTGACTCCAAAGTATTCGGTTATTTGAATGTTTCTCCAGCCTACTGTAATTAGTTGTTTTTCCATTAAGTATTTAAATACTGCTGTTCAGCACTCGATAATCCATTTATTAGTAATTCCATTCTTCTCTGCATTTTTAAACAGTGGTTTGAAACAGTTTTCTGAAAGATTTATAGTTGAAGTAGGAATATTTAGAATATTTCTTTCTTTAAAGTGTGAGGGAATATTATGTAGATTGCATCTTGGTGACCTGGATGTTGAAATCTTTAAGTCTATTTCTGTTACTGGACTCTTACTTATTATATCTTGCAAAACTAATACATCGTCGTTGTTGTTACATTCTATAGCAAAGCCTCCTCTTTTGAGCTTTATTACTTTTTTATTACTTTCTAGTTAGTTTATTTATAGGAATATATTTGTCTAGGTTATCAAATAGCTTTTCATTGGTATTATATCCTTTTAAGAAAATTAATAAAGCTGAGGAAAGTCTTCTCTTACCATGTCTGTTTATAATAGTTTGGAAGTCTGGTCTTGAATAAATGGAAGTCAAAATAAATTCTTTAGAGCTATAGGAACTCCGATTATGAATCCTCAGTTCATACAACATAATAAGGCTTAGACAAAATCTTACTATTCCAAGGATGTTTGACTGAACTATAATAATAATAATAATAATAATAATAATAAATAAAAAGATTACTATATCAACACTAAATATAATTTTATTCACGAACTCAGACGTACTTAAAAAACTCATCTCTACTCCAAAGATAAAAACAGTTGCCAAAACGATAATACAATAATATGCGCAGGAAATATTTGCAATTATTAAAATATTTGTGAGCTACTTTATAAGGCACTTCTCCCGCCTTCTTCGCATGCCTTCGTGGTGTAGTGGTCAGCACGCTGGGCGCTTATTCCAGTGGTCCGTGGTTCGAGTCCCGGCGAAGGTGTTGCTAATTTTTCATTTCTCCTGCTACCAAATAAATCTTAATGTCTCTACAACTGGTGCTCGAACTAAAAAGGTGGTGGATGATTATTCTCCACCACCGGGATTTGGCGAATCTGTCCCCTGAACCTCAGTCGCCCTTTAAAAGGGGGAGTATATAAGGTATTTCTCCCACCTTCTTCGGATGCCTTCGGTCAGCACGCTGGGCGCGAATTCCAGAGTTCCGTGGTTCGAGTCCGGGCGAAGAAGTTGCTAATTTTTTGTCTCTCCTGCTACCAAATAAATCCTAATGTCTTTACAACTTTCAAACTAATTATGTACATTTTATGCCATTGCAAAGTTATTAGCCTGGTTTTGAATTTGGTAGTCTGGTCTTGAATTAATTGAAGTCGGGATAAATTCTTGAGTCTTGGGTTAAATCATTTTCCTTAGATGACTAAGTTGTAATGAATTGTAGCATTTTTGGGAGTTGATATTAGATTTGTCGTAGGACTATCATTCCAAGAAATCCAAATAATTAATTATCTATGTGATTATAACAATCAGTTTGAATGCCAGCAGCTCAAATATCCGTGTGCAGTGATATATCTAATGTTAGTTCTTTTTCTGCTTTTGTGTAACAGATTTTAGTTAACGTATAAATTTGGTTCGTTTTATCTGTAGTATCTTTATTTATTGAATTCTTCAAGCCTGCATTTTTTGAGGCTGTAGAGACATTAGGATTATTTCGAAGCAGTAGACATGAAAAATGAGCAAAACCTTCGCCGGGAATCGAACCACGGACCTCTCGGTTACGCGCCGAGCGTGCTGACCACTGCACCACGAAGGCATGCGAAGAAGGCGGGAGATATACCTTATACGCCCCCCTTTTAAAGGGCGACTGGGGTTTTGGGGACCCAGGCGCCAAATCTCGATAGTGGAGAATCATCATCCACCACCTTTTTAGTTTGGGCGCCAGTTGTAGAGACATCCTAAAACCTAAGGTATCCTAAGGTAATTTTGGAAGCAGGAGTGATGAAAAATGAGCAATGCCTTCGCTGGGAATTGAACCACGGACCTCTCGGTTACGCGTCGAGCTTGCTGAGCACTATACCACGAAGGCATGCGAAGAAGGCCGGAGGAATACTTATAAGGTTATATAAAATGGTTTTGAATTTTTCTTGAAGTTTCGGCCGGATTATGTTTTTATTTCCTTTTTTCAATTTGCTAAGCTTAAGAGCACTGCCAATTGAGATTTATATATTCACTATTAGTTATGAATTGCTGACTATCCTTTTGAAATATGTCATTTCTAAGGCTGAAGTCATATTCAGATCATGTATCAGATAGAGTTGCTTTAATTGCCATATCTTATTATTCGTATTGTGTATATATAATAATAATAATGTATAATGATATTCAATATTTATATGGTAATATCAGTAAATAACAATAAGAGTTTCAAGTATTCTTATTATTGAACATCAGATTTTAATTTATATATTATGGTAAGGTGTTAAGTGCATGGTAGTTTTATTTTAAAGCGTAAACAAAAAATAACTATGGGAGTTTAGCTGCAAAATATTATAAGATTATAATAATATTAAAATCTGCAAAATATATAAGATTATAGTAATATTAATATTTGCAAAAAAAGATTATAATCATAATATTTTGCACATATTAATAATAATAATTTGAATAGTATTTATTATTCAGAGATGGATTTAAACGTTTTACTTCGATTTATTTTTCAAATAATTATAGAATGTGCCGTATAATATTTTAGTAAGCGATATTGCAGCAATATGTATTCTATTAACTTTCAAATTAAAAACATGGATATAAAAATGCATTAAATTAATAATAATTTTAGAAAAGATGAGTATATTGAGATAAAATTTATATAAAAAGATAAATAAAAAATTTCTTGCATACGACTATGATAATTTTATATATAAAAAGGATATCTGAATACTTCAAAAGTTCGCTTAAAAGTACATACCTAGTCGTTGTAATGCAGCTGTATTGATGTACATTTTGATTTTTTAAGTAAAGAAATTGACACTTTTATTATATTGATAACTTTCATATAATAGCACACACCTTCATAAAAACATTTTCAAAGTATTCGCCTAATTTTGGGCTTTCAGTTGATATAAAATTTATACTCTCAAATATACTTTTGACGTAATTTCAAGCTTGAAACCCAAGAGTTCAAACAAACGCGTCAGACATAGTTAGCAGATAGTGGAGCAATATGTTTGATACAGAACGTACAGACAGACAACATAGACCCCGGTCCTGGATCTGACTAGCAAAGTGGCTTGGGGTTGTATATGTATGGTCTAGTGACCCTCTTCAAGGGACGCAATCCCCTCAGTAGCCGTCCGGCTTTATACAAAGCATAGGGCAAAGCAATAACACGAAGATAGGAAAATTACGCGAGTCATTTTGCCTCCAGACACCACTCCATTAGCAACAAACGTCGAGAGTGCGCTCTGTCCACTCTGTCAGTCCCCGTCACGAGAACTGAATGGGGCTAAACCCCCGAGAACTAGGTCGCTGATCCACCACAGACAGAGGAACGGACACGACAGTACCAGTACGGTCCCTGCCAAGCCCGAACCAATCTTAGGATGAAACGGGGCTCTAGTCCTGTGAAGTCAACTTATATACCCCCTGGTTGAGACTGCCTAAGTACAGATCCTACCCAGTACTTCCCAGGAATTCTCCCGAGTCAACCTCGGGGAACAGTTCCACCAGAAAACCAGAACTCTATTACCTGGCGTTCTCAAAAGGATCGCCTCACATAGAATATCATCTTGCCCCCCCTAGAGGCAATCCTTAGGGCCATAATCCAACCGCCGAAGCCGACGAGCCTCACTAAGTGAAAGAATTCAATGTCAGTTTTATATGTAAGTCGGGATGCAACGTCATGCGGCATTACCCGACTCCACCAATAGGGGCGTTTCCCATCGGACGACCAACGAAATCTGACCATGTAGCCCGACCACAGACAAAGGAACAGACACGACAGTACCAGTACGGTCCCTGCCAAGCCTGAACCAACCTGAGAATAAACTCGGGCTCTAGTCCTGCGAAGTCAACTTATATACCCCCGTGGTTGAGACTGCCTAAGTACAGATCCTAGCCAGTACTTCCCAGAAATAAGAACAAAAACAGACAACAATCGTCATCAAAGAAGGTGTTCGACATCATAACCCGGACCGTGGTGCAGGCCTTTTATCTCCGGCGTATGGGAGATCTGATGCTCTGGAAAATACCGAGCGTGTCCAGGACTTCCCCAGCAGCTGCTATGAAGCGTACAGTTAGTTCCTGAGCACTCATTTATTTATGTATTTATCACCACTGAGCAGGCTTCTGACCTAAGGTGTATACCAAACAGAACAATGCCGGCTCAGCGGGAGATCAAGTACAATCTAGCAGCCGCCACCACCAGAGTAGGGCTGCATTTTTTAGCAAAATCGGAGCGTACGTGTAGTAGTAGATTTCATGAACAAAGACAACTTGCATTCATATGCTACATATAAATTCAGAGTTATAAGTTGGTACTTAATATAATAAAAACAAAGTTGCTGATTAAAATTTACAAATACTTAATCTAATAACAAAAACAAAAAATAAAATAAAAATAAAAACAAAGATAAAATAAATTAAGGGAAAATAAAAATAGAATAAAGAAAGAAATAAAACAAATATACATAAATGAATAAATGTAAATATAAATAATAAATAATAAATGACTATATAAAAAATAAAAAGGTTTATACAACGATTACTTAGCTAGTTGATGAGTGAATCATAGTTATTAAATTTGGCTCTCAGTTTTGATTGCTGTGCTGCGTCATCAGCTGGTGGATTATTCTCGAAAAGGGAAAAAGAACGAATTTTATTGTATCTGTTGGTGACTCAGCCACTGGGAGTATTTATGCTGGTAGAACTGTGGGCCTAAAGAACTTATCTGCGGAGATTTTGAAAACTGTCCCGTAGGCATCAACTGTTTTTCTGCAGAATTCGAGTCAGGAGTATTGCTTGGTAGTTGCGATTTTTCGTTTAAAAGCGGCTTGTGATAGTTTATAGTTAACAAATAGGTCACGACGAGTAGCAGGGTCAGTTGTTGCTTGTCTTCTGAGGTTTCGTAAATTTCTGCGATCACTAAGTAAGATGTGAAACCACCAAGAAATACCAGTACGTGTGTGAGTCTTTTTTTTTGTTCGAAATATTGTCGACATGATCTCTTACAGCAGGCTGTCAGCTGGTTTTAGACGTTGTCGAAATCCACAGTTGTATTGCATTCTTTGAGATTCTTGGTGAATGTGTCAATAAAAGGCGGCAAATGCCTCTTTAATGTTTTAGTTCCACCATAGAAAGTTTTTGAAGAGTGTTCTGAAAATGACAATGAAGGTGGCATGAAAACTAAAAGTAAAAGCATTATGATCACTTAAAATGATAAAGTCATGGACTGTCCAATCTTGCATTAGCGGTGCTAAGTTAGTAATTGAAAGTGTGAGGTCCGACTAGCCTTTTGCAGGAAGAGTATCAAAAGTCTATGGAGAATTAGTAGAATTTAGAATCACCAAGTGATTAAATTCAATGTAATCTATGAGTGGAGCCGATCTTAAGATTTCAGAGGTTGAACCCCATAGTGAGCTCGATGTATTGAAGTCTCATCCTAAGATATAATTTTTGAATGAGCATAATTTAAGGTAATCTAGTTCAAATAGTAAGGAATCAATATTTTGACTGGATGGGAAACAAGCAGAAACGATCAGAAAGCAACCTTCTGCTGCATCCAAGCCTATGGAGATGACATGCTCAGTTGTCTTCTCTATCATGGGAGATAAGAAACCATTGTAGACTATTGCAGCCAATTTATTATGAGACAGAAAGATCCTATTACTAGAAGAAGAACCAATCAGAGTGTTATCTTTAGTAGTATACGTTTCTTGAAACAGACCTGTGTCCGTTCCCAGTTCAAAATGTTTCTGAATCTTATGATTTGTTGCAACCATGGAGCTTTGTATGTTAGACTGTAGAAATTTTAGTCTTTTGAAACTATGAAGAGAAGTGTAATTTAATTCTGATTGGAGTTCCTCACCTGAGCACTGATAACGTGGATTTCGTACCAGTGCCTTAACATACCCTTGTTCCCCAGAGGAAAGTAGGCAATGCAAGTGAGGTGTAGTGATCTTGCTGGCCAATGTCCTGGACACCCCCTGCGGACCCAATGTTGAGGATACATTGTATTTCGGTGGAGATGCACATGAAGACTGTAATGTGAGGGGACCACATCACGCTGAAACCATAATGAACTTGTTTTCTCAACTAGTTCGTTCCTTTCCTTTCTTGTGTTTTGCATCGTCCCTACCGCACTAGGAAAGCGTTTCCGACCCTGCAATGTTGTGTAATTTTCCATTGCCTAGGTCTACTCTATCTCTTCTAAAAGTTTATAATCGATTTGCTAAAACACCCTGCATAGAGCAACATGCAACTGAACCCCATTTATTTTCGCACACTTGTATTTTTTCTTTGCCTAATATAGCATATAATATATATTATAGTATATAATAATGTAGTTAATTTTTTAGTGTGAATAATTTAATAGATCTAAAGAGAAAGCCACATCAGATTTCTTTCATTTACGAACTCCTGCCGTCTACAAAATTATACATTTTACACTCTATGCATTTTATTTTTAGTTCAACAAAAATACGTTTTCGATACCAACCAAAAAGGAGGCCAAAATCTTTAAATTTTCCGCAGATTAAATAAAGCGCAAGGAATCTTTCATCTTTGAATAAAAGTTTTTCCTTGACCTAGAAAAATCTGACCACGAATTTTGAGCCGATGAACCCAATAAAATTTTTGAATGCGTTCATTATTATTCCACGCATAGTGCTGGGGAAAAATGTCCAGATCGGAATGTAACAGAAGCGGCCAAGAGCAGCTGTAATGTTGTGACACAGGAATGCGCCAACAAAATCGCCAAGGTCACGGTCACTTGAAAGTCACGCCCTGTCACTTGAAAGATGAACATCGTAATGAGTTACGAATTCCACTGCTAGTCGATATGTGAGTGATGCGCTTTAGGAAAGGGGATCGTGTATAAAAGTTAACTTGCATTAAATAGTTTTTTAAAGCGTATCTCCGAAAAAACCTGTTGGGAGACGGTTAATCATGATCGTTTTAAAAAATTGGAAGTCTGAGCCGAACCTTCTTTGCGTGGCCATCCTTCAGAATATTTTGAAATATAAAATATTTCGTGTTAAACTCGAAAACGAAATGAGCGAAAGTTTAGCTTCTGCCAGTGGCAACAGAGAGTCGAAAAAAACTTTGAAATAAACTGTCTGTGTCTCTTAATGGAATTTGATTCGAATGGGGAATTATTCCCATCTTTTGATCTAAAATTAATCTTGAACCATGTAAATAGCGTAATATAACAGATGTGCGTAAATAAAAAGTCATTAAGACTTATTTTAAGTTATGATTCGAGTTGAATTGGATCACGAAATCGAAAGATCTCCCAAATAGAATCGTCGACAATTTAGAATTCGTGAATTAGAAATAACATTTCGTGAAATAACGTAATAATTTATTCTATCTACTTACAAAGTTTATTTAAGCAAAAATGTGCTTCCTTCTTATATGTTTCCTTACAAAGAATTAAGCTCATTCATATATTACACTGCAGTGGTCTTAAACTGAAATTGCAAACGGGGCGAATGCACGATCACAAAACGGCTGGCGGGTCAGATTTTATGTAAATGAAATATTTTTATTAATAAAAAATCTGAAAAGTTTCAGATTTTAAATTACGTCCAAAGAAGCGTTTTTTTACCGTTTTGTGTGTTACCTTTATTTATTAGATATCGTGTTCTTTGCACTTAAACCATAAAATTCAGTTAAGAAACAATATTGCAAAGTAATTTTAAACTGAGCATATCTTTAGAATTTCCTATAGACACGCTGGAGATAAAAACGTTTTTTTCTGTACAACGTTGCCATTGCTCGCTTTGAAATCCTTGAATTTGTTAATCAGAAATTCGTTAAACTTTTACAAAGTATGAAATCGATAATAAAACAAATTTCAAATTTCAAATTTGGGCTTCCGGATCTCATATTCGTAGCGGGATTACGTCATTCAAAATTCGATGTCTCTAGGTGCTGTTGTTTTATCACATTTGGAGAAACGTACATACATTTCTGCAGATGCTTCGTTATTTAATTTCTTTAAATATAACAGAGGGCTGCAATATTTCGTGGCAACAATTTGTAAAGTGATTCAGACTTTGAATGTTTCCGTCGCAAAACGAAAACAATAGTCCTTCAGGGACCAAACAATAGTCCTTTCAGCCCTTTGGGCTAATAATAATAAATTAAATAATAATTTATTTATATTTAAATAATAAATTTCTTGTTAATAAGGAATAAATATCTTCCTTAAAATTTTCTAAATTATATTAGTTTTAAGATGGTTTTCTAAAAATTTACATAACTGATGTACAATATATATGGCGGCCATAGTCTTGATTTATGTATACTCGTTTAACATTAAATAAGTAAAAATTTAAAGAATTGTAACAGATTCAAAGTTTACTTGTGTCTTGATTTATTATTCTCTAATAGTCTTAGTATACATAATATGTATATAGTTTATTTTTCAAAAAAATATTAAATATGATGTTCCAAAAAAGGAACATTGGCATGTAAAAGGTTAATATTAAATAACTAAGAATTAAAAGAATTCTAACATTTCAAAGTTTACTTGTGGCTTGATTTATTATTAGCAGCCAACAGTGTTGTAAACTGACTATTAAGTCAGCTTACAACACTGTTGGAAACGTTCAATATTCAAAATTCAGTGACTCTAGGTATCGTCGTTTCATCACAAGCGAGAAACATACATACATTTATGCACATTCTTAACATTATTTCATATCCTTAAATGTAATACAGGGCTGAAATATTTCATGGCAACAATTTGTAAAGTGATTCAGACTTTGAATGTTTCCGACGCAAAATCGCAAAACGTAAACAATAATCCTTCAGAGACAAAGCCCCTTTGGACTAATAAATAAAACTGCAAAAACGTCAGAAAACTTTCAGATTTTACATTATGCCCAAAGGGGCGTTTTTTTAACGTTTGGTGTGCTACTTTTATTTGTTAAGTATCATGTTCTTTCCACATAAAATTCAATTCTATAGCAATATTACAAAATATTTAAAAACAACATATCTTTAGAATTTCCGATAGACAGTCTCGCCCGCTGGAGATGAAAATGTTCTTTTTTTCCCCTTAAAATGTTGCCATTCCTCGTTTTGAAATCGTTGAGTTTGTTAATCGAAAATTCTTTAATGTTTGAAAAATATCAAATAGATTATAAAACAAATTCGAAATTAAAAATACGAGATTACATGGACTCACGTTCGGGTGGACGATTACGTCATTCAAAATGTAATGGCTTTATTTGCTCATATTTCAACGAAAATATCCATTTTGATCGCTATAGAATGCAATTTACGATGTTTTTGCATGAGATATGTACGTAAGAACTAAATAAAGGACTCTTGTTTTCAAGATGGATTATAAAATGGTTTTAAAATGAATTCAGAAGAGATTTTTTTTCGTGACGACTGTACTTGCCTACGTATGCATGTATCTCGCATAACTCAAACATAAGTAGCCTCAGAACGTTAAACTTTTGTATATAGGACTGCTATAACATGTAGTTGTGCACCTCCCCTTTTGGTTGCAATCGGCCGGACTAAAGGTACATAAATATATATAAGCACCCACTCTGTTGCTCGTCTCCGTGAACGCAGTTTTTGTTTGTTACATGTTGGTAAATTGGGCGTTTTTACTTTAAAAGTGGTTGAATTATGTTGTTCTTATCTTCCGGTTAAGATTTTTAAGCCTTTAGATAATCTGAATGCAATAGTTGTAAAATTATGAACAATTTAAAAGATATTTGAGTGCGACTAAGCCTAATTTTTTTTACCAAAGCAGCCATATTTGTTTACATTTGAAACTTAGCAGAAGAGTTAATTAAGTCAGTTTCTGCACTTACAGTGTCTTTTCTGCGAGTTGGACCAAAAGTAAGCTTTCAGTTTAGTGCATCGAAAAATCTACCTTCTTGCCCGCTGGCCGAATTGCTTGTTTTTACATAGAAACTCAAATTTTAATTGTAAAAGTGTTTTTTTAACTGATTTTAACTGTATTAGGTGTTTTATGTTTTTCTGTATTTTACAGTTTTTTTTAATGAAAATGTTTTGAGTTTTTATGTATTTTTGCCTTGCCGCAAAGTCAGAATTGAATTGATTGAATGAGAAATGTATCTCTAAGGAAATTCGAGGAAATAAGTTTAAATGAAATGCAACAAAAAATGTGTGTAATTAATAGGCCGTACAAGGAAATCATGTGGTGTCTACATCAGATTTTTTTTTCAATAACTAGACACTTCCTCGAAGCAGTACCATAACGGTTACACCGATATTGCATTTCTAGGAAGAGGAGAAGGACATACACAAAAGCAAATAAACCTTATGCGGGAGTTAAACTGGTACCTAGAATTTGGAACACAGTAAGCCACCTTTAATACTTAGATCGCTCTTACTACTGTTATACCCCTCAGGGGTTCTCTTCTGTGAGTACAGGTGTGGCAATCCCGAGGTACCCTAGCCCTTCAGGGGATCATCTTCTTGGTGAGAAGGTTGTCACGATCCTGGAGCCCCAGTGATCTATCCTCTTTTCCGTCTCCTTTTTATTCTCAGGCAGGCCTTCCTTTCCTTACTTTATCTAATACAAGTTTCTGTTTTATTCTAACAGCGATTCTTAACAATCTTTTGGTTGCTTCTTTTATTATTTTTAAGTAGTTCCTAACAGGTTAATCCTTCCCCGAACAACAACACCCAAGCTTACATATAGACTTTATGAGGCTCTTAGCTGTCTATTCGGCTGCGTTCCCGGGGCAGAGTTGAGCAGAGAGTAGATGGTTTCTGCCACTGTAAAGGGCCGTTCACACTTGATACTCAACGACGCTATCGAAGCTAAGCGACGCATGGAACGCCGCTCTATCTAACCTAGCTCGTTCGCACTTACTGGGAGCGTTTACTAGCGACAAGCAATAAGCAAGTAGAAGATCGCGCTCGCTTTCATTTGTTTACATTTCGCAGGAGACAGTCTTCCACCGTGAATCTTTGATCGATACAGCGAAAACTGAGCGACATTTTTTAATGGTTTGACCGAAACGTATGGTGAGCAGAAAAAAACGAAAATGTATTTTGTTGCTGAGTTTTCTTCTTGGTCATTTAGTACACAGGTTTCGAATCATCAAAAATTATTTAGAAAAATAAAAACATGTTTCATTATTATTATGTTTTATTGTTGTTATTTAATTATTATTATCAGTATTTTCATTCCAAATGATGAGCGAGTTTATAAAGTTGATGCGATTCATTTTATTATTTGTGGTAATAAACAGTACCTTTTTTTATGATGAGAAAAATTTAAAAGAAAGAAAAATATTACATTAACGCTTTTGTCTATACTTCGCTTTCACTATTTTTAATTCTATTGGTAATTTTGTAATACAATTAGATATTTATCTGAGATCATTGATATCAGTAATTTAATTCTCCCAATTCAAAATCTAAACACAAAAATAGTATTAAATGGAAAAGAAAATTACTTATTATTGCGATGAAGACGATTTGAAATCATCATCTAAGCGCATTTTATGTGTATTTTTGTAGTTCTTAAAATCCACTATCCCATATAACGGGATGTCGCTGGATTTCGGCAATTAGACTACAATTTTCGTTTATGTTAAGAAGCAACAAGATCCAAAAAATAAAGAAGCATCTTATCCATTATACAGTGATAAATTAAAATTAAAAGTGTCTTCCTCAGAAGATTTTGCCGATATTTTCCCGATATTCAAAGATCCTAAAATTTTTAATTTGCTTCAAAATATATCTACATTAGCACAAGAAATTAAAGAAACGCAGAGTACCCATAATGGCCTGGCAAAAAATGGCGCTCAGTGAAAAAAAAAGTACGCGTGGGGCTCGAATCCCCGATCTGGAAGTCTATAGCTTGATGTCTCTATCCGCTCGGCTGATACTTCTTAGACAGTTCTTGCGAACTGAAGTATATGTTCTGGTGCTCTGAATGCAGGAATTAATTTTTGATGGGTATTTTGCCTTTCTTTAATTTCCTGTGCTAATGTAGATATATTTTGAAGTAAATTAAAAATTTTAGGATCTTTGAATATCGGGAAAATATCGGCAAAATCTTCTGAGGAGGATACTTTTAATTCGAATTTATCGCTGTATTGTGGATAAAATGCTTCTTTATTTTTTGTATCGTTTTGCTTCGGAAGATATGAGCAAAAATTGTAGTCTAATTGCCAAAATACAGCGACTACCAAGATTTGCACTTCTCATGATGACGCACCACTTTTTAAGATTTTTAAAATGAATTTCTGTATAGGGATAATAACTGTGGAGTAAAGGCCGTCAGGCCGTATACTGGTCCCCACTTTAAATCAAATTATTCAATCAATCGCTCATATCGTCAGCCATCTTGTTTATTTAACTTAGCGCGCTTCTGTTGATGATGATGATTTGAAATACTCTTCTGATTGGTCGGTTACATGTGTCGACTAGCTCCGTTTTGCGTGAAGTTCAAATTTTTCAGCTGGATCCGTAGTGACAAAAAACTGGTTTTCTCTAGCTAATTCGCTGTGTTTGTTGTGTATATTGTGTTCCCTAGCTTCGATATGTCCCAGTGTGAACGCCGCGTAAGGCTAAGGCCAGGTCAGTGATCTTCCTAGGTGGCGCTCATTCACTCACTACTGTTATTCCACGCATTCTCCTTTTCTGTTTTATGTAGACTGGTTTGTTTTACGCTGACAGCATAGAACAGTAATTTTTCCATCTTTCTTCAATAAATAAATTGAAAGTTTAGTTTTTTTAAAAAGAGTCCAAGTAATCCACTTTGGTAAACTGTACTATGCCTGTTGGAATAGTTAAACAAATCTGTCGTGCAGAAGTAATTCCTCTAAATACGAAAGCAGCGAGTAATTGATAGTAATTCGGTCATAATATCCTAGTAGACGTTTACACAAGAAGAATTAAAATACAAGACACGGTCTTGCTTTAAGCTAAACTCAGGTTACAGCAACAATTCAATTCGCCATCTCGCAGCTACGTCATTGATTATCGCACGTATTCTCCGTTGACCCGCGGAAGAAAATAGGGCGGATGATAAAAATGACATAGCTATTCCTTTCCGAAATTAGTTCATGGTTGCTAAAGCGGGCGGAGGTCATCAAAACACATTCCAGCGAAAATATCAGATTCCAGGAGAGCGAAGTTATTATTTCCACGGCAGTTGACAGGAACAAAAGGGGCTCTGAAGCAACTAATTTCCACACTGTTAAGAAGTCACGCCTTCGATAGAAAATGAAGAATGTGGATTAAATTTATTCATTCCATAGCTCGACATGATTTGAATTACAGAGCTACGTTGAAAATGTCAGAAGTTTCTGGAAATGTGAATTTTACAGAAATGGGGAAACGTTTAAACGGAAGTATAAAATGCGCCCATTTTTCTGTAGTTTTATGCGTTTATCTTTTCAAATTTTCAAGATGATTGTTCATAGAGATCGTCGGCCATATTCGTGGCAACGATCTCTATAAACAATCATCGCTGAAAGTGGGTAATATTTCTGAGATCATAAACAAAACAATTAAGCGGTGTTGGAACCCCCCTATACCGAGAATGTTAAATTGGCCATTTTCGATGTGCCTTTTTTCAAAATCTGCTGTAGATACATTCTTGAAACTTTTTGTGCAATTAAAGTACACCTATCTGATTATACCAAAATGAGCTTTTGAAACTTTTTAAATTTTAGAGTAATTTATAGAATATTTTATTAGGCATAGTAAAATTTAGCACTTTCCTCTCACAGCAAAATTTGTGAATTTTTTTTTCTTAATTTATCACAAAAAGCTCATTTCAGTAAATATTAGGAAATATAATAAAGAAGCCATAAACATTTTAGGTACCTGGAAGCAATAGTTTCTGAGAAAAGGTACATCGAGCATAAAAAAGTCACGTTTGGAGAAAAACGCGTTTTTATGTAAAAATCCTCAAAGCATTCAATGATAAAATAAAACTAGATTTTTTACAGTTCTAATTTTCATAGAGATTAAAGTATGGTATTTTTAGAAAGCTAAAAGTGTAAAGAATTTGAAAATGCAAAAATCCCAAATCACCATTTTTGGAAGATTTTTGGCTTCCAACACCCCTCAAAAGTGGTTTCTCCAAGCCGACCATTTCTACAGAAGATCAAAAGAAGATCTAAGTAAGGATCTCAGAAAGGATTGAATGTGTGCTGTGTCATTAATTAAATAGTATGTTATATATTTAATATAACACGTTAAATATTACGTTGAACCAAAACTTGGTAGTACTTGTACGATTAACACAAATGGGCATTCGTGATTTTATTCAGGGAATATTTCTATGAAATTTTTGTGATTACTATGATACTCGGTAAAGAGTTTCAGCCTTAAAAGAGCACAACACTTCTCATAATAAATGCCAAATATTTAAGACGTATTAACATACATTATTAATTAAGTATTAAAATATTCATAGAAATTAGAGCTTCCTTCCAAAAAAAAATAGAAGTGTTAGAGCTCCTCGGAAGGTTGGCGGGAGCGGTTAATAAAATATACAGATAAAATAATAATAAATACGTAATATAATTAAATAAGGTGCGGTAGAAAATTTAAAAAATCTGAAAGCTTTCAGGTTTTATATTACTCCCAAACAGCCGTTTTTTTCATTGACACACACGTACACGTTCTGAATGCCACATTTTGATAAAAATATATAAAAGCAGCATATCTTTAGGATTCGCAATAGACAGTCTCACGGGCTGGAGATAAAAATATTTCATTTCTTGCAATTGTAGGGATTTATATTTATTTTAAATAACCAGTTTAATTTAGTTTAAGTTCTTTTCTTATAAGCCTTAATTCCTCTAATTGTTTATGCCATAATATTTAAATTTGGTAGCGCGCGTGAAGTAATACAGATTCTACCAGTGGGAGAAAAGGTTTAAGTATTAAGTTCTAGAAGGAAAAGTTAGAAAGTGGTGAAAACTCTGTGCTTGTTGTAGCGTTAGCTTCGGCTTAGCATCCAGTGCTGGTTGAACGTGGCGTAACAGCTATTACTTTGCTGCCACTAAATTATCAATGCTCTGTTAGTAAACAGGATAGTCTGAGCCCTGTAGTGTAATTCTACTTGTTAATATCTTCAAATTTTGAATTTAGTTCTTACTATTTCAGTTACCACCCACCCAAGCAGAAGCGTAGTTTGTTAGCGTGGAGTTGACGCAGTGTAAATAATTAATGAGTGTAATAAAGAGTAATTTCAACTCTTCTTCTGTGCAGTCACTATTCTCCAGAGTCCACGCAAAAGTTAGCCAAATAGACCTTACACAGTATTGCCACTCATCGCTTTGAAGTTGTTGAGTTTTTTAATCAAAAATTCATTTACGTTTTACAAACTATGACGTGAAAAATATGAAATAGGCGAAACAAATTCTAAATTCCAAATTCGGGCTTCCAAGTGCCCAAGTTCGGGTGGAGGACTACGTTATTCAAAATTTGATGATTCTAGGTACCGTTGTTCTTCCAAAATGCGAGAAACATACGTACATTCATGTAGATTCTTTATTATTTAATTTCTTTAAATATAAAACAGGGCGGTAATATTTGATGGCAACAATTTGAAAAGTGAATCGACGCAAAATGACGTTTCGACATTGCCCATTTGGGATAATAAAATATAAGAAGATTAAAAAATTAAGATACATTAATGATAAACAATTTAACATTAAATTAAATTATTAAAAAGTGAACAAATGGAAACAGTAAAGTAATAATAAATAAAAAAAAGTATTATCAAAGTTAATTCAAGTAATAAAAAAAATGCCTTGTTAAAAAAAATTGTGACTAATATGGGTTGCCTGGCAGTGGAACATAATAGTACAAGCCACAGAAATTTCTCGGAGCAAGAAGGCAAAATTGCACCTATCTCTGTCACTTTAAGCAATGTACAGATGGCAGTACAATTTAGCTTAATTCCGCCCCTAGTTTTGAAGGAGAGAGTCCCTCAAACATCTTCCCGTACCAACAACCTCTCGAAAGAACTTTCGGCTCACCGCTCAAAATTTTGAGTACCCCCATGCCTCAGAGACACTATACATTTATAAACGTCCTGGATTTGAGCCCGGGCACTTCGGTTTAATAGTCAGAGTCACCAACCAGTATCCCATTACGCAACACAAAATAAATGTAAGATGTTTTGCCACTATAAAGGAAAGTTAAGTATTTTAAATACTATTCTCCATGGTCAAATCGTATTAGTTATGCATAGTTTCGATTTTTAATATATATCGAAATTTTCCATTAATAATCCATCAAAAATCGAGAAATACACATAAAAATTCGTATCTTCCCTTCTATTGCAGTTTGAGCCTCTGTTCTCCCACCAAATTAAAGTTCTCCTTGACCAGACTACGTAGGTATCTCATTTAAATTTGTAGGTACAGTAGATCCCGAGACAGCTTCGATCGAATTTAACGTGGGATTTACACGGGGGGGCGGCTTATCATCTGCAAATAACTGCGCGGTGAAAAATGCTGACATGGAATCATAGATCCCCTCAATATGTTTTCTAAAGTTTCGATTTTTAATACGTATCGCAGTTTTCGATTAATAATCGATCAAAAATCGAGAAAAACACATGAAAAATCGTATCTCCCCTTCTACTGCAGCTAGAGCCACCCTTCTCGAACCGCATTAAAGGTCTCCTCCAGCAGAGCACATAGGGATCTGAATGATGTTTGTAGGTACAGTAGATCATGAGACTGCTGCGATGGAATTTAATATGTTATTTAAATGGGGGGGCGGTTTCTCGGCGCAAATAACAGCGGGGTGAGAAATGTTGTCATGGAATAATAAATCCTCTCAAGCGCAATATGTTCTATAGTTTCGATTTTTAATAAGTATCGCAGTTTCGACCAAAAATCGAGAAAAATACATAAAAAGTCGTAAATCATGGGGCACGCATTTGCAGTCGAATGCAGCGAACCGCATCAAAGTCGTATCATTAGTTCTCGAGATGTTTGAGTAAATGGGCGCAAAATGATTTTCTCGGCAAGAAACGCAATTTGCGTATATCCAGATGAATATCTCAGAAAAATAGAATCTCATTTTGATGTGGTTTGCTGCTTTTGACAGCATTTCGTTGTCTTAACCTGCCGGTGTGAAAAAAAATTTCGGGCTTCTTCGTTTGGAACCGGGAGTAACCGGAGAACTGGTTTCTTGGGCAAATTTTGGTCTTGATTTTCTCCGTCCCTATGCCAGCGATTGAAACGCGTTTTGCGGTTTTAAAGGTTGAAAAGCCCGGTTTCAAAGGAAACGCGGTTTGAGGCCATAGTGATTTCGAACATCATGTTAAAGTTTTTCGAGGATTTCTTAGGAACTCCTCGACAGAAAATTGCAATTTTTTGCATCTAGGAGAACACTCGTGTGACCTTTCATCTCCCGCAAGAACGGTGACTCTATCTATAATAGGCGTCTTTTAGCCATTTTTTAAATTTTGCAAAAATATTCAAAAATCGATAAAAAATGAAAATTTGAACCGTATTAAAAAACTGAAATAACCAAAATGATTGTCTTAAGACGCTCTATCGTTTATTATTTATCTTATCCTACACGCAATCTTTTGCGTGTAGGAGAACACCCATGTGCCCTTTCATCTCCCGCATAAATGGTGACTCTATTACATTAGGCGACTTTTAGTGGTTTTTTAAATATTGCAAAAATTGTCAAAAATCGATGAAAATAGAAAATTTGAACCGTATTAGAAATCCAAAGTAGCCAAATTTATCTCTCTAGCTCAATTAGGTCCCGGGATCCATATGGGCGTCCTAACCCATCTTAATGGTAACCCAGGTAATGGTGATTTAACACGGTCCCGATTTTTTCGGTCCCCTTTCGCTCCGATTGAAACGCGGTTTGCGGTTTTAGAGTGCCAGCGGGACGTGCTATATTTTTATGTCAAAAAATTTCATTTCGCCGCTGGGGATCATTATTATTTCGAAACCCATGTTAAAGCTTTTCGAGGAATTCTCCCGAACTGCTTGATAGAAAATCGCAATTTTTTGCGTTTAGGAGAACACCTATGTGACCTTTCATTTCCCGCAAGAACAGTGACTTTATCTATAATAGGCAATTTTTTAAATTTTGAAAAAATTTTCAAAATCGATAAAAATAAAAATTTAAAATGTATTAGAAAACCGAAATCGCCAATATATCTGTCTTCAGACTCTCTATGATTTAAAAAATATTTATCTCTCTAGCCCAATTAGGACACGAGATTCATATGGGCATCCTAACAAATGTAGTGGTAACCATGTAGTGGTGACTTAACATGGTCCCGATCTTCTCTTTTCCTATGACTGAAATTGAAACGCGGCTTGCGGTTTTAGAGTGCCAGAGGGGAGGACTATTTTTTCATGTCAAAAAACTTCATTTCTCCATGGGCAGATCATGCTGATTTCGAACCCGTTAATGTTTTTCGAGGATTTCTGTGGAGCTGCCCGGTAAAAAATTGCAATTTGTTGCGTGTAGGACAACACCCATATGCTCTTTCATCTCTCGCAAGAACAGTGACGATAGGCGAGTTTTAGCGAATTTGCAAATTTTGCAAAACGTTTCACAAATCGATGAAAAATAAAAGTTTGAAGCCGATTAGAAAACCGAAATAACCAAAATGTTTGTCTTGAGACGCTCTGTCATTTAAAAAAAGTATCTCTCTAGCCCCGTTAGGACCCAAGATCCATATGGGTGTCCTAATGCATGTAATGGTGACCATATAATGGTGACTTAACATGGTCCCGATGTTCTCGGTCCCTATGGCTCCATTGAAACGTGGTTTGTTTTAGAGCGCCAGCGGAAAGCGCTATATTTTCGTGTCAAAAATTCCATTACTCCATGGGGGATTATGATGAATTCGAACCCCATGTTAAGACACCTGGATGCCTGGGCTCAGTACCCAGCCCCAATCGAGCTATTAAAAGTTTCGAAATAATATACTTAATAACACGTTAAGAAATAAGATAACAAATTTGCATTATTCCAACTGACAACAGTCTCGCAAGCTCTGCTTTATTTCGAAAGCTGTTGCCACTGCTCGCTATCAAAGCCTAGATTTTGTTAATAAAAAATTTCTAAGTTTTGCGATGAAATAAAAATAGCATTGCCAAACGTTAAATACATTATTTCCGATTCCCAAAAATTCGTGGGAAGCCATTTCGACTGTTCCCATCTTCGTACGACTTTAATCAGTAGAAATATTAATTAAAAACTCTGAAAGCGCTAATTTTCGCACTCGTTTGTCCGGGTAGCAACAGTCTGATGCTCTAAATATCAAAATGTTCAGGTGACGTCGCGCTTCGCGATATATACCAGTGATCATTCTTGACTTGATTAGTGTTGTTATAGCTGGCTTTTCGAATCGTAAAGTTTGTTAATCCAAAATTTCTAAGTTTTACAAAATCTATATACATATATAGAAAAGTGTGTATTATTTGTAATGTTATGAATGTTTATTAGTTCGCGTTATTGATTTCTGATCAATTATAATAACTTTTTTGCCACATTTAATCAACTAAAATTGAATATAGGTGAAATATTGGATGGAACTTGAGTTTTTACGACCATTTGGTTAAAAAGACGAAAATCATTAAAACGGCGTGCCATTGTTGCTATGTAATGAGAGAAAATTAGTTCATTTTTCTATCGAAATTTTTTATATTGGTTTCATAGCCCATCAGACTGAAAAATGTATGATTATGATTCGTATTTTTTCATCGTATTTAGAGGAGGATTGGAGCGCTATCGTTTTTTCTGTTGTTAGATACATTACTCTCAATCTAACTTAACTGGCATCGGGTACTTCCGCTAGTTATAAATAAAATGGCATTCAGTATTTACTATCCCATTATCACCCTGGGGTTAAATATGGCCAGGGGCCGCTTTTTATGCTGCTTATCCAGATAATAATAGTTACAGATCCGGAAATCAGGGTGACTAAGTGTTCTCAATTTTGCATGAAATTTAACTGCAAGGGGGTAATAAAATTATGTTATTTGGACAATGCTCAAGTTCTTTATGAATGATATTATTGAGAACGTACCATGGTGCTTTGGAAATCTCCAGAGAACACTCTTCTGTGCAGTTTGAAGATTTTCTTCTGACAGATTTACAAGACTACACCCAGACTAAACAGGCATAATATAACGTAGGCCGCAAAATGGACTTACGCGTTTTGTTGACAAATGTCTTCCTATTCTTTCAACATTAGCAAATTTAGATGTATATTATCCCATAAAAAAATTCAGTGAAGTACTGAAAAAGATCTGCTGCGACATAGAATACATCCTTAAACTTCTGGTGAATTAAAAAATTGGCACACTATCATATTATTAATAAATATTTGCCGAATATCAGGTTTGTTTTTAGCAGTTTTCCGATTAGTATCAATATTGAAACATAGAGGGCGCCACATCTCCATTTAGCCGGTAGTCGATTTTCATTAGACGCATTTGTTTAACTTCGGGTAACGACATTTGTTTTTTATTTTTATTTAAAAAGTCCAGCAAGATTGGATTAATTGAAAGTTCTTCTAATTTGGATTTGAGAACAAAATTACTCTGCGGGAATTCTAAAGAAATGTGGAAGAAATTGGTTTAAAATATAGTAATTAAAAAAGATATAAAAGTAATTGGAAAAATAAAAAACTCTTGGATTTTTTTGTATTGAAGTAAACTTGGAAAAACGAACTCAATTTCGCAAAAATAACCCTAGAATTTCGAGATAAATTTAAGGCTGTACACAAAACCAAATGCAACCAAAAATAAATTTTATTCGATTAACCAAAATTTTAACAAATAAATTTTATTTATAACCAGGTATAATCAGATAAACCAAATATAAGGAAAAATAATCACAGAAATTCGAGATAAATATACTGCTGTATACAAAACCAAGCATGGATTGAGAACATTAGAAGTTTGTAGTTGTTTTTTCTGTAGTATTGACGTTGTTGCAAACGAAACTATTTTACAGTATTCTCACAACAATAAAGATAAAATGTCTGTGTCGAAAGAAGTCAATGAATCAAAAGACTTAAATTCTTAGTTTCTACGAACTTTGATCTAGAATAAAGAAATTTGAAATTGTTTTAGCATAGGTCTAGCAAAATTTGACTGCTCTACATTCTTTACATGACAGCAGTTTGTAATTAAAAAATTAATAATATATCATGTTTTTAAGAGCTATGCATCTATTAAAGTGACAGATATTTCCAAGTATAGCTAAATTATATCTCTGTAGATTTTTTTACTATCTCGTAAATTATACACCTTATTTAAAGCTAGGAAATTTCACATTAAATAATTTCTAACTAACTTCAAGAATACCTTCCGTAAGTATTTATATAAAATATTCAAGAAATTTCTTACTTAACATTAAATTATTTAAAGAACGTGCAATTCTGATCTCCGATTTTAAATGTAAAATTTGACAGTATTGTTTGAAAATGGACACGGCTTAGTGCTACCTGATATAGTCGAGATGTGGATGTTTTGATGTCTCAGAAATAGCTGGAATTCAGGCTATTGCACACGCAGCAGAACTACTCCAATCAACTAGTATTTCGCACTTTTTAACTGTTTCATTCACTCCTTAATAAACAGGATTTCTTCTTTCCAAGCATAAAAAAAGAAAAGAAAAGAAAAATCTGAAAGGGCTCAGACTTGAATGATCGCCTCTAAGAGTTGGTTAAGGTTTTTCTACGCTCTCTCAGAGGATCCAATATACCAGTCTGTGCTTTACTCACTCCTGCTAATCCGTTTCTTTTTGTCTTTTTAGCTTTATTATTAAGCTTCATTTTCTTCTAACTTATATGCAATTCAATTGCAAAATTACAAAAACTGTAAAAGCAGCATGTGTTTTAGAATTCTCAATACAGTGTTAAGTGTCGGCGCCCATTTTTCTATTTTTTCAGTCTTTTATCCGTTTGTCCTATATTTATTCCTTCCAGGAACTCTACTGATTCCGCTTGGAGTACACTGTTTTGTTGGTATAAGTGAAACTTTTTTTCAATTGTGAAGTTGGAGTCTAGGTAAATTTTGATTGTGCTAGCTTTACCTTTTAGCTAGGAACCATCTGTACAGGATTAGAGCAATTTCTTTTCTTTTGCTTCTTTTTCCTGCTTAATGTGATGTTATTTTCCTATCCTGGATTGTGCTCGTATGGGTGCGCTGGTGTATTATATTTCTCCGCTAGTTCTAGTATAAAAAGTTCTCTGCTGTAAGTGATCGCTATTCTTTCGTAGTTGTTATCTTGTGGAATTTTTGTTCAGCTCGTATACAAAGTAATGAATTGTTAGCGATTTGAAAGAGGGCTGCATTTAATGTTGTTCTGTACTTTCTTGTAAAGTTGAGAGCAAAAGGTCGTTGGATTACACGAAGTTTTTTTTTTTTGCTTTCTTTTTGTCATCGGTTCTACCCATATATGGCTGCCCCGTATAGGGCAGTTTTCTGGTTTACTGTATAGATAATTTTTGGGGTGGATTTGCTCAACCCCCTATTCTGTTCCGTTTATTCGCTTTACATTTGTTATGATTCTGGAAGTCTTGCTTTTAATATAGTCTAGACCAGGAGTTCTGAACCATAAGCTGGCGGGTGCCATGGCGCTGCCTGATCGTTTACCTCTTTGAGGGTCAGGAAAAGGCAGTTAGCATTTTCAGGGAAACTCTTATTTTATTTACTGTATCAGGTGCTACAATGAAATTATTTCGACAATTACACATATTTTGTCCAAGACGCGTGAAAAAAATTACCACTTCTCGTAGTTAGTGTCAATGGCAACCGCCCACAGAACACATCCCTACAAATCAGTCTCTATGGTACTCATGGAACAGTTTTTCTCTTTCAAGCAGGGTGCAACTTTTCATGTGCTTGCATTCCCACATTGTTCTTACAGGCTTTTTCTTGGTGCTGCAGAGTGCACATCGTCGTGACGTTGTTTTCGATGGCTGATGCTTATTTTCTTGAAGACGAGTTGTTGCATCAACTACTGGCTTATGTTTTTTGATTGCCATCTAGTGAGCTATAAGGGAACTTCAGAAAGGTCAGTCTTGAAATCCACTCACACGAGTGAGTAAGACGTTCAATAGAAAAGGTGGTTACTGTAGGTAGCCACCGCCCTTCAAAGAGCCAACGTGTGCCCGTCGTTTTGCAATCCCAATAAAAATGTTTTAGTTTTCAATAAAATTCTATGCGAAAGTGTTTTCTTTTTTTTTATGTTCATATATTATTAGCTCTGTTCAACTACAAATTCACCTTGCATATGTAAATGCTGCCCGCCGTCTAACAGATATTCTAGAATGTGCTCTTAGGGACAAAAAGGTTGGAGCCCCTGGTCTAAACGGTCTATAAAATTAAGCCTTTTATGAATGATGATACCCAAGTGTTTTGGGGCGTTAACTATATTTATTCTATTTCCTTCGATTTCGAATTGTGCAAGTCTTGTGACCTTTTGTGAAGGTTTTGTGGATAATTAGGACTTGTGATTTTTTCTTGAGAAATTACTAGTTTTTGGTGTACTAGTTTTTGATGTTGGTATAGAGAATTGAAATTTTCTACTGTGTTGCTCACATTTCTTTGTAACTCGGCTCTGGAGCTACCACTCATGAGAAAAGCCACATCGTGCGCCAAAGCTATGCATTTAGAGTGTTGATGTGATTTGTGTTTTTGTCAAACTCCAGATTCTAAAAATCTGCACTTATGCATAAGCCCGTGGACAGGCTCTGACGTTTTTATTTACATGATTGCTAGTTATAATTGGGCTGCATCTGTTGGCAAAGTAATCTTGAAAAATTTTATAATTGCTTTTTGGACATTTTATGTTTTTCAATGTGGCTAAAACCTCCGGCCGTCGTAACGGAATCGAACACTTTTTGAGGTCTAGGCATATCAAAACTGAATCTTGAATCTGTACTTTATTTCTTTTTTATAAGCCCTAGAACTTCATTGATTACAGGTACAATGCTTACAGGGGCAACCCGAATTGGTGTGGGCTTGCTGTATTGGACTTTCTTATATGATGCCTAAAATGGTTCGCTAAGATTCTCTACAGTACTTTTCCATCTGCAGAAAAACTTTATTGGGCGGTAGGAACCTGCATTCTGGCCTTTTTTATTAAAAGCCTATATTAAATTATTATTTATTATTATTATCTGACCTATTCAAAAACTATTAGAAAGAAGCTTGTTCATTCATTAGTTTGAGGTCTAGTTAGCTTGAAGGTAAGGAAAGGTTTTGCGCAGGATCTTGATGAGATAATTGTGGATCCCGTTCGGACCCATTGCTTCGATAAGATTTTGATTATTTTTTAAACTCAAAGGAAGAGAACGGGATGCTGTTGCTCGTTCCTAGTGGTTGGCTATTGTTTCTGTTTATGTTCTGGATAGATAAGCCTTCATTTGAGGAATCATGGAGGAATAAGCATGTATTATTTTCTTGATGCTGTGGGTTCTTGCGTGTTTGTTTTGGTTTGGTTAATGGAATTTGGAATGGACTCGGATTGGGAACGTTGTTGGTACATTTTTTACTTTTGTTCTAATTTTATGGATGGGAAGGACCTTTTGCAAATTTTTTGGCAGCAGTCTTTCGGGAATTTCCTTTGGGAGAAGGACAAGGATTTGTCCGTTTCTTTTCTTTTTAAGCGCTTCTGAATAGGAGATCAGGTTTGCTGGTGGGCAGTGGTTATTCTTGAGGTATCAGATCTGCTCTCTCCTTTTTTTTATGCTTCCCCGGAATAATTGCAGTGATAGCTTGGTGTATCGGGAGGTCTAACATGTTGTTGTTGGGAGGAGGTATGTAGTGCTTTTTTGAATTTCCTGATTGACAGCGTGCTGCTGTAAAACTGATGTTCTCTGCGATGAATGCTGTAGCGCAAACATTAGCTTCGGATATATCACTTCTCTGAGGTTGTCTGTTAGTGCTTCGGGGATGATGCCGCTTGTGTTAATTCAACGGTTAGTAAGTCCCAAAAATTTGAGTGTAGTTTTTCAATGGTTGAAGGTCTTGATAGCTCGGAAGAGAATCTTCGGTGATTGTGATTTCACTCTGCGTTAGAAAACCCTCATGCGGTTGGATAGAATTGAGTTTTATGAGATTAACTGTGGCAGGCGGCTGAGAGATGTTGTCGTTGTTTATTGACTGGTGAGAATTTTCGTGGTATCTTGATGTCATTCTGGAGGTATTTAGTGGTTGGGGAATTTGAATACTCAGAACAGACAATCAGTAGGGATGCGGATTGTTACTGTCTTCTCCTCTTGCATTCCCTTTACAACAAGAGCAACTTGTTGTAAAGGGAATGCAAGAGGAGGAGACACCTATATCTGCAAAACTTCGGCGCGCGGAAGAAAAGAAAAGTTGGTAAGTACTTCATCCATGTTCTTCGATAAAACGAGTGTCACACGTAGTAAATACGTTTAATAAATGCTTAAAATAATCCCCGTTTGTAGCTATACCCTATACATGTGATGTTTCACATGTAACATGCTCATAGATAACAATAAGTCATAGAAACACATACCAAGTAGATGCTTGAAAACAAAATTATTGTACCTGAAATTGTCTCTAAGCTTGTCCTGTGGGTTTGGATCGAAAAAAGAATTAATCAAACACAGCCTAAGTCCTTGTGCTTCGCTGTCGGTTACAGAAAGCTACACAGCACAAATGCATATTCAGTTTACCCTCTTCACAAATCAGAGGATATAATTGGGAACATTAGGTGTATTAAGTATATAATAACACGTGACTGAACTTCTGGGCACTTTCAGTCAAGCAAAAGGCAAACTAATATGGTAAAATGGGATTTACCACAACTTCTAGCATTTCTAAGATTGTTAGTTGGATTATTCGGAGCTCGAACTACCTTTCACCAAGGCCATGAATATAATTCTAAGGCTCTGACTAAAACAGATAAGCGTTCATTTATCCAGATGACGTTAGACATAATAGTTAATAATAACTCGATTGATGAGCACATTGAGGATGTGCGAAACTCTTTTACGCTCCTAAAAACCTGATTTAAAAAGTCAATGGGTCTAAATGTAAATTCACAGTCAAAGAACGTTATTACTTGGGATACAAAATATCACATAGAAATACTGAGATAGATGAACCCAAGTAATTGCAATTAAAAATTATTCATTACTAACAAAGGCAAAAAAATTACTTTTGTTTTGAAGATTTTGTAACTAGTCCAAAAGAAAGATTCCTTAACGCAATAGTTGAAACTGAGTTATTAGGATCGTATTCTAGGAGACAGATAATGAAAAAAAAGATTTTATCTAATGATAATCAACCACTTCCGAAAGAGTTCCTTTCGAACCACTATGAAAAGTGAGGCTGTAGGCGTCCACAAAAGCCATATCAGTGTTATTTAAAAATATGTTTTATCTTAAAATATTGGACTCTGGCTTACATAACATAGGACAATGACCCAGAATTCACGAATCCGTTTTTGAGGAAATATGAGTGGGCCTTGACATAAAGCATTTTAAGGTTGTAGAGTTTCCCTTATTTTGCATAACATTTATTTTAATTTTGATAGCTTTCCTGAACCTCTCAATTTCCCCTAGTATTTTCAAGTCAGGATGTAAATTTAAAGTTAAGTGAAGTGAGTATTTAAACGAGTAAACCTCTGAGTTTATTCAGAGCGTGTTTTCGCTAGCCAGTGCACGTTTCCTTGCTATCTCTTTGTTACACTAGTAAGTCTTTTGGCCATTTCGAATTATCATCACGCCTGTTAGGTTTTTGAGAGTCAACCTGTTACGTGTAAATTAACGTGCTAATCCAGCACTATTATATTTTAGATTAGTCTTGAATTATATTCTACATTTAAGTTTCTCACCGCAAGTTGACGGTGTTTTGTAACGGACGAAGATCGTACCTTTCTGTTAAACTTTGAATTAATAAAGGGTTTAATTAATAAAGGGTGCTGGTAATTTGTGCACTCCTGTGTGAGAATTCGCCAGGTTCATTGTAGGATCTAGAGACATCTTATGTGGAGTAGTAGAGCCAGATCTTACAAGGTGATCTTTTATTGACAACATATGACAGAGCGGATAAACAGAAATATAAATCCTGAACTACGTAAAAGGTTACCATTTACTCTGAAATAGTTGTTTGAATGATGTTGTATGTACACATTAAGGTCAACAAAACATGAAACAACAGGAAAGAAACGTGCAGGATTATTTTTGTGGTTTATGTTAATTACACTACTCGATAAAACATTCTTTGTAGGAAGGAGGGAAAAGGATTTCAAATGAAAGGTATTCAAAAGTTAGCTATCGAAGAAACTAATAATGCTGATACAGCCCGCGCCAAGCAATGAGGAAAGCGTGGGAAAAGTATCAAGGTATGTCACAGTCGCCTATCTTGATTGTCTCTCCCACTCTTTTCCTCATCTTAATAATAATATAATTTTTGCTTGAAATATCAAGCTGTGCGATCTGGTCACGCGACGACCCAAACAAGATCATAAGGTCTATTTTTGGACCAGGTAGATCAAGTCGTGTTCCTCTCATTTGTCATATTCCTCCGCTATCTTCTGCTAGCGTTGGAAAACACTTCTTGAAATTTACGGTCCATTTCTATTTAAATTGCAAGATCGACGGTAATTACTTCAGAGGAAAGATCATGCAGAAAGATCAGGCTAAATGTACATCAGTGCACTCCCGAATAGACGGGAGATAAGGAAGGTAAGAAATTCGAAATTCAAATGATAATGTATTATGCCATATCTCTTAAGGAAGATAAGGTTATATATTCATGTGTTATGCCATATACAAATAACCTGCGCTTATTTATGGACGGGAAATAAGGAACGAGCGGACATGGCATTAATTTGGGAATTTTTATGAGCAGCCGCTGGAGAAAGTCAAACAAGCTCTCGGGGATGAATCGAGCTTGGAAGAGTTCACTTTGCGCAGCGAGTGCATCTATGGCTGTGGCAGGCTCGCCAAGGAAGAGAAATTAGTCCGTCGCAAAGAGACGTGCAAAACGATCTAGGATTGAACAAGCTTAGAAGGAGATTCTTACCGTAACAGCAAAAGGTGATCGGAGAAATTCATATTTGGGGAAAACAGTATAGCCGCTTAGCGCAGTATTCGGCGTCGCCATCAGGCAAGCTGACAAGCAAACTTAAAGACCAGGAGAATTTAAGGAGGTCTACGAGATTCTGCAAGCATTTGAAGAAATTATCAAGGTAACTCAAACATGAGGGAATTCTAGGGATATCTGAAAGATTTTACAGTAAGCTGGGTAAGGAAAGAGGGAGACAAAAGCTTATAAAATGTTTTACTAAAGAATCGACAGAAACAATCGGAGGTCAGAGAATACCAAGAAGTCGATCCAAGAGATTGCGCGAGTGAGGAGGAAGAAGGAAAAGGCTTTTTTCCTTTGTATAATATATTATCCTTATTCAGATGGCACCGACTGGAACTTTATTAACCATTTCAAACTATTTTACCAGCTTGAAGTCCGTTTTGATTTCGGACGCTGCTATCCTCAGAATGTTGCCCACCAGTGGTCGAGTAATTAAAAACGCTGAATGCTCGTAGACTGATCCAGCATCAAATCCAGGGGAACAGACTGGCTGCATGAGTGTTTTCGTGTTCTTTTTTCCCATGTGCGTTAGAAAGTCCTCCATGGAGGCATTCTTTCTCTTCGGCATTTATTTATTTTAACCGCTGAGCGGGTTTCTGACTTAAGGTAGTGACCAAACGGAATAATACCCGATCAGCGGAAAAAAAATCTATATTTTTCGCTAGTAGAAAGAAATATTTAGAGTAGCGAGGTTTGTTACATTGAGGTTTGCACGTAGTGCTGCAAATAATTCATATATACAGACTATCATAATCTAATAAGAATGTTCTTATTCTTGATATTGAATCGGCTGCCTTCGGTCTTACGAGTCTCCTGAGAAATATAAATATAATACAATAGCACAATACAACAGTAATGCTTACAAGCAGATTGTCCATTACGAGTCCATAAACAAATTGTCCATAATGGGTCCATAACAATGTGGAGTCGGTGTGTTCTTTTTGTTAGTATAAAATGTAGATCCTACGTAAAAGACGAATTAGCGAACGCTCACTATGTTTTTGAAAAATAGCTACTGCAGATGAAGGTTTTAAATAACATTTTTGTTTAAAATAAATTAAACAGATGTACGTACTTGGTGCTCACCATTCATCACCACTTGTGGCTAACTAAATCAATGCAAAATGAAAATGTAAAATGCACATTAAATTAAGAAGGCTAACGACTGGCTCCTTAGCTTATTAACTAAACGCTAAATCGGCTGCGCACAGCTAAGCTGAGGCTAGAAATATCAGTGTAAACTCATGAGTGTCTAATACCGACTATAGAGCTAAATTCCGACACGCAGCATGAACTCGGAACTATCTCCGTTACTACTCCTTTTCGAACTCTTGAAACGCAGGTTAAATATCGCTTCTGAAGAACGTTTAGATTAGCATATTGCGTCATTACAAATTTACATTGAAAAAAACTGCAGGAAACTGAAATCAGGAGGGAAAGGAAATTAAAGTTAAAAATAATTGGTTAGAATAAAATAAAGTCCTTACAACATGTCAAAAATGAAATTTGTTCTAATATTTGACAATAATAATCCAAAGTCAATATTTATAGTTCAAAAATGCGTTCATAATGGGTCCATGAATTGTTACAAGAAAAAAAAACTCATCCAGAATAAGCCCATAACAGATACATAATGAAATCTTTTAGGTATGTAATCTTAATAGCGTTGCCTTAATCCAATAAATTCAGTTTCTCAGAATATTCGATAATGATTCTAAAGATAACTCTAGTGAGGACTATAGTAGAGTATCTTGCTAGTTTGCAAAAACACCAAGACATATACACTCGTTTCAGCATCATGTTCTGTTGATGCCCGGCTCTACCATTGGTCGAGAGTTTAAGACCGTAGAATACTGATAGTTTCAAACGAGTTCAAACGCAAGCACGTTTGATTTTAGGTATAAGGTATTTTCTCCTTCCTTCCAGCTTGCCTTCGTGGTGTAACGGTAGTACGCTTGACGCGTATTCGAGAGGTCTAGGTTCGATCCCGGAGAGGGTATTGCACATTTTTTATATCTCCTGCTTTAAGGAGAGGAACACTAATGACTTTACATCGGTTTTCGCTCTCTCTAGCATAAATACCATGCAGTTTCCCTTAGAAATTCCTCCACGGCGGCATCCCTTTTGCAGATTTTTCATGTGTCACGCCATATTCTAATAACTTGGGCTTATCAATGGATCGGTACCGATTGGTGAACATTTTTGATATCTCCTGCTTTAAGGAGAGGATTACTAATGACTTTACATCGGTTTTCGCTCTCTCTAGCATAAATAACATGCAGTTTCCCTCAGAAAATCCTCCACGACAACATTCCTTTTGCAGATTTTTCATGTATTGTTCCACATTCTAATAACCTGGGCTTATCTATGGATCGGTACAGATTGGTGAGGTTCTTATGTAAGGATATTGAAACTCTTCGGAAGATTCTCGATTTAGGTGAAGTGAGAATTTACTCTTAATGTAGTTGCAGATGCCTGAAGTCTGACCAAACGTAATAAATATTTTGTAAGTAAAAATTTGAAGTACATGAGTGAAAGTTTAGAACAAAATTAATTTAATAAAATAACAAAAATGCGTGAGATTCAGCAAGGGCTTCAGACCGGAGGCCTTATCCAGTCTACTAACCTTGTAATGTTGGTAGACTGCATATCGCCTCTCGGCCTCCCGAACTGTAAGATTTATGGAATTTTTAAAACTCTTAGAACATACGGAATATTTAAATTGCGAAAACTTTGCGGAAGTTTATTGAAATTTTGTATTTGTTATTAATAGTAACTGAGGACTATGAAAGTATTTTATATCTGTTTTTCATTCATATATTGTCTTTAAGAGTTATAAAGAGTTTATTACAAAAAGCCAATAAGGAATATCAATTTTAAAAATTGATCATTACGTTCATTAAGTATGTTTTTAAAAGTCCATTTTAAATTTCATTTTTAATTCATTTTAAATTTTTAAGATGTTATAACAAATATAATAATTAGAAAAAATGTAACAACAATTTTCGTATTATTTATTCTTTTTTAAGGTGGAAAACTAGCATTATGTTAAAAATAAAAACAAACAAAAAATTAAGTGTCTACTTCTTAAGAATTAATTTTAGTTCTATATATGTCCTGCAGATGGCAGCACCGAATATCCCTTTGAAATGGAATTCGAAGGGTACTACTTTCTTTAAGCTGGGTAAGGAGCTGAATAAAAAGATTAAATATTTTTTACTGGTTTTTGTGAAAATCTTCATCTGTAAGTGAACTTTTTTAACTGCTATTGATCAATACTGTTGGTGATTTAAATGATTATAATTCTACTGAAAAATATATTTACATTATTATAGATCACGCGACTCCTTATACATGAAAGAAAAGAACTTATAAGAAAAACTTAATGCTTGAAACGCTACCTTTACTTCAAAATTTAAGAATTTTTTTGTGAAACCATAATGTTACACAACTATTAACTATTGCTAATAGACCACAGACAAATGCTAACGTAGAAAAACCTATCAAACTTTTTTTTTGTTATAACTAGATTAAAATGTGAATTAAACTCTTATCAAGGTAAATACATTGTAAGAAATTTTTATGTTGAAATTTATTTTAATCGCCAAAGTGGGCGTAAATCTTTCCGGTGATATAACTTCTTGTCTTTGGATCTGGCAGCGCCAGTTGAATTAGTTTTTGTCTTGAATAAACTTGAAAGTAGAAACCTGAAACATAGTGTTCTTTTGCCAGTGTGATGTTAAGATTGTGTGTGTTCTTGATCAGTATCCTGAAGATTAGATTAGATTATTTTATATTTTTTGGCGCCCAACGTGGGGCTCGAACAGTTTTTTTATTTAAGAATGCAGAGTGTGGTGTTATCGAAGAAAATATTCGTTTGCACGGAACGCGGCAAGATAAATGTTTTGGTGAATGGTACTTTCTTGAAAAGTGAGTTTAGCAATTAGGATTAAATTATTGAAGCCTGCAACAGGTAAGAGAATCAAATTATTTTTGTTGTTATCATGGCAGACAATTTTGTTAAATTGAAAGCTGCTAGAAAAACTTTGAGACAGGCTATTTCTAAAATAGTAAATGTTTTAGAATCTGAAATTAAAAATGACATTTATGATAAGAATATGATAGAAGAAAAATTATTTTTATTAACGTCTAAACAATCTGAGTTAAAAGAAATTAATGGAAAAATACTAGACTGTTTTAAAGGGGACGAGTCCGATATTGAAACAGAATGTAATACTGTGTTAGAATATGATGAAAAAATTAGTTTATGTATTTTTAGGGCTAAAAAGAAACTTAACTCAAATTCTCAGATAGTGAACATTGAAAATGAATCGTCTGGTAACCTTACTGCTGCGGTAAAGATTGAAAATAAAACTAACATTCGGTTACCTAAAATTTCAATTCCTAAATATTATGGTGATCCTAGTTTATTTTTGGAATTTTATAATTCTTTTGAAAATGCTATTGGTAATAATAATGAGTTAACAAAGGTCGAGAAGTTTACTTATCTTAAATCCTTACTCGCAGGACCTGCTTTAAATGCAGTATCTGGGTTTGCATTATCCAACGAAAATTATGATGCCTGTATAAGTTTAATTAAAGAAAGATTTGGACGAACAGATTTGGTTGTATCTTCGCATATGAACAAACTCTTGAATCTTGAACCGGTTAGAACTTCGTCTAATGTAAAAGCACTAAGAACACTTTACGATTCCTGCGAAATTAATATAAGAAGTTTAAACTCATTGGGTATTGTGTCGGATGCTTATGGAACCCTTTTAGGACCTGTTATTTTAAAGCTTTTACCAGACGATATGAATCTGGAGTTTAATAGAAAAAGACATTCTAAACAACACTATAGCCTAACAGAACTTCTCGAATTCATTAGACTCGAAGTGGAAAGTCGAGAAGCTTCTAATTTAATAATAAGCTCAAAGAAAAGGGACACAAATTACGGTGTTAAGCAGAATAAAAGTAATTACTTAAAAGGGGCAAGCATTCCTACTGCTTCGGCGTTAGCTACAGTGACTAAGCAGTATTGTTTCTATTGTAATCAAAATACACATGATGTAGGAAGTTGTGAGAAAACAAATGAGCAAAAAAGAGCTATATTAAGAAACCATGGTCGTTGTTACAGATGTCTTAAAAAAGGTCATGTATCGGCCAGATGTAGAGTGAAACTTATGCCTTGTGAGTTGTGTAATGGTTTAAATCACAATAAGTTATTTTGTAAAAATATTGTTCCTGAAGCCAGTTCAGATATTAAACAGAAAGTAGTTACAGTATCAGATTCTAAGCAGAATGTAGTTGCATCCCTGTCGTTTAACTCTAAGTCTGTTTCTGAAACTGCTGATAAAGGTGTATATTTACAAACTTGCTCGGTTTACGCTTCAGATACAGATAATACTAGAAGTCAAATAGTAAAAATCTTAATTGACGGGGGATCACAGAGGTCATTTATTAGATCTGATTTGGCTAAAGAACTAAAGTTAAGGACTTTAAGAAAAGAAAGGTTACATGTTTATTCTTTTGGGTATATCCAGGGTAGACTAACGGAATATGATGTTGTTCAAATCACACTAAAAAGTATACACTACCCTAATGACTCAATCACTGTGGAAGCTCTTGTTACAGACACTATTTCTGGAGCGATCATAAGAATTCCCTCGAAAAACATTTTAGAAATATTAAAATCGGAAAATTTAAAATTAGCCGATAATGGTGAAGCAGCTGAGGTAAAAATATTGTTAGGATCTGATTCATGTTGGGAAGTACAAACAGGAGAAAAGAAAAGAATAAGTAATAAATTATTTGCAGTATCTTCTATATTTGGTTGGTCCTTGGTTGGATCTTTGGAAGGTGATCAGTCCAGCGCCTGTATTTTTACAACTGGTGTTTCTCATTGCTTGATAGAAGATAATAATTTAATTAATGACTGTTTGCGAAGATTTTGGACTTTGGACCACTTGGGTTTAGAGGAGAAGGAGAATCCTGATGACAAATTAGTTATTGAGAAGTTTGAAAAAGAATTGCATTTTACTAATGGTAGATATGTAGCTCGTTTATTATGGAAATCACATCATGAAAACTTGGGTAATAATTTAGAAAATGCCAAGCGACGTCTAGTATCTTTGGTTAATAAACTAAAAAATGATGAATGGCTTAGGGAAAATTATGATAGTATAATAAACGAACAGTTGAAAAATGAAATAATTGAAGAATGCAATATTGAAAGTTGTGACAATAGTAAAATGTATTACATGCCACATTCTCCAGTGGTAAGAAAAAATGTATCAAAAACTAAAGTCCGTATCGTGTTTGACGCATCTTCGAAATGTAATAATGGGGTATCTCTGAACAATTGTTTGATGCCTGGCCCAAATTTGAATCCTTCTGTTTTGGACTTGATATTGCGGTTCAGGCAATACAAATATGCGTTCTCAGCAGATATTGAAAAGGCTTTCCTCCAAATTGGAATTTCTAAAATTGACAGAGATGTATTACGGTTTTTATACTTTGATAATAATTACAATTTGAAACATTATAGAATGACACGCGTTCCTTTCGGAGTGTCATGTAGCCCGTTTATTCTGGCGTGCACCATAAAAAAGCATATAAAGAAAATAGAGTCAGAAAGTCCAGGTATTTTTGAGATGTTGAACTGTTCTATCTACGTAGATGATGTGTTTTATGGAGCAGATTCCGTGGAACAGGCTTTTAAGTTAAGTACTGGAGCATGTTGCGTACTTAAAGATGCCGGAATGAATTTGCGTCAGTTTAGTACAAATTCAGAGGAACTCAAAAAACTTTGGGATGATTGTGGAATAATTAAGTCAGAAAATGAACTAAATAGTTGCTTAAAAGTATTAGGCCTTAACTGGTGTACGAGTAAAGATGTAATTTCCTTGAACATAGACAAATTGTGCGAAACATTAAATAGTTGCAGAAACACTACAAAAAGAAACATATTAAAGGTGACTGCTACTATTTTCGATCCAGTAGGTTTCTTGGCGCCATTTGTATTACGTGCAAAAATAATAATGCAAAACCTTTGGCAATTGGGTTTAGAATTTGACGACGAAGTTCCAACTAATTGTAAGGAGTTGTGGGCCGAGTGGAGCAGTGAAATTGAAAAATTAAAGAAATTTAAAATTTCTCGAGAATATTTCCCCGGCAAATTGAATCAAAATAAAGATTTCGAACTGCATTTATTTTGTGATGCATCTATTAAAGCGTACGGTGCAGTTGCATATTTTAGATCGGTTGAAGAAGGTCAGGTAGCATTCATCATGGCAAAATCTAGAATTGCACCAATAAAACAAAAACTCACACTTCCAAGACTAGAATTGTTAGGAGCATTAACATCGGCAAGACTTGCTAAATATTTAAAAGAGCTGTTTTCAATTCATGAAGAAAATATCTACCTGTGGACTGACAGTATGATAGTGGTTCACTGGATTCATAGTGCTCCTGAAAGATGGAAAATGTTTGTAAAGAATCGCGTATCTGAAATACAATCATTAACTTGCCCAAATAACTGGAGACATTGTAATGGGAAGTCCAATCCAGCGGACATTTTATCTCGAGGATGTTCAGCCGAATATTTGTTGTCTTCAAGATTATGGAAATCTGGACCAGACTGGTTAGTTGAATCAGTAAGTGCTTGGCCTAGTAAATTTATTGCGACAACGGAGTTTTCTGATACTGATTTAGAGAGGAAAAAGTGTATAAATGATACCACAATACTATCGTCTACTGCAGAAAAATCTAATTCTCTGTTGAATCTTGAAAAATATAGTAAATTAATTAAAGCTATTAGAGTGACTGCATGGATATTTAGATTTATTCACAATTTGAAAAATAAAACTGACAAGAAAATAGGACCCTTGATTGCTAAAGAACTCTTTAATGCAGAACTATATTTGATAAAAGAAGTTCAATATGAACATTTTTCTGTGGAAATTAATAGTTTAAAGTCTGGACAATTGATTTCAAAAAACTCAAAAATTTATGAACTGAATCCTTTTCTAAATGAGGAAGGAGTTTTATTAGTAGGGGGAAGACTTCAAAAATCTACTTTAAGTTTCCATGAACAGCACCCAATAATAATTCCTTCAAAAACTCATTTTACAGATCTTCTGGTACGTGATGCACATGAACGAGTGCTTCATACAGGTGTAGCTAGTACTCTCATGTTCCTCCGTGAAAAATACTGGATAATTAGATCCAGACAAAATGTGAAACGTGTTATAAGAAACTGTGTACTGTGTCAGCGTTATAACTCACGACCGATGCGACAAGTCATAGCACCATTACCTCCATCTAGAATTGAAAAAACAAATCCTTTTGATGTTATAGGACTGGATTATGCAGGTCCACTTTTCGTTAAAAATGAAAATACAAAGTATTATATCCTATTATTTACCTGCGCAGTAACTAGAGGTATTCATCTTGAACTAACAAAAGACCTCACAACTAAATCTTTCCTACTTGCTTTTCGTCGATTTATAGCAAGAAGAGGGTTGTGCTCTTTAATATACTCAGATAACGCGCGTACATTCAAGGCAGCTGACGCGGAGCTCAGAAAGATGTGGCAGGTATTAAGCCATCCCGATGTAAAGAATTATTATGCCGCAAAGGGCATTCAGTGGAAGTATATCATTGAAAGAGGAGCCTGGTGGGGCGGATTTTACGAGAGACTTGTGCGAACCGTCAAAACAATATTAAGAAAAATTCTTGGTAGAACATCACTTCTTCCCGAAGAATTGGAAACTGTACTGACTGAAATTGAGGCGGTGATAAATCGTCGACCCTTGACTTACATCCAAGATAATGAACCCCAAGTTCTGTCACCTGCTCATTTTTTGCTAGGGCAGAAACTTGCTAATTTGCCTCCTGTCAAATACACTCATGAAGTGTGCAGTACTAAAGAAATTCTTTTAAAAGCGTATCTATATCGTGAAAAACTACTAAATAACTTTTGGAAAAATTTTTATAAAGATTATTTGTTGAATTTGAAATCTGCAAATTGTGTGAAAAATCACCGTGCAAAACACGACTTGAGTGTGAATGATATCGTGATAATACATGATGAACATTTACCACGTAACATGTGGAGATTAGGAAAAGTTCTCAAAACTTTTACTGGTAGAGATGGACTAATTCGCAGTTGCGAAATAAAGACTGAAAAAGGCATTATAAAAAGACCTATACAATTATTAGTTAAGTTAGAATGCTAAGAGTATTTATATTGTGTGACTGTATATTTTTTACTGAAAAGTAATCTTAATGCTATAATTACTGAAAAGTAATATAATGGTATTTAAAGTAATGTATATATCAGAAAATTTTAAGGTTATAGAAATGTATAAGTGTATTTAAAATTTTATTTTTATTTTAATCCTGAGAAAAAAAAGGACAGGTTTCTTGTAATATTTCTAGTATTTTAGTTGGATTATTGAAATGTTATTTGTTTAATATTATCTTGAGTTATATAAATTCTTGATTTAAATTCCTGATGCTTGAACAGGAATGTTATGAGAGTAATTCTTAATGAATGAAAGTTTGCCTGATATTCTTTAAACATATGGTAAGTTTTACATGTTCTTGATCTTTAGTTGATATTTTCTTTATTACAAAAACTTGAATTTGTATTGAAATGCATAATGATTCTTGAAAATAATTCTTGAAAATGTTCATGTATTAATGATAATCTTGATTGTTCTGAACTACTGTTCAGCCGGGCCCAGTGTGTAAGAAATTTTTATGTTGAAATTTATTTTAATCGCCAAAGTGGGCGTAAATCTTTCCGGTGATATAACTTCTTGTCTTTGGATCTGGCAGCGCCAGTTGAATTAGTTTTTGTCTTGAATAAACTTGAAAGTAGAAACCTGAAACATAGTGTTCTTTTGCCAGTGTGATGTTAAGATTGTGTGTGTTCTTGATCAGTATCCTGAAGATTAGATTAGATTATTTTATATACATTATTACCTCGTATTACTGAAGAATCACATTCTGTAACAAAATTTCAAGCATCTTATTTAATGTATGGAAAATCACCGTGTGATCGAAAATCAGGTCACCTTAATCGAAAAATCAGGGTCTGTATCCACCAAATGAAGAAGCTAGAAAAACTCTTTAGAGAAGATCTGATGCTTATCGTAATGTAAATAAAGAAAGACATGCCACCCAAACAAGTAATATTAAACTTGGTGCTTTAGTAGTGTATGAGGAATTTCAATATCCTAACACCAGAAAACTCTCTCCTCCTTTTTCAGGCTCCTACCAAATTCTAAAACAATATTCTAAAGTAATTTTTGAAATAGATAAGCCAAATTCTCTTAATAAAAAGAATTCAGAAATTGCGCATCCTACCAAGGTCAGACCTTTTAACTCGCCATAGAGTATAAATTAACTGTCAGAAATAGTAAAATACCTGTTGCTATTCAAAATTAATTAACGTTTATTTTTAAAGTTATTCATTAGCATTTCTTCAAATTTTAAAAAATATTTTTAACCCGACATAACTTCTTAATCCGATAAAGGCTTTAAATCATAACTGTGGCGCTTTACTTCGGAATCTAACCTTCTCTAAAACTAGCTCTTTTTCTATCTTGCTCTTCCCAGAGTTTTTCTGTTTAAAATTCTTTATGCATGTCCATCAATCCCAGAGATAAGGAAAGGAAAACCTGTAAACTACAGTTTGTAATCTGGCCGGAATGGCAGATTCTAAAAAGACAGCATTATTCCAAACTGAGAACTACTCTGTGCTTATTACTCCTTAAATGCTCGCCTTAGGAAGGATGCAAGT
>KK117745.1:0-48633 GCA_000611955.2 Stegodyphus mimosarum
GTGGTTATTCTGGCTTTTGACAGATGGTCACATTAATGTGACTGGACTGTGTATAATATATATATGAATACTTGCAAAGATATGGACTTTGTGCTCGCTAGGAGGCTAGAACTTGTGTAGAAAAGTCAAAGTAAACTGTTTATACTTGGTGAAAAGGCTCTTTTTGTCTATTACAGTTTGTAATCTTCTTGCGTAGACTCAATAAATGTCTTAAATCGGATGAGAGAATTTTCCAATTGGTTGAAAAGAATTCTTTTAAATTCATTTTTACTTGAAAGCTTATGCTGTCTCAATTTTGGTCTAAAGTGTGCCAAAAATTCTTGATTGTATCCAGATTAGGAGACTGGGGATTGGTTTCTAATCTACGGGAAACTTTGTACAAGAACTATTCTTTAGTTACCCTCTGTATGTGCTTGGTGTCGTTGCCTTGCTGCACCTGGAAATCATTTTGTAGACCATCGCCTGACGCGCTATCATATAAGTTATCTCGCAAAATGCCCACATATTTACGTGCATTCAAAATGCCATTAATGAAATAAATTTGCCACGTCTGTTCCAAGATATATCTCCAAACCATAATACTTCCTCCTCCGTATTTTATCGTCGGAACCACTTTTTGAGGATTGATAACTTTTTACTTTTCCTCCATGCCAACTTTTTGCAGTCAGATGCAAATAAATACTTCATTACTGAATATTACTATAGTTTTCCAAAATTCCAAAAAAAATTTCCATCCTTCCCAGCGTATGTCTTTGCAAACTGTAGCCTTCTTTTCCTATTTGCTTTACGAATGAAAGGTTTTCATTGCCCATCTACCCTTATAATCAAGTCTATGTATATAATATCTTACAGAAAGCGTTGTCACAACAACATCAGAGCATTATGCAACGTCATTTGCAATTTCATTGCTTCTAATAAAGGGATTTCTTTTAACAGACCTTTCAATGAGTCTACATTCTTTTGCTGAGGTATTTTGGTCGACAAAATCGTTTACAGCTTTCCACACCTAGACGTTATATAATTATAGTTATATATATTTTCTAATAAATTAAACTTCTCTTGAAGATGACTGTCTTTTCACGATCCTTTAAAGACAGTTCTTATTTCTTTCCAGACACTGAGAAATCCTCCATATATTTAACTGACAAAGTTTTCTTAAAGTAAATGTACAAATCGCTTCACTTTCATCTTTCAGTCATTTATTTAAACGAATAAAAATTTAGTACGTGTTTATTATTAGCTGTTCAGTTGCTTTTTTTCCGCTTCTTTTTGTTTCTCTGATTTCAATATTCTAATAAATATCTTGATGGATTGTTTTCTTTTTTTATGTTAACTGAAATGCTATGTGTTTCCTCGCTAGCATTTATTTTTAGTTTAACATAATAACAATAAATTTAGTGCTTAAAAAAGCTCTGTTCAAATACTTTTCCCGCTACTGTTTTGATGAGCAGTGATCTGATGTTCGATGTTCTGAAATTCACAACACAAACCATTGTACCTGTCGCTGGGATGTTAAAAATGTGCTTGTGCATGCGGTATTTTGAATAATTAAGTAATATTTTATGGTGTTGGATAAACATCTATTGGTTATTAGTGAGAACAACGTTCTTCCTATTAAATATATGTATGAGAAATACTAATCAGTTGTCTATTAGAAGACAAGAAGGTATATATCTAAAAATAACTTAGAAGTCTTTAATAATGACCGTTTTGTCAAATTTTTCTATTGTGCTAAAATTTTGTGGTCTTGATGAAAATTTTATCTGAACTACTACATTATAAAATAATTATCGTGTCATTTCATGATTATTGTTTTAATGTTGCTGGACCTGAGCAATAAAGCTATATTTTCAGTGGGTCAAGGAAAAGGAAGTAACTCTGAGTTTTCATTGCACTGTTTTTTGCACTTGCTTTTTGCCTTGGCCTGAATGGTGTTTTGTAGCTGACAGATTTATTTGGATTCTTAATTTTGTCCTCCATCTACCTTCTTTGACGTGAGTTTTGCTTAACCTTGTTCCTTCGTTAATGTTCCGAAGAGTTTCCACTTTTGTTACAGTGTAGTGTTCAGTGCCAAACTTTGTTACTGTGATGCGATTTGGGATGCTGCCAGTTGTTAAATGTTGCATCGCTAATCGGCGCGAACTGACAATTGTATCTTTATGTTTGCGATTTTAGTTGTCTTGAAAGGGCATTTATTAAATAAAAACATCTGATGTAGACCTTTTTTTGCTGCACTCCATTTTAACATATTTCCTAGAATTTCATTAGAGTTATATTTCTGATTCAGTCAATTCAGTTCTCACCTCGTGGCAAGGCAAAAATACATGAAAATTCAAAGCATCTTCATTAAAAATTGTCAGATACAGAAAAATCTAAAGCACGAAATACAGTTAAAAACAGTTTAATTTTTTTTTCATTTAACATTCATTCATTAATTAAAATTTTTTTCATTAAAACAAGCAATTCAACCAACGAGCTGGAGGGCATAATTTTCGGTGTACAAAATTAAGCATTAATTTACTATCCCTCTGGGTAAAAAGGCATTGAAGTTGGGGCACCAGCTGACTTAATTCTAATAAGAGTTTCAAATGTAAACGAATGGCCGACTTTTTAGGCTTAGTCGCCACTTTGTAAAGACAGTAGGTTATTTCGAAGCAGGGGACATGAAAAATGAGCAATGACCTCTCCGGGACTCGGACCTCTCGAATACGCGCCGAATGTGCTGACCACAAAGGCATGCTAGGAAGGCGGGAGAAGTGCCTTATAACTTAAACTGTTAAATTTTACAACTATTGCATGCAAATTAACTAAAGGTATAATAACCTTAACTGGAACTTAAGAACAAAACAATTCAATTAATTTTAAAGTAAAATACGCAATTTACAATCATATAAGACTGTAAAAAACGGAGCTCAGCGAGCCGGGTAACAGAATGGGAATATATATTTAAATACCTTTGGTGCGGCCGATTGAAACGAAAAAGAGAGTTACAACTACATGTTATAGCAATTTCATGTAAAAAGGTTCTACGTTTTGCGGCTAATCATTTTTGAGTTATGCGAGATACGTACATACGTAACGTACGTACAGACATTAAGAAAAAAATTCTCTTCTGAACCCAATTTAAATCCGTTTTATTAAAAATAGTCCTTTATTCGGTACACACGCACAATTATCATGCAAAAAAGAATCAGTCAAATGGATTCGAGAGCGGCTGAAATGGATATTTTCGTTGAAATATGGTAACCGAAATTTTTCGTGCAATGACGTCAAAATAAGTTTTTATAAAATGAGCTTTTATTTAAAACTCATAAAATAATTAATGAATTAAAAGGAGAAAAATAATTTATAGTATAGTTTAATGGGAATAAAAGATTAAAAAATTCTCTTAATTCATCTACGATTTTATGTCACGACTAATAAAAGCATGGGCCTCTATATAACGAAATCTATTAATCGAATTGCTTTGTCAAAATTATAAGCTAATATATAAATTTATCTGTATAAATTTATCAAGCACGCCCTACGCTTTTCTCATTCTTAACCTAAAACTGTAAATTAATTTTGTAAAGAAAACTGCTTAATCATTTCAGTTTAATGACAGTTTAAATTAAATGATAAATTACTTTTCGCCTTTTAGTTCACTAACTATTTATGACTTTTAAATAAAGGTTTATTTTTAAAAAAATGTTTATTTACTTCTAAAATGCTCATCTTTTTAATCTCATTGGCAATCAAGTTATACAAATGAAAAATATTTTTTCATGAAGATATAGACATAATTATACATGACACTATGTTACTTCCAATAATTCTGTTGCACCAAATGGTCAAAACGATTTAGCGGTTCCCCCCTACCCCTCAAAAGAATCGGAAATTACGTTAAAAGTAGCATACAAACTTCATTTAAAACATTCTTTTCCTCATCCTTTTCAAGAGGCGAACAATAAAATTCTGAGAGTTCCAGTTAATAATTAAATGAAGATATGCGCGGAAAATTGTTTCAATCTTAAATTTAAGGGGGGACATAAAATAAAATTTTAAAAGCATCGCTTAAACCACAGCGTATCATAATGAGCGTATGTGCAAAATTTGAGCTCCATACCTATCAGGAAATAGCTTAAAAATCGACGACAACATTTTGAATATAAAGAGAACCATGAGCTCATGAACCATGAACCACGAAGCGAGTTAAATAAAAACGTATAAAAACGCTTCTACTTTTTAAAAACATTTTCTAGAATTTCGTTTAATTACAAAGGCTCATTAGAACGACTCTTAGATATATGCTCTTTAGAACGACTTCGTTGCCAAAATATGAGTATTTATTTAAATGATCGATCGGGTAGTTGTTTTTGGGGGGGGATTATAAGTCTAGATTTCCATGAAAGAAGGACTTTTCAAAATTTCGAGGGCTATTGGTTTCCATTCCTCTTCCACTACTTTCCAGAGTCTGTCAATCATGGTGGGTTTGCTCTTAAAAAGAGCTCTTTTTAAGACACCAGAGGCACAATAGTCCATAAGTGGAACTTACGGGACTTTGCAGAAATATATTAAAAAGGTAGATATGCAATACCTGTGCTGGTCTTCATGTTTTCAAGGAATGCAGTGGTACTCTTCGAAAAATGACTTGTTGCTTTGTATCGATGAAACTTCACTTTTTAAAAGACTTAGGGATAAACAAATGGAATTTCATCTGTAAATATCGAATGCAGAACTTTCTCTTGGTATGTTGAGTTGATTTTAACAACTTTTCCCGCTATTCTTATTTTTAATTTCTTATTGTGAAAGAATCTTGCGATAGTTATAAGTCCCTTACTGAAACTTTCTCTACATTGACGGAACCAGGTTTGTAATTTTTTTTCTCTTTATTATCTTATAAATAAGACCTTTTTTTGTTACAATCTTTCAGGTATCCCTATGTTTCATCGTGTTTAAACCCCATGTTTCATCAGTGATTACAATGTATTTCGTTTTATCTCCTGCTAAATATTTTAGATGCAGGGCTCTACAAATTGTTCTGGTTGAGCCATATGCCTCGGCAAAAGCAGATGAAGACTGTTTTTTAAACTTTGCAATTGATTTCTGCATCAGTGGATTTTTCTTTTGTTACCAACAGTTTAGCGTAAATATTAGAATCAAATGCGTATCTTTTTCAAGTATTCGTTTGGAGTCTTCTTTCCATGTAGAAGTAATGATTGATGCTTTTTCCCTTTTCGATTAATAATGTTGCTTACTTTGCACTTCTAAATTTTAATGCCATGTATTTCATAGCGTTTTTGAATTTTGGAATAAAAATATTTCTTTTCGGAAAGCTCAGAAACATATCCTTCAATCCACAACTTGTTTACATATGACATTTTGAAAGAAGAATAAATTTAAAAGTAGTAAACGATATTTCTCATTTAAAATGATAAGCTGTTGCCACAAATTTTTATTCCCAAACATTTTCTTTTCTTTATTTTTTTATTCCTTATCGAAATCATTCTAAAATATGTAAACACCCTCTGTAGTATTTTAATTTAAGTTTATTTTATGTAATTACTAGAATGAGTCTTTAAGTTCATTTTGTAATTGACTGTTATATTCCAAGAGAAAAGAAAAACTATCACCTAAGTTTGTGTTTAGCACACCTCTTCTACTATAAAACTTAAATTAGGTACTGGAGATTTGAACTCCTTTTACCACTATTCTATTTGTACTGATACAGTGCACTGAGTAAAATTTAAACATTAATAATAATTTGTAATCGAATTTATTCTGGTCAACCGTGATTGAGGTAGCTGATGAATTTTCCGCAATTTATTCCGAATTACTGTGATATCTAGTATTATATCCTAAATCGATTTGTAAGGTTATTTATTTGCTATCTAATTGCACTTGCCCAGCTCTTCTTCTTCCACCGAATTATTGTCTTCGCAAACTAAAAAGAAGTGTAATTAATTTGCGATGGGATTTCCCGTGTTTTTCAAGGACAGCTGATTCTAGAGCTCTGCTGTTTAAAACACTTCAGAACAAAATCTACACTCATGTCCAAAATTATGTTTACATGCATAAATTCGCGGATTTCTCAGACACTATGACTTATAATTTAATGAATTTTCGTGGAATCATACATAACATGATGACACATAAACGCAAAAGAAAAAATTGAAGATCACCTCATATGATATAAAATTGTAGCATGAAACAATAAAAATGGTAATAAAGTGTGACAAAGAGAGTTAAGAAAAAAAGGAATGATTCAGAAAAAGAATTAAGTCTTACGAATTTAATATGGAATATGATCTCCCCTGACTTGTACACACATATCACAACGTGTTTTAAGGCTGGAAATAACGTTGTTAACCACAGTTTGGGGAATTAATCTCCACTCTTCCAGCAATGCCGTCTTCAGAGCATTTACATCTCTAGGAGAAGGATGCATACGTGCAATTGCTCTTCCAAGGTAGTCCCATAAGTTCTCTATCGGGTTAAGGTCAGGAGAGTTTGGTGGTCAAGGTATTCGCTTAATGTCTTCACTTTCAAGGAATTCATCAACGAGGTTTGCTCGATGTGGACGGGCATTATCACCCATAAATAAAAAGTCAGGTCCATATGCACCCCTGAAAAGTCTTACATAAGGATCTAAGACCTCATCCCGATATATTTGGCCTGTCACAGATCCGCTGCTGAACACGTGTAGGGGCGTACGTCCATCGATCATTATTCCACCCCATACCATCACACCTCCACTACCGAAACGGTCACGTTCCACAATGTTCGAGGGATCATTTCGTGTTCCTGACTCCCTCCAGATGTAAACACGTTTAGAATCACCAGTTAAACTAAACCGCGACTCATCAGTAAAGAGAACATGGGACCATTGATGTTCAGTCCAGTTTTGATGTTCTTTACACCAATTAAAGCGATCCCTCTTTTTCTGTGAAGACAGTAAAACACATACCCTTGGGTTTCTGGCATAAAGGCCTTTTTCATTAAGCCTTCTGTATATTGTTTGCCGTGATGCAACAGTTCCGGTGGCGGCTGCAAGCTCTGAACTTAACTGGCGAGCAGTAGCCTTTCTGTTATGACGAGCAGTTAATGCCAGATATCGATCTTCAGAAGCAGTTGTCATTCGTTTCCGACCTTGTCCAGGCCTCCTTACAACACTTCCATCATTTTGAAACTGTTTCCATAGCTTAGAGACTGTCTGTCTTGAAATATTCAGACATGTGGCTGTTTCCATGATTGACTGCCGTGCTTCTAAACGGCCAATAATTTGCCACTTTACAGATTCTTCCAAATGATACTTCGAAGCCATAACAAACCACTTTGAGTCCCTACACACTGAAATCAAATGCTATGTTGCAGAAATTCACTCAAATATTCAGTTTGCGCAAAGCGCTTGATTCACCCTTGGATGACGTAACGCCTAGATTTGCATATCACAAACCGTTTGATTACTTTTGATTGGATAATGCTAATTAGGCTTGGTTTTCACACATTCCCTGCAAATACGGATCACATTGATTCGATATTTCATTGAATATCATCATTTTTGGGTATGTAAAGATAATTTTGGACATGAGTGTAATATTCACCTATGAATTCGGCTCTTGAAGTGGTGTTTCTTACCCTATGTGCTGCAGAAAACCAATTTCACTCAGCAAATCCATAAGTCGGCTGAGTGGGCGGGTCGCCGTGTTAAGCTAACATACTGTACTCTGTGTTACTATAATATTCTCTTTAAACTACAATTCGTTCTGTATAAACTTAATTTTGCATGCTGGTAAAGGCTTACGGAAGAATAAGGTAACGAAAATAATTAACATAAAAATAGTATATTTAGTTAAAATAAACCGTACACATTTAAAGCGATGAGTCCTTACACCTTTTTAGCCGTGAGAATAAGACTTTATAAGGAACTTATGTAATTAATATTGATGTGTGTGAAAAAAGTGTCGTGGATTAATAATTTTGATGGGACAAATATGATAATTTCTGTGGAAGGACTATTGGAAGGATCCCTCACCTAAAATAATTTTTCCAAGAAATATAACGGAAAGGTTTGAAAAAATAATCACGAATTTATTCTTCTTTCAATTCAAAGGCTCCATTAATGTATTTATATTATAACATTAAATAATATGCATCGTTGTGGTAAAATTATTTGTTCACAAAATCCTTAAATAACAGTCTTTATAGTATGGCATTATTGCAGAATATTAACTTTTAAAAGTCTTTTATAGCGCAGTTGTGTTTTTTCCTCCACTCCCTAAACTAAAAGAGAAAAGTCTAATTAATAAAAACTAAGAATAAAATTTTTCATCTGTTTTCCCATTTTGTATGTTTTACTATTTTGCATTATAGAGAATAGCAATGCTGTATATGGTCTTAAACTAAAATATCAATTTTTGTTCAAAAATAATTTTTCGCTAAAGAAGGCTTTAGTGCCAGGCACTAAGAGCTAGATAAGAAAAATGGAAAAATTGTATCATGCAAACCGCATGGAATGAGTAGTAAGTGGGAATCGCACCTAATATCTGCCTGCCTAAATCCACCTGCTTTCACGAGACAAGTTTTCGCTTCTTTGGTTGACAACTGCCCGACTGGCTACGAGAGAAAATGTGTCAGTGTAACGAAATGCGCCAATCACAAACGTGGACGATTCTATTCTTAAAACATGTTATGAATCTCTACCTTTAAGTGAGCCTAAATGGACTCTTCCTATGTTAAGATGATCAGGGATTATATTCTCATACAGAATTGTCTTTATTGGTGTTTACTGTTCCGGTAATTTATTTTGAGTGACTCTTCTTATAGTGTTTACGTAATAATCATTCGTGCTTTCATTTTGCCGAACTGTGCGAATTTTTTAGTTTTGAGAATATTACTTTTGATAATCGTTACTGAATTTATATAATTATTATGCAGATTCATTAATGGTATTCATAAAAGTAATAATGAGTAATTATCACGAAAATCGTGACCATAATATTATAAAAAATTTGTGATTATTATTTACACATGTAGCATATATTAAATAAGTAGAGTTCTATACCAATTTTTTTATACTTATATAGACTTTATTATATAAGTAAAGATCTAACCTCTGCTCCGATTCATCTCAATATATAAATTGCGCGATTCAGCCGCGCTGTCAGGATTATCGTTCATTATCATATTTTTGAAAATATTCAACTAAACCTGAATATCAGGTATGTGAATTCGAATACAGTATGCGTATCAGTTATTACTATATTGGGGCAAGTATGTATATTATGTGAAGTTTTAGTTATATGAATGTAGTGAGGTGAAAAGTAGAATATCTGCTAACATTTGGCTATTTTGAAAATTTGAATGCATTGCTAGTACGTATAATTTGCTATCTACGTATAAATACGTTTCACTGAAGTTGGCTTTCCGCCGAACATTTGAAAGAAATACATTGTAGTTAAGAAATAATGCTTTTGTTTTAAAATCTTTCAGTCCTAAAGAAGTGTAGACTTCCAGCATACTTATACTTAAACGTATCCGTTCGGTTACTGGATTCAAGTTGTCTCCAATTTCCATTCCTGTTGGAGGAATATTTATAGTTGAATTTGTGATTTCATGCAGGATGTAGGCATGAAGTAAGAAAATGTATTTGCTACTATACGCAGCAATAAATACACTTGAATATCTTTAGGTATATATGTGTCTTGTATTTATTCCTTATTTCTTCAGTATACCTTCTTGGAGATGAACAATCAAGACATTACTGCACCTTCTAGGTACACTTAGAATGGTGCGGTGCTGATTATCCTGCATAATATTCGCGATTATTAGACAAACTATATTTCAGGGCTATCTCATACCTTACCTAATAGTCTTAAAAATTCATTGCGTCAGGAGACTGTGAATGTTATGCAAGCTGCTTTATACCTCATCATGACAAGTATAAAAATACATGGAAAGTAGCAGAAATGTCCCAGTTGTCTTGGAAAACATCGCCAAAACGTTGTATCAAAGAAGTGAGGTATGTTTCTTAAGTTCAGGAGATTGACTTAACTAACCGTTTTCATTTCGGTTTCTTGTTGTATACAGTAAATGTGTTATTCTACTTTAAAAATGATTATCGTTAAATGTCACATCTGCCCGTAATTAATTCTTGTTAATCCTGTGTATTCTAAAGTTACCCCTGATGTGAGAGTATTAGTTTCCCCTAAAAGTCCCCATTACAAAATGTGAACTAAATCACCAAAGAGAAAAAGCTTTAGTAACAACCTGCTGTTCGATAATGCAGGTTTTCCTTTTCACGAAGGTAAAATTCATTCATTACATTCCTGTCATTACATTTCCTCTTTATATTCCTGTAAATTTTTCACAAAAATCAAAACGACTGAAAGCAAAGTAGCGATTATTATTTTTATACGGGAAACGATCCTGAGCGTTTTTCTATTTAAAAAAAAAAAAAAAATCTGATGTGTACACCACATGACTTCCTTGTACGGAATATTAAATCATACGCACTTTTTCTTGCATTTCATTTAAACTTATGGGGTTCCATAAACCACAAGGAATAGATGCATTCTTTAAAATTCGCTATACTTGTTTACCATATCGACACTCCGGCGCTAGGCTCACTTAACAGCGTTATAACTCATAATGCACATAAATTATATCATTTGAAGAATTATCTAATCGTTGCCACATGTACTATTCAAGTACTATATTAAATCTAAAACGATATGTAAAAGAAATCAAACAATACTATTCAAGTACTATATTAAATCTAAAACGATATATAAAAGAAATCAATCAAACAAACAAACAAAAAAGGAACAGTTTTTCACAGACGATTCAGTATTTCTCATTCAATTAATTCAATTTTCACTTCGCAACAAGGCAAAGATGCATAAAAACTCAAAATAACTATATTAAAAATTACAATGTAAATCTTAAACACGTATTTCCTCTAATAAATTCCAGAGTGAATTAAGCATGATTTAATTCGCATTAATAAAAAAAGGCGTTATCTTTGTTGTTAAGCTTAGTTTCTCTAGATTGGCAACAAATCCACTATTCTGCTAAGTTTCAAGTGGAAGCAAATATGCCTGCTATGGTAAAAATAATTAGACTTAGCCGCCCTTAAACAACTTTTAAATTGTCGATAATTCTACAAATATTGCATGCAGATTTATTAAAGGCGTAAAAACCTCAACCGGAAGATAAGAACATAATTCAATCATTTTTAAAGAAAAAAATGTGCAATTTACCAACATATAAGAATGAGTGGATATATATATCCATAAATTTACATACTTCTGGTGTGCCCGATTGCAACGAAAATAGGAGGTGCGCATCTACATGCTATAGCAGGCCTATATACAAAATTTTAACCTTTTAGGCTACTCGTTTTTGAGTTATACGAGGTACATACATACATACGTACGTACGTATGTACGTACAGACACCATGAAGAAATCTCTTCTGAACTCATTTTAAATCAGTTTTATAATTCGTTTGGGGAAACAGAGTCCTTTATTCTGTCCTTACGTACAGATGTCACTCAAGAACATCGTTAAATGGCATTCGATAGCGGTAAAAATGGATATTTTCGTTGAAATATTGTACCCGGAATTTTTCGTGATTACAGTACTTTCTTTACTTCGTACAAGGAAGCAAAAAAGAGAGAGAGAACTGAAGGGTTTTAGATTTCAACGGTTGCCCAAAAAGCGTTTATTAAAGTTTTCAGAACTTTTGTGCCGCTTTGAAGGAGAAAGTGATGTTTTCCTTGCCAAAATCGTTAGAGGAGACGAAACCTGGGTCCACTACCACCGACCTGACAAAGCAAGGAATGGCGCCTTTAAGTTCCGGACCCAGCTATCTTCTGAAAAAGTTATGCTGACTGTCTTTCGGGATGAACAAGGCGGTACCTTGGAATACTACATGCCTAGGGGAAACACTATCACCAGTGCATTGTATTCCGATATGTTGAAAATCATCTTCGGCATGCAGTCAGATCAAAGCGGCGTAGACGTCTGTCTACAGATGTCTTTTTTGCAACATGCCAGTGCTTGACCTCCTATGGCTCATGCAAGAGTTGCAACCATCTCTGACCTTAACTTTGTAATATTTCATGTCCGCCATACTTACCAGACCTCGCCTCAAGTTATTACCACATGTCTGGACCACTCAAAGAGGCGATGGAAGAAAAGAAATTTCATTCCTATGAAGAGGTGCACTAGGCGGTGTATGAATGGCTGCGCACACGACCACAAGAATTTTTTTCAGAGAAATTCGTGCACTTCCTGTGCGCTAGAGAAAGTGTTTTGAATGACAGAGAGATTATGTCGAAAAAGAATACATTTGTGTTCCACTTTTGTTCAGTAAATCACGTACAAAAAAAATTGTGAGGTTTGCATTTGACTCACCCTCGTATATGTAAATTGAATAGGAAAGGTAGATATCATTCATATGTTTTTTTAACAGGTAGTCCGATCTCTGTTTCCTGTATTTTCTGTAGTTCAGCAATAGCTTGGTATCAAGATTTTGGTATTTAATTGTTACCGCCTGTATTAGACTACACATTGAGAAGTAAATTTAAATTATACATATTGAATAAAAAGTTATAAGTGTGGGAAGAGAATTTTGAGAAGCCTGTAGAGACAATAGGTTATTCCGAAGGAGGAGACATGAAAAGGAGCAGTGCCCTCGCCGGGACTCGAACCTCGGACCTCTCGAATACGCGCCGAGTCTGCTAAGCATTACACCACGAAGGCATGGTAAGAAGGCGTGAGAAATACCTTATATACAGCCCCTATTAAAGGGGACCCAATCGCCAAGAAGGTGGGGGAAAATCATCAGCCATCGCCTTTTTTAGTTCGGGCGCCACTGTTACGTTATTTTTTTAAAAATTACGTTATTTTTTTAAGCAGGAGTCATGAGGAATGAGCAGTGCCCTAGCCGGAACTCGGACCTCTCGAATACGTGCCGAGTATGCTAATCATTACACCACGAAGGCATGCTGAGAAGCAGGAAGAAATGTATTATAAGCTAATGAAAATTAAGTGTTTTAGAGGAATATGAGGAAGAATTAAATGTAGTATACTTAAGGTTCTGTTATTTAATAAAAATTCATATTTAATTATATTATGTGAACATTATAAATATTAGCAATATTTTTTTTTTTAAATTTTTCCTTGGCATTTCAAAATTTTCTCTATAAACTGACTTTCCTAAACGCAATTTATAATGCCCTGTATGTGAGAAGGGGAAAACAGCACATTGTATGATATTTAATGTATCCTCTTCCCAATGCATAACGTTTACCTTCCCGAACACTACAGTATATCTAAATAATAATACTAATAATGGTGTTAATCTTCTGTTCTTAGAATTAAAGAACTATAACTTGAATTTTGATAATTAAAATGGTTACCAATTTTTAATCTAATATTTTTATGTGTGCATATTTAATACCAATAGTCAATAGGTTGTGCAAATGGCAATATATATTATTTAAATATTTCCCTGCATACGTGCAGCATATATACAGGTTAAAAAGAAAAGAAGTTGCAGAGAAGATTGACGTGATTTAAATGTCTGAAAAAGACGCAAAAGTATTGCTGATTCCTACTGGAGATGCGTAATTTCTCACAATGCTGAAGACAGTTTCGTTACCTTAGCGTTATCTCAAATTGGACGATTCTACTCGATCAATAGGGGTGGCTGCTTGGAAAACGGAGAATGCAACAAGTCAGAGTGGAAGCTTCCATCTGGAAGCACGTGTACCTTTGCAGCGATGGGCTGGCCTTGACCGCTCTGCGCTGCCCTTGACTATCAGCGTTGTTCCATTTGGCTTGACAATCCTTCCAGCCATTGACCTACATTTGCTCCACGCCGACCCAGTGACACAAACTTCTGAAGGACACACCTCGCCGTAAACCAACCAAGGTTAAGTATCGATTGCCCTCCGCTATGCGTGCGGAAGTTGGCGATAACGATTACACACCGAAACAGGAGCACTTCTGTTTTTTTAGGTGTTTATGATCGGTTTGGGACGTGAGTGACTGTTGTTACACGCGACCTTGGTTATAGAACGAGCGAGCAAATCCAGCGTCAGGGTTGTGCTTCGAAAACATGCGTCACACTGCGCCGTTGGTAACTTACCAGAGCAGCGGTTCTCAACCTTTTGACTAACGCGTACCAGCTAAACAAAAACTGAAAAATTTAGTACCACCACTTCATTTTACAATGATTATTTTTTAATTTCTCAATAGAAATATTTAAATAATATATATTGCCATTTGCACAACCTATTGGCTATTGGTATTAAATATGCACACATAAAAATATTAGATTAAAAATTGGTAACCATTTTAATTATCAAAATTCAAGTTACAGTACTTTAATTCTAAAATTTAGGGCGAAATTTGGGTCTGTTTAAGAGAGACAAATTTCTTTATGTCTGCTCTTATTTCGCATAGTTTTAACCGCAAATTAAGATCCCCGTTTAATTTTCTTCTGTGCTTATTTTTTAAATATGACATTAAAGAAAATCCTTTTCCGCACAAATAGGTTGCGCAAAAGGACAATAAAAATTGTATAGTTTTATTTGAGATGGGTTTAAATTCTTTCTTTTTTGGGGGGGGGAGAGGGCTCAGCCAAAAGTTAACAAGTGTATTATTTGAAATCTTCAGTTAAATTTTGATCATAGGAAATCTCTGTCAATTGTCCTTTTTCTTCTCGAGATGTAATTTCAGGTACGTTTAAAAAGAAATGAGTTTCTAATCCAATTTTCTTATTATGAAATTATTCAGCCCATTCTACAGTATGAATCAGCATCTGTTCTCATCCCTTTCTTTAGATATTTCGAAAAGAATAATTGTACTGATTTGTCGCAAGTTTTATAGAATAGTTGCCGTCCAATTGTCGTCTGTCACTATTTCAAATAGTTTGGTAAAAAAATGCAGGAAATAAATAATCAATTGAATTTAATGTTTTCCCAACTGAATGAGTTTTATTACAGTAATTCTTCCTCGGAAAGGTGTATTTTATATTACACACATGAATCTGCGGATACTTTCGTTCTAAAGCGAATGAAAAAAAATCGAATGCTGTTAGATTTGTATTAGAATAATATGTTGATATTTTCGTGCTTTGTCTTCGGTGAAAAAAAATTTGTTTTGTACCTAAGCAATTTTCCTGTATAAATTCTCCGTTGTTGTAGCGTTATTGGATATGCTGCGGCTTCGGATACCACATGAGCTTGAAGAATTATTATATCTTTTGGAGCAGGAAACAGAAAAAAACAATTGTATCCTTCAAAATCTTCCAGTGCTAAGTGGATCAGCTAACCACTTGCACTTAGGAAATACACAAGGAGGAATGCGATAATTCTTTACATTCACCCCCACTTAAAAAGCTTCTGAGGAGAAGCTTTTTCTTTTTTTTCGATCAAGTACAGATGGAGACGAATTATCATCCACTATATTTCCTATTCGGACTTCAGATATTTTTCTACCAGGGAACACGCAAAATTAATTCTGCCCTCGCCAGGTTAGCGGAAGCAGAAGCTATACAGTTAAATACTGATAATTTGTCCTGGGTTCAAGCCAAGCTGAGCGGACTGACTCTTTAGCATTTGAACCAAATGGAATAAACTAAGCTGTAAATGAACTGGCCGTCAGGAAATGGAATACTTATGTAGCCTGATGAATAAAATCATTTTTTCGAAATTAAGTGATATATATTTCCCAGTACTGTACAAACGTAACGCGCATTGGATTGTCCTAGTCACATTATTGTAATGAACTAGCATCTTGTCTCTTCGCATTTTCAGCTAATGTAATCAATTTTATATAATTATTATTTATTCTAATTACAAGAATTGCGAATTAAAAAATAATTAACCCAATGACTAGGCACTTGCTCCGGAGGAAAATTAATCTACCTTTTAACCATCTCATCACCGAAAATAGTATCTAGGATTCATCACAGGGGATAAACAGTTATCGCACCTACAAAAACACACACACACACACACACACAAACAAACAACCAAAGAATTACGTCGAAGCGGCACTTTGAAGTTCGAATTAGTAGTTAGTCTTCGCTAATTATTACGCCGTTCGGGACGACCGAAAATTTTAACTTTTCTTTGAAAAAGAAAGAAACTTCCTTCAAAGGAATTTTAATATTTTACTTCTGGATAGAAATGCATTTAGTTTCTTTCATATAATTCTTGTTCGATTCCAATTTTATTTCTTCCTCAGCTGCTAGTTTAGAAAAGCATATACCTGATTTAAGTATTAAAATATTTCTGTACATTAAATGATATAATCTTATTTTTTAGGATACATTTTTCTTTTTCTTTTTTAGTAAGAACTCTCAAGTACAAATAAAAGGAAGGGGAGAACTAAAAAGAGAATTATTCTTTTCCAGCGGTAACTGTATGTAAATGGAGTTCTGTGTCATCAAAAAGACATTCGAGTTCAGGTTTAATACAGTGGTGCATGTAGATACCTTGGGCTTGTTACGGACCATTCCCAACGAGCTCAAGTCCCGGCTGCTCGCGCCTTGAAAAATCAGATCGTCCTATAATCTAGGTCGCCGATGAAGGTTTGAAGGTCGATTCGGGGCCGACTGCGCCTTTTATTCCAAGGTAAAGGTCGACATACAACCCATTAATAGACCTAAGGTTACATTTAACGGTTGGGAGAAGATTCCAAGGTCGACCTAACCCACGGCCTGAAGATGATAGACCTTCGGGAGCTTTCCAGGGTCACGAGAATTTTGGTATTTTAGATACCTTCTATGTCAGTCACGCACAGCTCTCGTGACGATGTATAAACGCTGAAGTAAATGAGTCGAGTGTATTTCGCTCTAGCAATTTTCAGAAATCGTAACATGATAGATATGCTACGACATAATCATATGTGTTGATGATTGCAGTGAGAATTTTGTGTAAATCTCTCTTTACTTTTGAGTTTTATAGATCTCGATCATGAACAGTGCACTAAAGGAATTTTTTTTGAGACAGAAATGTTAATACCGTATTTACTTGCATATTTTCCTTTTTACTAATTTTATCATAGGAAAGTCAGGAAGGGAAAATTTTGCGAATAATTTGTTTTCCGAAGGACGTGGTTACAGTGAGAACATAACAAATGAAAAGTATAGATTATAAACTACCGGTAACGATCACAATAGTATTTATTCAAAAGAAACCTACATTTGAATAAGAATAGGTAGTAATATTAACATTAAAATATCTAATAAGACGTTTTCATTTCCAATTTCTCGTATGACTTATGACTTCATTCGTAATAAGTGGTCTTCAGTCCTAAAACGGACTCTTACCACTATATATCACTTTCGTGGCATTCATGAGAAAGATGGAGATATTCGTTTAGAATATCTGTGAAAAACTTAGATAAGCATGGCATTATTTTGATCAGAAATGTTCAAAGTACAGTACAGCATCCAGCTCCGGGGGTGACCAATCAGAAGGCAGCACGGGTTCCATGTTGCTAATAATGCGATAATTTCAAAAATCTCTTGAATAAAATGTACAAGGCATAAAAATATAAAATTAATGTTAAAAAATCAAGAAAATTCTGGAGTATATATAGAAATAATAATTTTTACAAGTCCCATATTTTTTAATAATTTCGTTCGGGTGGGCCCGAACAGTCAATCTCTTCCTCCGTGAGTAAGCGAAGGTCTGATCCATTCAGCTGCAATCTTTTTAGTGGAAATTACGTGAAAAGCTATTTAAACGAAAAGTTCCAGTGCTTTTAAAGTAAAGTCTAGCTTATCATTCTCATTTTTGACGTTTATGAATTTATTATACAGATCTTTTAGTTTGAAAATTAAGAGATTTAAATTCATCAAGGTTAGAAATATTAGATAATTTAGATTTTTTTTCATGGTTGGTGTTAGAGCTTTCTATTTTCGCGTAGGAAATATAATTAGATTTTCTTTCTTCAGGTTTACTATTATTAAGTTGCGGAAAATCTTCTTTTGTGGGAATTCTTTGCTTGTTATTTTTATATTGAAACTTCTTACTAGGGTGTTCCGGGCATTCGGGATTAGTGGCAGCATGATCTCCTAAGCATAGAACGCATTTTGCCGGGATATCTGTTTTTCCTTTAATTGGACATTGAAAAGATTGATGTTGATCAAGGCATCTGACGCATCTTGGGATATTAAAACATGCTCTTTTGGTGTGGCCGTATCGCTGACAGCGAAAACACTGTACTGAACCGGGTCTGCTTTTATATCCGACAATTTGTACTCTCATATCTGATATATGGGAGATGTGGAAAACTTCCTTCTCTTGGGCCGCACGTGGAGTCTCGAAGTAAAAAACAGGTAGCATCGTGGGAATACCATCTCGCATTCTTTGCATTTGATGTAGTTTTAAAATAGTTATGTTTCTCAAGTTCTTCTTTAATATCTTCTATGGGGGTATGAACAGTTAGCCCTTTGCTGACGGCTTTTAAATTCTTTTCGCTGATTAATGCGGACGTGTGAAAAGGTATCTTTTTCTGTTCCAAATGATCTTGTACAAGTCTGAAGTCGTTAATTTCGAATAGATTTATGCGGATGCTTTCACCTTCTACTTTGCTTTCTAGTTGTGTAATTCCTAATATATCTTTTATGTGCTTACGTAATAAATGCCAGTTTAGATCTTTATCGGTAATATAGATGGGCGGTATTGCTTTCCTATTGTCCTTAGGGGGGTTTGAAGTTTGCGTTGCATCTTTTTTATTTTCGTTTATCTTAGTGGTGGGGTTAGCTATATCTTCATCCATTTTGCTTTCATTATTGTCGAGAGTTTCCTCGGGATTAAGGCTGTCATATCCGGAACTGGTGCTGATAGCTAGGGATTCCACTGAGGAACCGCTATCACGACGCGATCTTTTACTGCTCTTTACAACTGACCAATCAGTTTTCTCGTTTGTTCTAAAAATTCTATCCATAGCCGGTTTCGACATAATTGTAAGAAGTCGAGCTTCTTGTGATTTAAGTTCTTCTTGGATGGAATTCCTAATTTCTACATTTTCACGTGTGTCAGGAAGTTGTTTTAATTCGTCTACAGCAGTTCTAAGTTCGTAAACATGCCTTAAAAGTGCATCAATCTCATGAGGAGTTGCTGTCTTAGGTTTATTAAGGCAGTTGCCCGCATTATCGATTCCTTCTTTAGACATTAGCTGGCCGTGCGTAATCGGAGGAGTACCAAAGTCATACGTACAACTGGAGCAGAAAAAATCAGACACGTCTCTAAGAGCTCAAAGTTCTGATGATGACTTTCTCGTATGTTGAACTTCACTTGCTTTTATTATTCTCCATTGCAGTGACGTAGCTAGGCTGGGGCAAGGGGGTACATCTGTCCCCGGGCGCAACATCCAGGAGGGCGCCAAACTGATGTTACGAAAGTTTAGAGTGGAATGTTTTCCATTCTTGGCACACAGAAGGGAGCGCAAAATCTTCAGTTGTCCCGGGGCGCTGAAAAGGGCGCTGATCCATTGCTACTCCTTACCCCTTATCATATTCATTGCGGCTGGAATTCTTGTCTGTGATGTCTGCTACAGCTTGCCATCGTTGTTGGTGTCATCGTCCTAGTCACTGTCAGTCTGTCATGCAATGATCTTCAGTACCATCAATAGCATTAGATATTCCCGTTTTCTGGAATTTCTTCATTGTAATTGCTTCATCAATCAGAGCTCATGCACCCAAAATCCACGAATAAATCAGACACTGCATGGACGAATCCATTTTACAATTTAGAGAAGCTCGCTTTCTGAACGCCTTAAAGAAAAGGAAAATTACGTGAATATTTAAAAGAAAAAAAGAAAAAAAATCAGCACTTTGTATTAAGAGAAAAATATGCGAGTAAATAGGTCTTTCTTTTATTAAACAGAGTGTAGTTATACGAATTTGTATAAAAACAAAAGAAATGGCACATTTCATTATACAGAAAACGGAACTAATTATTCCGCTTAGTTTTTCGTCTAAAAGTAAGGTGATTAAATTAAAAGGTCACTTTTGTGTTGATAGTTATATTTTGTGATTTATGAGAGATGGGAAGAAAGAGAAGAAATAGCTTGTTTTTAGTTTGTAGAATATTATCTGTGTTATAATGCAAGGAGTGCCAAGTTCAAAATACCTGCCCTACTGGAAAATTTGAAGTTTCAAAAAACAGTATCTTTTGCAACATTTTTATTTGGTGCCGTCCCACCTGCAGCCATTGGATAAGAAATTGAATACTTCAAACTTAGGCGAACAGGTTGGCTGCATAGAGTTTTCTATGATTTTCCACCATTGCGTAATATGAGTACGAACCGGTTTCTACTTAAAGGACTCTCCACGAAGGTATCCCTTCTTTTAGGCAGGTAGCTCACATATACCGTAAGCTAAATAATTTGATGGTTGACTATATGCTTTAAACTGGTACATAGTGTGCATTTTTTCTCTAGGAAAGTTTTTTTTTTTTTTTTTTTTTTTTTTTTAGCGTGTGTGTGTGTGTGTTTGTGTGTGTGAAAATTATAATGATTATAACTGTCATTATAACGAATATCGTGTTGTTGTGGCTGGTCTCACTTTACGACCTAATCAGGCCATGAATTTTTTCGTGGCAGGGGGAAGATTGCGTCTGTCGTAGGCGTGAGCCTTGTATAATACGACTTTGCCCAGTTCCGCCCAGTTTTGAAGGAGAGTCCGCAGGGGGGGGGGGCAGGTCCAAGGGTCTCCCTCCCCTCGTCCTCTGCCACCAAACCATTTGAAAAGCTTTTGGTTTCCCATATATTTCTAGTGCCCATATGCCGCGCAGCCGCTAAACATTTCCGAATGCTTTCTCCTCTCCTTCCCTTCTCTGCCATTTGAACCCGAGTCCAGCGGTACGGCAGCCAGCGTCATTAAAAACTATATTGTTTGGACGGCAGAAACATCATAATCTCTATATATGCATATTCCATTTTATTGTAGAGCATAAAAGAACGTAAGAAATTCTGATGTAGGGCTGAAGGTAATTAAAAAAAGTCTTATTCTGTTCTTAGACAGAAAGTGAAAGATCGAACTTTAATTTTTTGCCTTTCTTTTGAGGGTGGGATGGAGTGGGGGGTTAGATGAACAGAAAAATAAATAGGGTGTATACAATATAATACAAAACCCAGGTATATAGTTTCGGACAACACTAAAATACAGTATCACTTGTTATAGCCTGAGAAAATTTCGTTTAGAATAAATTGTCAGATCAATTCATAACAATAATGAAGACGATCAGTTTCGAGAGTATACTCCGTTGACGTCTTAAACACAGGAACAGTTCATCTGTACCTGCTTCAGGGGTAGAATTACTTACTCTTTTTGAGAATAGAATCGTCCGAGTTTCGCGATTGGCTCATTTTGTTACGTTGACACATTTTCGCTCCTTGTCTACTCGGGAGTTTGAGGCTGCAGAACGGGTGCCTTATTTCGGCCAGTAAGATTTTAACTGGTGGGAAGAAACGGAGCGATCTTCACTCTACCAACTCTAAGCGTAACTGATAGATGTGAATAATGTGTGTACAATTGCAACTGAAACCGTTTGTGCTGCTAATTTTCTAACTCGTTGTTGTTCTAATAAGCACAACAAAATTAAGGAAAACCTTTGCTACTCTTTCAGACGAAGATTATTTTTTTTTTAGTTTGTTTGTTACTGATTAATATTACTCCTCGCAGCCTTAGCTGGTCTTCAAACCAGAGTTTTCATGTTTATTCTAGTATTTGTAAAACAAAAATTACGTTGTAAATTGAAAAAATCTCAAAACGAAAAGAAATTTTGTTTGTGTACTCTTAAGCATAATTTCTTATACTCCTCGAGAAACCAACTAAGAGGAAATATTAATGTAAATAACGCTAAAAATCTGACATTTATCTTAATCTTCTTTTATATTTCTATTCTTTCACATTTAGCATGTGAGTATGTGAGAGTTTATTAGGTTTTGGGGAGCATATGAACTTGCCTTCCGTGGAATTCGAACACAGATCTTTCATCTACAAGCTAACATTCATATAACATGCACACATATGTGGAGGAATGCAGTAGTTCCTTACAGTTAAGCCCAAACAGTTTTTAATCTGCATTAAATGCAATTTTACAAATACTTTATTTCAATAAAAATTACAAATAAGCAGTGTTAAATGCATTAGATATTTTCTCCCTCTTTTCCGCGTGCTTTTGTGGTGTAACTGGAAGCACGTCCGATGCATAATCAGCAGGTCTGAAGTTCGAATCTCGGCGAAGGCGTTCCTTATTTCTTCAGTTTCCTGACATGGAGAAATTCTAAATGGCTCTATAAATGTTATACAAGCTTTTAAGGGAAAGGTATAAAGATATTATTTTAAGTTATGCATTTAAACATTTAGTAGTTATTAAAAGAACATACCCTTATTTGATAATTTCTTTTTTGATGTTTAAATAGTTCAGATTGTCGAATAATCAAGAGGTTTTTAGTCTAGAACATACTTTCTTTATTTAAGTTCGATATTTAAATATTATTCATGCCATAAATCAACAATGACTTCTGAGTCGTAAAACTTGAATGAATGCGTAACGTTTAGATTTGATATCATTATACAAATGAAGTACGGAAATTTGAAAACTTCAAATTACAGTTTAATAACTCAAAGAATTTGCCATAAACGCTTTAAAATGTTGAAAAATATTAAAAAATTTAAGAAGAATTATAAAAAGCATAAATTTAAAATGAAAATTTAAATCTGATTTTGGTACCCAGATCTCAGTTTAATACCGAAAACAGTTTTAAGCTAAGCAGTTACGATAGGCCTTTTAGTTTACGAATTCTTGCTCAGAAATTAAAAATATGCACACATAAAAAATATTATATTTTATATTTAAAAATAAGCTGTTCAAAATGGCAAATCCCACATATTGGGAAAAGGAGTATCTGTTAATGGTATTATTTCTCCTTAAATTAACGCCATGTGTAATCTTGTGCGCTAATTTTTTAAAGACAATGTAATTATTCAAGATAACTGTGCTTTTATTTCACTGATTGCCTGTGCACGAGGTGATTTCGCTGATTGCGACAAATGTTTTCATCACGTAGTATTGCTTTCTTTTTTTTGCCAGTATACGAGTTCCTCGAACTAAAAACTGTAAATTCTTAAAGAGGTTCCCCTTTGAAGTGTTTAAAAAGTATTTCAATCTTTAAAACTTGTTTTAAGTAATAGAAATCTTTAAAAAAAATGTATTTCGTGTAATGGTCTCTTCTTTGCAGTTGAAGTTTTTAGTGTATTAATAATTTCAATGAACAGATTACTTCTTTTAAGTTAAGTATGGTGGGTTTTTTTTAATTAATTAATTAATTAATTTTTTATTATTATAGGGATGCTCATTCAAGTTTTTTTGTACAGTTTTTTAATGTTATGAAGAGATCTAATTTTAATTATATATATAATTACGGAACATAAAAAATATGTATATAAACATGCCTAGTATTTTCACGCATTAAGTTGCTGAAAAAATATCAGTAAACACATAAAGTAAGAAATTTAGACCTATTTAATTTAAACTAACGGTAACCCTTTAATCCTCCCTGTCTGTTCTAAAAATCGTAATAACTTCTCTGGATTGCGTCATTTCTAGATCATTCCATCTTGCATGTCTTGCGCAACGCTGATAACGTAACTCTTGGAAACTGAAACTTTTGTAATCTAAACCACAACTTCAGGTGTGTTTTGTCGTGCTACTAACTACGCTGTTATTTAAAATGTGATGCTCTATATAAAATTGTAGTGTGAGTATCATGCTCATGATTATGTGTAATGAAAAATACGGTTTCGATAATTAGTTCGTGTCCAGCAATAAAAATTATGTTCAGTTCGGCTACGTCTGTCTACAAGTCTCTCCTTCGGATGTCATATTTCTAATTGTGCAGTAGTCTGTCCAAATTTTTTTCACATATATATATGTAAGTTATAACAAAATACAATGCCTGATTTAAGAATAATTAGCGATCTCAAAATTAACTATTCTAGATTTGGTGCTCTTCCTCTAAATTAATCTGTTCTCCCAGTTTCGAGATCTTTCCATGTTATATAGCAAAACTAAAATTAACCAATCATAACTTATAGTACTTTCCCCGTCTACTAGGTACGTCTTACTTTTAGAACCAGTGTATATAAAAATTATCTTATTTCATTATGATTGGATAAGTGTACACTAAGATGGTTTTATATGCGTGAAAATAAAAACTGTGATACTGCAAGCTCAGTTATGTTAACTGTGTCGTCGTAGCTTCCTCAGCCACTACTGTTTCTCAGCCATGACGAATATCGAGAGCTTTTAACAGTTACAGTGTTTTCGTTCACGCATTAAATTATGACATATATGGAGTCCTGGGGAAGGTGAGCCAAAAGAGGGGAAAAAAAGGAGAGAAAACATCTTTTGAGATTTTTTATAAAAATGATATGCAGTTCTGTGTATAAAAAATGTAAAAAACTGAACACATTTTTACCAATACGCAGAAGCCAGGAATATACTTGACATGTTCATAAATATCAAAATAAAAAAGAAACTAAATTTAAGTATAAGCTCTTTGGACGTTTCCTTGAACAACAGGCTTTTCTTGCTAATTTTATTATAATATAAATTTTCGTTTTCTTTTGTTTTGTAATCTAGGGTAATTTTTGGGGGGTTGGATGGGGACAGTTATCTGTAAATCACATTGAATATGAGGAATGTTTTATTAGTTAATAATGTAACTCTTTTATTTATTCTTTCTCCTTCACTTGCTGCGATGAAACTTTTTTTTCCACTTGCATACTGCCATTGATCCAAACAGACTTGTCGTGCTGCCTTGTTTATCATGATCTTTCTACTCACTAAATGTCTGAGTGTTTGTTTTCCTGCATACTGCTGTTACTAGAGGTGGAAACGCATTTACCAGTTACCTTTCTCCAGTGTTATATATAGAAGGTGCTGCTAAATGTGATCACATTTTCCACGGCTATTTTGATATAATAATGTTAAGCGATGAGAAAAACTATGGACATGCTTTCCAGTTACACCATATACCATGATGATATGCGTTAAGGTGGTAGAAAATGCCTTACAATGATGATATGCCTTTTTCGAAGAAAAAACTTTTTGTAATTTTTTCTTCGAAAGGGTCATTTTATTCATATTTGTATGATAGCAATTCTGTTATCATTATTTCAAGGAGTAGAGATTTCGTTTAATTTTCCTTAATAGTTTTTAAACGCTACGCTATCCTAGATTTTGGAACTTTGCTGAATGACAGACTGCGTTTCTTTGCCCGTTACATTGTTAGTATTTTGGTTAAGCTGAAAACCAAAGGTTACAGAAGGACAATATCGATTTTTTTTCTTTTCTTTCTAGCCCAAAGGAGCGTTAGCTCAGAAGGGCTATTAATTTCGTTTTGCCATTTTGCGTCGATTTACTGTAAATGCCCGTATCATTCTCAAACTGTTGCCACCAAATATTATCTCCTTGTGTTACATTTACAGAAATTAAATAATGAAGAATCTGCATAAATGTATGTATGTTTCCGCATTGTGATAAAACGACGGTACGTAGAGCCATCCAATTTTGAATAACGTAAACCTACTGCGAATATGGGCATCTGGAAGCCCAGATTTGAAATTTGGAATTTTGTTTTATTATCGATTTCGTATTTTGTAACACTTCAACGAATTTTTATTAACAAACTAGGCGATTGCAGAGCGAGCAATGGCAACACTGTACTGGCAATATATATATATATATATATGTGTGTGTGTGTGTGCATTATTGCATATATATATACATATAATCATGCGTATAGAACAAATTAATTGTATTTATATGTATTTTATGTTATCCAGCCCAGGAGACTCTAAGGTTGCTACTGCGCTTTTCGCAATGGATTGTAGGCTCAACTTGACCAATGGTGAGTATATTGAGTTTTGTACCTAGTAACTATTTGCGTCCTTATCCAGTTTACGCACCATGGAAAGTAAAGAGCTAAATTTTAACAGAATACGGATTTCGACAATTGAATCGGTTACCCGAAGTATCAACTTAATCAAAATGGCGAAGTTCTTTTAGTAATTCGCAAATTCACGATGAAGATCTAGAAAAAAATAATTTAATCCGTGCCAAAAAAAGCACAGAATTATGTTACCGAATTAAACACCTTAAAAATTCTCTTAGAAGAATTGCAAAAATGTCAAGATCCCTTTTCAGAGATAAAATCAAATGAGAGCAAAAAAGCTTCTGACACCACAGCTGATAGTGGCCCTTCCACATCACACTCAAATCAAACTGGTAAAAAACATGACTTTACTGACAGTGATGGATTTACTTCACCAAGAAATTCAGTAAAAAGACCACCAACAACTTCAGCTCATAATGAAATTAAACAATCTAATAAATTCGATGATTTAGCAGACGATGACTGCATGGATGATGAAGATCCTACGCAAACTCCTTATCAACCAAAAGTTAACATTACGCCCATAGTTTTGGATGATTTCACAGGCAATAAGGAAGCCATAAAAGATGAAATGGAAAAGAATAATATCAATAATTACCGCGGCAATATGAAAAGCTGATCCCTTATTATTCGACTCTCTACAAAATTGATCACTATCGATTAATGACAAAATATTTCCAAACAATAGGCATGCAATTTCATAGCTTTAAGCTAAATTCTGAAAAACCTCTCAAAGTAGTTGTTAAAAAACTCCCAAACAACACAAACTCGGAACTTATTCAGAAAGAATTAGTCAGCAAAAATATTCCAGCATTAAAAGTTCGACAGCTTACCTCGGTAAGAAATGGTCAATTAGTTAACATCCCTATCTTCCAACCGGACCTTAAAAAATCCATAGAAGGAAAGAAAGTTTGCAGAGTTAAAACACTCAGAGGACTAAAAGTCGCAATCGAGACTTACCGATCTAAACCGGGGCCCGTGCAGTGTCATAAGTGCCAGAGGTACGGGCACTCACGAGATCACTGTAACTACAAATCTAGGTGCTTAAAATGCGTGAAATTTCGTGAAACTTGCCCTCAGAAGAAAGAGGATGGAAAACCAGCAATGCGTGGGCTTTGCGGCGAAGGACATGCATCGTCCTATAAGGATTGCAGTAAGCACCCGAAGAACATCAAAAAAGCTATAGCAGCAGCTAAAAATAAAAGAGAAGTCCAAAATTCAGGGAATCAAAATAAATCTAATTTCAATAATGAATTCCCCTCACTGCATAAAAATGGTGAGCAAAATCATACGGAAATCAATTCAGCTTGGTTTCGAAAGAAACCACAAGAAGATCCCAAACATAATGAACTTTCCTTATTTGAATGGATCAAAATACACCTTAACAAAGCTAAAGAATTCCTAAATAACTTCAAATCCGCAAAATCCATAATGGATAAGTTAGAAGTCGGCATAGCTGCCGTAAATTATTTCTCAAACATAAGCTTTTATTTCTAAACTAAATGCAAATTAATGTTTCTAGATGCAAACTGCGTTTTGCACTTATCCTTATCACTATGTAAATACTCATCCGAACTTCTGATGCTAAACGTCGACTTTGTACATGTTTACTTTTATTTCACTTTAGCATTAGCTGCGATGAAGTCCCGCCCATAAGTTTTTCATTTATCATCAATTAAATATCATCGACTACGAACTGTCAGTATTTTTCCAATGAACTTTCAACTATTATTTAATAGAAAATACTATTAATCACTGTTATCATGAATTTAATGATTTTGATCCATTTTTCGTATCACTACTGCAAACTCAGGACCAGACAACCAGATATGCTCTGCCTCCATTACTTTCATCGCATCGGCTTGCACTTTACATGATTTAAAAATTGAAATTTCATGATGATTCATTTGTATTTTCGCCTCTGTGCGTTGGTGTATTAGTTAATACACCTTATTTTTCATACCAAAGCAATGTTACTTTGTTACAAATTTCAATATACTGGTTAAAACTCTCAGAAGTTGTGTACCAGAATGTTAGACACGATACTCGATACAGGAAACTCTGTATCGGAAATTCTAAAGATATGTTCATTTTAAAATTATTTTGTGATATTCCTGTTGAACTGAATCTTATTTTTTGAGTACGTATAACATGATATTTAATATAATAAATAAAGGGAACACACAAAACGTTAAAAAAACGCCTCTTTGGATGTAATTTAAAATCTGAAACCTTAATCTCCCCCCCCCCCAAGTTCGAAATTGGCTATTAGTCTCGAAATGGGATTTTGCTTTGAATCACTATAAATGCGTCGTTACACTTTTCATTTAAGTCTGTTGCCATTCTGCAAAATGTAAGAATTCAACCTTTTAGTTTGAATCTGTCTGTTGCAGATAAACAAACTACGCTGCTTGAAAGCAATATATGCAGTTCTTAAGAATATTCGTGGATCGGATTGGTTTTAATTATGAAACTCTGTTTAATTTAAACTCTATTTAATCTCATTCATGATCTATCTAATTAAAAATATTCAATATTTTCATAGAATGACCTTATATATTTTTTAATTATTATTTAATTATTTAAGTTTATAAAACTTGATGATTTTTGATTAAAAAACTCACGATTTGAAAGCGAGCAGTGGCAACACTATACAGAATAAAATATTTTCATCTCCAGCCCATGAGACTTCTGTCGGGAATTCTTAAGCTATTTTTAAATAATTTTTGATCTTGTTGTTGAATTGAACTTTACGTGTCACAAGTGCAAAGAACGTGATATTTAACAAATAAAGTAAACACAAAAATCGTTAATAACAAACAAAAAAAAATTTTTTTTGTAAGCCATCTTACTAAGAAAACTGAACATCTATGATGAACTGAAAAATGTTTGAGTTGATTTATTTAATTGCGGCAGAGCACTCGAGGGATATCTGCCTAAGGGGAGGTATACCTTCGTACAAGACTTTCTAAGAAAAACTGGCTCGTATACACGCGTTATACGAGGGAAAACCACGAAATCGCCCATGCAGCCGGCCCATTCCCGGGATTCGAACCTTCGACCGAATGAATGCTTCCTATGTGCGGTCAAGTCATAAATTTCAAACCCCTTTTTTCACGGGGCAAGCTGAAAAAAGGGGAATAATCTCAAATTGGAGTCGTGAGAAAATGTGGGGGTCGTTAAAACATCTAACTTCTCTGCATTCAGTTTTATACAGAAAAAATGAAAATACAAATTGAATTCTTCGAATAAATGCGATTTTGTACAATGAAAATGTATTATTGAAAGATAAACTGTGAGGCAAATAACACCCACACAGGAAGTGAATGTAGGAAATGGTGAACTTAATTTATTTGTGAATTAGACAGTGAGGATCTTATAATAGAATTCCGATGTTTTCAGATACTATAAATTTTTAATAGATAACAAGAAAATCTCGAACTCATTAAACATTCTTCGCAATTCAGGTAAAATTTCATTAATCATATTAAACAATCGGAATGGGATTTGAACCCAGGCTGTTATCATTTGCTGATGAGAATAGAAGTCGACAGTCAATAAGAAGCTGATAGTCAATAAATTCTAATATTTAGTTGAAGAAAAAACATTTCTGTATCCAGATTTTTCAAGCCCTATTGCATACATTAGAAATACTTATTCTCCTAATTACAAGATACATATATGTTATTCCCTTGGTAACTTTCAATATATATATTTATATTTGTAATTCATAAATCTTTTGAAAGCAGCGCCAAACAACTGTCAAAATTATATTTTAAAATTATTATTTAGAAATGTGTTTATAATGTCTTTTATATTTACGAAAGATATTATTCAGGCTAACTCTATTCAAGTCGATAGAACCAATGAATGGAAAGGACGATTTGATAATTCATTTCTAGTTTCAAATCGGATGAATGGACTCACCAAAAAATGGCACATTAAAACGGTCACTGAACTGCGTTGTACAATGAGCAATGAAAATTTTAACAAAGGTTTCGTGCTTTATCTTGAAAACAAAGTATCAGAATCTATTTAAATGTTTCACTTCTTAGAAAATTAGAAAATAAAAATGTTTGTGAATAAAAGGAAAATATCTTTAAAAAATTAAATTTAAATTTAAATTAAAAAAATACAAGAATTACAAAATATTCTAGAAATTGCATAAAATAGCCGAATAAACTTATTCGGCACAAGCTCACTAAAAGTAAAATTGATTATACAGTTAGACAGCTCTCCTTGTCACAGAAATATACTATTTATCGCGTTTAAAAGTTATTCAGACTAACGTGGGAAGTTCAGTGAATAACATGTATTTTCCTTTGAATGAATAAATTAGCCAAAAAAAGGGGGTCGCTTGAAAATTAAATGCAAATTTAACAAATGGATTGAACGAGCCCTCCTACAGCCTACCACTGTGTGTAAGCATTTTAGTGGATTTCCTTAAGGTATGTAAATATGAGCCCATTTTTCTCAGAAAATTCTCCATGAAATCATGCCTATCCAACTCTCATATGCTTTGCCATATTCAATTAAATAAGCATAGAAAATGATTCTTAAGATGATAAAGTAATTAATTTCATGTTAGATGATACGAAGCTTTTCAAAAACTAGTATATATTCCGTAAACAGTTAGTGCTGCTCAGCTGGAATTGGATCGGATTATTTATTTATAGCAGTGCTTTTCAGCCTCGTGGCTTACATGCATGTGTTGCTCAGGGGAAGGTGGAAATTCCTAGACGAAAATAATGTAATAGTGAAATGTTAATGAACAAATAAATATAATCATTAAATTCTTTGAAAATTATAATTTACTTTGCAATTATAAGGAGATATACGTTATTTAATAATAAAAAAAGTGCAATATTTAAACTGTTTAATACATAAAAGAGCATTTCGAAACTTTCACACTCTATATAATTTATCTACATTCAGGTACCATGCACATCCTTGTATAGACTTACACTGAAGAATAAGGAACTGTGTAGCTCCATTCAAATTTTTCTTCCTGATATATAGATGCTGAATGAGACCTAAAACATTTTTCTTTTACAATATGTCTTCTCTTATGATCCCTAACACAGCCGTTTATTTTCCCTTCCGCAATTAACGTCAATATTCCCTTCTTGACTACAAATGCAACCCCAGCGAACTGAACTACCACTGTTCAGCGACTTTACCGCTCGGCCGCTTGGGCCGAACTGAGAAAAGACTACAAAAAATAAAGAAAATAAATCGTATGCCAGTACTTAGCACTGCATCGGGAATTTTAAACAAATGTTAATGAAGGAAAAAATAAAGTTTGCATCAGTGTTAAAATATTCTTGAAAAAATTTTAACTTATTTAATCTTTGAGCAATTGAAATAAAGATGTTCTTGTTTTCATTTTATTATACAACTTGCCACGGTGTGAACTGTTATGATTGAAAAAATGAAATACTTTAATAATTTAAAGTGCAGATAGTATTTTAAACGAATTCAAAGCAAGATATTAAAATTTGTAGAATTGTGGTTGTAGCTTTAGAGTTCTACAACTAAAATGGGGGCATCACATTCAGAAACTGAAATTTCTAATAACGTCTTTTTCATTAATTCATCTCTTTTACTATAAATTTCTCAGTACTCCGATTTGCAATTACTTTCTACTTTAATAGGTCACAGAATTTAAGAAGATTTATTTAGGTAGAAAATACTCGTATGCAGTGGAAAGGACAGGAAGGAAGATTGAAAAAAGGTCAGATTTCAACGTCGCACCAGAGGATCTGTTAAAGTTTTTGACGCTCTTGCGTCAAAAACTTACGTCAAAAACTGTGACGCGTCTCTTATTTATCTTTCTAACTTTCTTATTAAAATTCTCTTTCTATGGACTTACACTATATACAATTCAGAAAAAAATCACAGTTTTTAGAAGCAGCATATTTTTAGAATTCCCGGTAGAGTATGAAGTGCTGCCATGCATTTTTCTGTCTTTTTTTTTTTTTTTCCAGTTCATCACATTGATGTTCAGATTTCTTAACAAAATCATCTACATAATTTTTTTTAAAAACATAGGAGTTAATAATGGAAAAACGGAAAAGCTGTATTAGTTTTCATGTTAGAATAACTGAACATTACGTGATGAACTGAGAACTTTGTTATTAAACTCTACTTTCTTACTGGAGTGGTTAACTGTTGTCGGCAATTTATTTTTAGCTCAGAAGGCTACTGTCATTTTGCCGCTTCTCTGAGAGCAAACGCAGCGATTATCCTTCAAACTCTGCTCGAATACCAGAGCGTAGACTTCGAAGCTGTATCCGACGCGTTGCAGCTGCGCTTTTTCAAGAAGCGTCTAAAAGACTATAGTTTATAGTAGACTTTAGTTAAATTCGTGCCAACAAATGACCATGGAAACACTCCAGGACCTCGCCACGGATGTTGAAAGATTGTCTCATCTCGCCTTTCCGGACTGTCCATCATAAACACGAGAAATCCTGTCCTTGCTGTACTTCATCGATGGCATCCGGAATCCTGAAATGCAGAAAACCTTGCGAATGTCGGGTGTGAAGGATTTAAAAGGCGTTCTAGTGTACGCAAAGAAATTCGAGGCAGCCCAGCAAAGCGCTTGTAGATATCGTCACCGGGTCAGTGTTGCTAAAGTCCAGGTGCCAGTGGATTAAGTGACTACTCGTCTAGGCGATTTAACCAGACAAGTCAATGCCTTGAGACGGAATAAAGTGCTGGAAATACGGTGCTGAACGCCACGTATGAAGAAATTGCAGAACGTCCCAGGGCACGAAAATAAAAACACTCCCCAGCACGGACACAGGAAACAAATTAGTGGCCATCTAGGCAAAGCGGATGTTGCCGGATATTGAGAAGCCCCGTTTTAAAGGACTACAGATTCCTGCAGTGAGTAGCGGTAGTAATGGACTTTTCATCGTGGGATATATCAATGGAATTCCTTGCAGTATGACCATTGATACTGGAGCCAATGTTACCATGATTCGTAAAGATTTAGCTCAACTGTTGGAAGGTAAACCATGTGGACGCCACCTTGCGTCACCCTCCAGACTGTGACCATTGATAAAATCGAAACTGATGTTATTTTAAACGTTAGTATCACGTTTGGGAGTGTCGCCTACCATCACACAGCATATGTAGCAAATATTACGGATCCTTGCGTATTCGGATTAGACAAATTTTTCCTTGGATTTTAAAAATAGCGAATTGCATTCAGCGTCTAAGGACAAACCCTGTTCCGAATTAATGATGGAGTTAAGTCTGTCCACCAAATCATAACTCAAGGTGATATCACCGTATCAAAAGGAACAGAATTTTTACTTCCTGGATCCATAGCCGAAAACAGAAATTTCGTCACAGTATGATTTATTATCCAAGTTTTAACATCCTGAAAGGAGTATTAGTAGCCTTCGCACTCGTTGATCTATTGAGGACCGTTATCCCGATGAGAATTGCTAATGGAACTGATAAGGCGAAAGTCATTAGGAAAGATGAAGTGATTGCAGTATGTACTCCACTAAACGAAATAGTTCTTCAGAGTCCGTGTCATCAGAGAGCTTTACATCGGAGTTTTTGCAGAATGCATACCTAAGCGATGAAGAGACAAAGAACGTGTCATTCAAGAATTACAAAATGTATTTTCCCGCTCATCTTCTAACGTAGGCCCAACTAGTTTGACCCAGCATAGAATTGACAGAGGGGATCATCCACCAATTAAGCAACATCCAAGATGCCTGCCGATTATTAAATAGGAAGAGGTGAGAAAACTTCTAAAGGACATGCAGAAAAGCGAACGTTAACGAGCCTTCAACAAGTCCTTGGGCCTTTGAAATCATCCTGGTCAGAAAGAAAGGTGGTTCAACAAGTTTTTGTGTTGATTATCGTCGGTTGAACAACATCGCGAAGAAAGCTACTTACCCTCTTCCTAGAATTCACTGGGCACTCTTTCTGGAAGCAAGTGGTTTTTCGACGTTTGTTTTAAACAGTATATTTTGACAGGCAGAGATACACTATGATGACCGAGAAATGACGACATTTACTACTGGACGACGACTTTGGCAGTTCAAGAGGATGCCATTTGAATTATATAATGCGCCGGCAACGTTCAAACGCTTTATGGAGACCTTCCTGACAGGTCTTTCCTACGAAGCCTATCTGATATACATGGATGGCATCATTATCGTCTGGAAATGTTTTGAAGATCATTTGGAAAATATTAGGAAGGTGCTGCAGAAGTTGAAGGAAAGTAGTCTAAAGTTAAGTCCTGCCAAATGTAAATTGTTCAGACAGAAAGTGATTTAACTCTCCGATGAAGCTGTGTGTGCGGATCCAAAAAAAGCCTCAGCAGTTAAAGACTGCAACGCCCCGAAAATGTCCGTCAGCTGAGAAGTTTCCTGGGGCTTTGCACATACTGTAGGAGATTTCAACTTCAGCATCGGTTGATCGAGACCCATGGAGTGACGAAGTCTCAGGAAAAGACCAGTTGGAAGATGGCAACATTAAATCAATAATTGTCTCAATGCCTTCGAACAGGAAGCAAACCTGGCAGGACATTTCGATCTATAGCGCTACGGCAAAATAATATTGGACTTCTGGACTCGAATATTCGAAACGGCGTCTTATACCGTTATACCAGAAAGTGGAAAGGAATATAGACGGCAGCTGATGCTTTCATGATCCCAGGTGCCGGACATTCTCAAAGAACGACATAGCAATCTGGCAAGATACCACTTCGAATCATCTAATAATAATTTCACATTTGGTCATTATTTAAGTATGCAGTATTAGCTAATAATTGTTTCCGATTTCGGAACTAAAATTAAAACTAGCTGATGCGGATAAAGTTTAGCTGAAACTAAATGCTTTTGACCCGGTATTTCATTTTAACCGAGTACATTCTCTCTGTCGCTTCGCTACTGAAAATTGCTAATGTCTGCTGCTCCGTCTGTCTTCGAATAAGTTTAAAAAATCAGAAAGGAACGGATATAGTACTTCAGCAACAGGCGCGCTTTATTACGCATTTGCATTGGCCTAAAAAATATTTGTCAACGAAATAAGGAAATATTAGACCGGACTTGACTACAGGTATCTCATTCGTCTCTTGTAAATTAGTACATATATACACTGGTGTGCAAAAATTAAGGACGAGACGGTTTTTTCAATATAACTTTGTACAAAAGCTTTCCAAATCAACACATTTAATACCGTAAGATCCCCAATACGTAAGGACATGAGTAATGTAAGCAACACTTACTAAAAGAGAAATCAGAGGGGTAAAAAGAAGCTTTATTGAAAACGTAGCATGGAGCGCAATGCGACTGAAGGCCGAAACATCCCTGTGATGGGTGTCCAGCAAGAAACATCCGGTCTTTAATAGGGGATATGATCTCCCCTGACTGCTAGGCAGGTTTCACATCATTTGTGCATGCTGGATATGTGGTTGTTAATGAGCGGTTGAGACACTGCTGCTCGTTCCTCTTGTAGCACCAATCGCAGTTTCGGAATCGTTACTGGCGATAAGTTACGTGCTGCCACGGGTCTCCCTAGTAAGTTCCGTACATGCTTGACGGGATTTAGATCCAGAGACCTTGCCGACCAATCCATGTGTTCAATATCTTCACTCTCCAACAGCTCTTCGACAGTAACTGTGCGATGAGGTGGAGCGTTGTCGTCCATGAAGAGGAACTGAGGACCCATAGCCCTTGTGAAAAGACGCATGTAAGGAAGAAGAACCTCGTTACAATAGCAGTCCCAGGTGACGAACCTCCTTGGGAGATATGAAGGTCGGTCCGGCTACCAAGCATTATGTCTGCTCGAACGAGAACTCCGCGACCTCCAAAACAGTACCTTTTGATGATGTTGAAGGGGTTATTGCGTGTTCCCCGCTCTGTCCAGATGTGTATGTGTCTAGAATCGCAACTCAGACTAAATTTGCCCTCATCTGTAAAGAGTATTCGTCCCCATTCGTTGTCTCTCCAATTCCGGTGTTCCCGGCACCACAGAGAACGCCTTCTCTGATGGGCAGGCGTTAGAGGTACACACCGTACAGGACGTCGTGCAAACAGACCACCACCGTGCAGGCTTCTGGCCACGGTAAAACGCGATATCGGTCGTCCAGTCGTCTGTGTCGTGTGTCTAGCGATTTCTCCCGCTGTCTGCCGCCTGTTTCTTCTGGCCTGTAAGGCAATATACCGGTCATCTGCGGGTGTCGTTCCTCGTGGACGACCACTATTAAACCCCCGGATAGCTGTTCCTGTAGTTTGAAATTGTCTCCAAAGTCGTGAAACGATGCTGTGAGCAATTTCGAACTATGCAGCCACACTTGTCACACTGCGGCCTACTCCCCCATTACGTCTACCTGCATATCTGCGCATGTGCTACCGTACATCCCCTTACTTAATCTCCTGATTGGTCTTTCTGTCCGGTCTGCCTCTTCGTTCAGCTGATATGCTAATTTTTCGACTTCGTCCTTAATTTTTGAACACCAGTGTATCTAAATGCGTGGCTTCCACTCTACTTGATATTTTGATGATCTTAAATTGTCTTATGATTGAAGTGTTAAGTATTTTCTAACTGAAGATGTCTTTTTCTCTTGATTATTCCAAAAGTGTAGCCTATAAATACGCAAAAGTTTTCTTATGTGACAGCAATGGAATTTTTATCAAATATGGGCTTACCTAAAGGCTAAAAATATCGCTTTTTCTTAAAAATAGAGCCATTTATAATTTTTAAAGACCTCAGATATGATTTTATTGCTCTCAGTAAGCATAATTCTTGCCCTACTAAATAAAGTATAACAGGCAAAAAATTTTGCAAACCTCGTGTGCTAGCGATATACTGAAATAAATGCCCGAAGAAGATCACTTCTCGTCGCGATAACGATGAAATAATATTGTAGCAATTTTTTTTTTCTTTCCTTTGGTTTTTGCGTTTTGAATAGCTCGTTTTAATTGTAAGAATCTTTAAGAGTTGAGCATAACCGCTTAGTTTAAATTTATTTCATTTACTAAATTGAAATTTGCGTACCAAGATGAAATTGAAATTTTTTTAACCTTATGATTTTTATATTTTGTAAATTTTGAAATATTGTTTAACTTTTTGAAACTTTGATGACTCCTCTAGTTAATATACGGTATTTGAAATTTGGAAATTGAATCTCTTGCTATGGTTTGAGCAGCTGTGCTGCTTGTGGGCTTACAACATTGCAGCAAAGAACTGTTTTTTGCTTGCAAGTCCTGCCAATGGCGAGAATATGTGGAAACACCGAAGTAAATGCCGATTAATTTACAAATGACGCTTAGCATTATTCTACATAAGTAGCATTGTATTATACGCCGTGTTTACAAAGAAGTCACTACGCGACCTTTATTCTCGCACCCCTGATCATAGACATTACAAAAGGACAGAATTACAAAAGGGTTTTAAATGACGATACGATTCATGTTTTGGTATTTTACAATTTAAAAACAATTTCGATTTTGTAAATATTACGAAATTTAACTTTTTACACGTTCCTTCGGTCCCTATACTTACATATAGGAAAATGTGGTACTTAGTATTAAAAATATAACACAAAAGAGTTGACTCGCATTAAACAAAAATTAACTGAAGTATTTAATTTCAAAATATGCGGATTTAGACGTCATATTCATTGTTAAACAACTTGGAATAAATCGAAGTTTATCCCCACTCAGATGTTATTAAATGATATTGATTTGTGATATGTTAGTATCTTTAATTTATAATTCTATTTGTTATTATCTTTAGCATATCGAATAAGTTTTCACGCGAATAGTTTACAAGTTTCAAAGTATCAAAAAACGTTATTAATTTCATCATGAAATCGTACGAAAATTCATTAAATTACAATGAATTTTCATTTTTAATTAATGCAAATAATCTTGCGAGTTGGCTGCGTATCCATACTGGAGCCTGCTAGTGTTTTCTAATGCACGAATTCTGTAAGATTCTGTGAATAAAGTCGCCAACCCTCCCCCCCCAAAAAAAATCATCCAAAAAATTCATTCATTATTTTCTCACAGTATTCTGTATAGAAATTCTCGTAACCTAATCTCTTGACATCAGACATTTTTCTAAACCATATTTTATTTTTAATTACGTACAGTTGCAAATCTTTTGCTTTTCATTTTGCGTACTGGCCCCTAAATGTGATTCTCGATTTTAATATCAAATATCTTGGTCAATTTTTGTCGGGCGGAAGTTAAACTTTTTATGTTTTATTTTTTATAACGAGTACAGGTTTTTCCTGAATATAAGTATATAAAGACCACAGGAACGTGTAAAAAAGTTAGGTTTCGTATTTTATACAAAATTATATAATTTTTTTAATTGAAAAATAAGAAAACATGAACCCTTGCGTCATTTAAAGCATTTTTATAGTACATGTCTGCGATCATCGGTTGTGAAAATATGGACATTTCTGGACATCGCATGTATTACCAATGCCACCACTGTCACGTGCTTTCTAGCATGATTATGTCTGTTTGCATATGCCTGTCATGCAGTTAGCACTGTATTTTTAGGATTCGAAGGATTCATAAACTATGGTGATATATTTGTATATAATTACCTTGTTTTAGAAATTTTTGTGTTAGATCTAAGCAAACACGATCATTTTTCCGTATAAAAATCTGATCTTTTTTCCCTTTCTAGAACTAACTTTTCCCTTTTTATCCCTTTTGCTGGAGCTATCAGTGCAAAAATAGAGCACTGACCTAGCGGAGAGGGTAAATTCCTTTAACTTATCTGCCCCCAATTTTCCCTGCGGGCTGAGATTTCACTTTCCGCCCTTGACTTTCTTCGTTCAGGATGCTGACCTGCTTTCCAGCTTGGTGAACTGTCTTCCGGCAACTCGGAATGAAAATCATGTATCTTCTGTGCATTTTTCTGACTTATTCTGAATAGCCATTGCTACCGAAAAGTTAAACATTTTGCTGAGCTAATAATTTTTTATGAGAACCAGTAATAATTCGCTATATATGTAGCTGTCTGGCTCTCTCTCTCTCTCTTTATTATTATTTTATTATTATTATTGTTCAGGATTGAATTTCATTATTCAGGATTGATAACTGCTATAAAGACCGCAGAAAAGCTATTTTATTTTGTATCTTCTGTTTGAAGGTTTATTTGATAAGCCACTTGAAATTTTTCAGATTCATGGCAATAATCTGCATGATTGTCTGGGCGATGTTTTACCTTAAGCATTAGAAATATTCTGTATGCATTTCATTTATTATTTTCAGTCCTTCAAGATTTAACTGACTTCGTTTAGTTAAAAAAGTACAGCTTTTCTGTAATATAAAAATTTGCGAAACTTTCATAACCGTTTACATCAACAATTTCTCGAAAAAATTCATGGTTGAGAAACTACACCAATTGTATTGGTTGAGGTGTTATTGTTGTATATATAAGCGAATTAAAAGTACAAATAACTATTATCAAGTCATGTTACACATTATTAACTGAAATTTACATTTATAAACGAATCAGGTTCTCCAAATGAATTCAACATTGGTATTTTAGATCAAGACTAATTGAACTGTGTTTTTGTAATGGTCTTACGGAAATTATATTTCAAAATAATATAAAATTTATCTAAATACAGTTTTAATTAGTAACTAAAAGTAGTGGAGAAAAATCTAGACTTCGCAAATTTTGAGGACATAGGCGAAAAAATCTGATTTGGGAGAAATCTTAAAAATTCATGCAGTGATAAAGCTGTTGCCTCCTTTCAAAATTCTTTCTTATGGAAATGCCGTTGTCTTTTTATGCTGCATTTGTGTGCAAATTGTGATTTTCGTCAAACTCAGCAATGTAGAGTTGAAGAATTTTTCACAATAGTAATTCATTAATACTTGTTATTTAAGGAAATAACTTAATTTACTAAATAGTTGTAGAGTCTCACCTTCTTGGGAAGTATAAACTAACCTGAGACTCAAGCTGAAGGTAAGCGACTTTTTGCTGTGTTCAGTAAGACGATAGAGAACTTAAGAAGGGTGTAAAAGACCCTTTAATTAAATTCAGTAATTTAACATAAGGTATGTCTTGTGCTTGCAAAACCAGCCAGCCTATATGATGTAACTCAAAAATAATGAATTTCAATTTAAAGTAAGTTGTTAGGTCTCACATAGCCAAAGGCTATACAGAATGAATTGTGCGCAAGTTGGCTCAAACTTATGACGGCGTGACAAACGTTAATGGCAAAAATAATGCAAGACTGCAACGCCGCAGACAGACTACTATCTAAGAGTTTCAAATAGTAACGTGGTTTTCAGCGGGCAGAACGCTCTGATGAAGCAATCTTAAACCTTCCTTTAAATATTCTCTCTTTCTACCTCGTTTGAATACACGGAACTAAAAATTTTGCATTCTGGCAGGAAAACGAAAAGCGACAATGACCGTAAAGATTCGACATAAAATAACTGGTTAAATAAAAATAAATAAATAGGGTTCTTATTTAAAGCTGATTAAAATTTTAAATTACGTGAGTTTTTTAAAATGTGCATTTAGTTTAATAGTTAGCTGTTTGCTTAACTAAAATGGCTAAAAATTGGCATATACAGGTAAAGTAATTTGCGGCAGATGAATGAAAAATGTGGCTAGAAATCTAAGCAACCATTAAAGTAATTTTCTATAATTTCTATAAAGTATATTTATAGAATACTACAAAAAATACTGTAGAACTACTTTATACTATAGAAAATTTGTATAAAGTATATTTGTACAAATTTTTATATTCTGGTAGAAGCATGCATGTTTCTTGAGAGCAATGAAACGTTCAGTTAATAAATAAACTTGTCTTTGGCTTTAACGACGTTCCTATAGTTTTAGATTTCTATACCAAGGATGGCGGAAGATATACCAGTAGTACGATTTCAGGTTAAAACCACGTTTCGAAAATCTCTCACTTGGGCAACTGCCCCATTTCGACTAGGCCATGTGCTATTGACCTAACAGCGTGATTTCAAATGAAAAGGAAAAGAAGCTAAACCTCTGAAGTGAGCTGATGTGTCAATATCATTTCACAATTGCTTTCATCTGAAATCTAAAAGATAATTCCTTATCCTTACTATTAATTACGTTTGCGCTTGTCCCGTTTCCATGTATAAAGCGGATCAGAGCGAGATGTAACTTTAATATAATGTCTGGCTTATCTCAAGTGCGTACTACTTTTTAAAATTATATCGGCAGTTTTAGAAGCGTTAAAAGTTTTATTGAATTAGTAATTGGAATTTTTTAAGATTTTTTTAAGTGGAATATCAAAAAATTAACCGGTGGCAAAAATTTATTATGAGCGAAAGAGAATAAAGAAATCTTAAGTAACACCAACTTTGTATCCTACTTTTATGCATAAAATATTGTGAAAGTCGTAAAAGATTAAAGTATTTCATATTTAAAATCTTAAGAATTCAAACTGTGGGGCATTTAACATAAAAATAAGATTAGCCTGTATTTTTTTCAGTGGGTTGATTTGTATAAAATATTTCTTCCTTCCAAGAATATTTTAATATTAGGGACAGATTTTGTTTTATTTATTTGTCTTCATCATCATCATTTTAAACATCAATAAGTGTCGTCTAACATAGCCATTTTATTCTTAAACAAAATGTCATGAATCGAATTAAGTTCTTCAAAACTTTTCTCATTTATGTCGTGAAGATGAAAGAAATTTCTGAATGTTTCAGCGCAATGTGTTGCATTTTGAAAAAAGTTATGGAGTTCATTTTTCATTTTCTTCTTCATTCCTACTACTACAGTAATTTATTTTGAGGAATTACCGAACTATGAATAAATTATCGAACTATGGTGAATAAAACTGTGCAAAAACGGCGTACGTTATAAGTGATGTAAAAGAAATATTTTACTATTAGTGTGAGTAGTAAGAAATCGGAACAAAGATGAAACGATGCTTGGGTGAAAAGCACTACATAAACAAGAAAAGTATAAGTGAATCTTCTTTGTAATTGTACTTGTTTAAACATCTAAAGCTTCTTCTTTAAAAGAGTGGAGATATATGCCTTATTATTGAAGAGCAGGAAGCTTGTAATAATAATAATAATTGGTAAATCCAATGTATCATAACCTTCTTAACAGACCATACTGGGCCCTAGAGGATAAAATTTTTGCCCTTATGCTCGTTGCCCCGATAGCATTTGTTTCTGTTCTCTCAAAATGGCAAAAGTATATATCCTTAATCGCCGTGCCAATTTTAATAATTTCAATTTTCAGTATTGTTCTTGAACTTTAGCATTTGGGCAAATGCAGACATTTCTAAGGCTGTTTTCTGTAATAAAATGAATAAGTAAAATGTAAAACAAAATAAATGTAATTAATATTAAAAAGTGCATTAAACTATCAAAATTACAGTTTCCTGTGACATTCCAGACGTTCCTCATTGGCTTTGGGCCACAGTCCTCTCGTTATATTCTGTGCATAGTCGAAATAATCATCATAAAAAAATATATATATATCCTCAATTCGCCTTTTCAAAACAAAAGGGAATTTATTAAGAATGTTTCCATCAGTTGTTGAGTGGTTAAAGGCTGCTGAATACTGGTAAATTTCATCTCGGCTTCGAATGCAGGCTAACAAGCTGTCTCTGCGGTTAGTTTCCGTCATTTTCTCTATGTGTAGCGTGAATACTAGCCAGTTTTCCTTAGAACGTTTTCCACAAAGGCACCCATTTCCTTAAGGAATTAGACCTTGTGTGCTTTGCCATATTCAGGTAACCTAACCTTACTAAAAGTAAGGTAATATAAATAGGGATGGGTAATCGAACATTTAAATTTTTGAAGAAAAAGACAGAAGCGTTTTCCGAGATTGAGAATATTTGCAACAGTGAACACGGATTGAAAAAAAGTTTAAATGAATATTAGAATACTGAAATTTTGAAAAATAACCGCTGTAATACTTCATTCAATGAAGTTAGGACGTAATTCTTATCCTTTCACATTATATTAAAAAATAAATAAAAAAAAACATTTCTTAACGAATTATTCTTAACGAACTTAATTATTTTCACTCTTTCATTACTCGTCTTATGATGGTGGAAATGATAAACGTCAGTTTTCTTTTATTTTGTGTTATGAAGGTAGTAAATAATTCTTATCCTTTCACGTTACATTATTTTTTTTTAATAAAAACGTATCTTAACGAATCATTAATTATTTTGACTCTTTCAGCATTCTTCGTATGACGGCGTGGAAATAACATCCATTTTTTTTTTTTTAATTTTGTGCGTGTGCATTGTTTTCGGTATATATATATATATATACACACACAAAGCAAGGTAAAATTTTTTACCGTAAGCAATTACAGTAATTTCATGTACACTGGTTTTTAAAATTACGACGTAGGCATTTTAGAAAAGGAAAGCATAAGCAGCGCAGAGTCATTCGCGGGGTAGAAGCTAGGGAAAGGAAAATGTGAGGTAATTGCTTGCAAAGCAGTATTTATACCGAGAAGATGTAGAAAGTACTCTAAACTGTGATTGGGCAGATTTAGGTTGTTATGTTGTAAGGATTTTAAGTTCACTAACTTTTATTTTATTTTAAAACTTTACTATCATCTCTTATTTTCCACTTTCGGCCAGAATTAACACGTGAACATGTTTTTGCAAATTGTACTTGCTAACGCTTAGGTATTTAAGTTGTGGCTTTTTGCCAAGAGCGAGAGCAGAAGGAGAGAGAGAGAGAGCCCTCTTTCTACGAGGCTTCATGCGAGCTTCCCATCAGTTACTGTCCGCCTTTAAGGCCCCACGTTTAATCCTCTTGAAAGTTAAAGACGTATTGTAGTTTTCCGCAGTTTGCGTACTACAGACTTAGTAATTTAAAAGGCCAGTCTTAGTATTAGTCATCTGTGTAAAATATTAAAAGTTAGCTCTTATTTAAATTTTAGTTAGTAGTCTTATATTCTTTTACGTTCAGACCACAAGTGGTAGGTCTTTGTAGCCCAAGTGCGGGAACGTCTGTAAAATTGATAAGCAAATAAAGGGTAATTTGAACCTTCTTATCTTTGTTGTATCTTCTACACACGCACGAACATAGCTTTTAGTAAGCTCCCTGTTCTTACTCAGGACTCCAGTCATTATTTGCAAAATCAACTAAAAGAAACAGTAGTCCTGATAATGTAACATGGAAAGATCTCGAATTTGGAAAAACAGATGAATTTAGGAAGAGAACACCGAACTTAGAATAGTTAATTTTGAGGTCACCAATTATGTCTTAAAGCAGCCATCGTATTTTCTTACATCTCACAGATATATAAATATGTGCGTGTGTAAGATATAAAATATGAAAACAAACTGCTAATTTTAATTTTGCAATAGCCGCTTTATTTTTCATTTTAATTTGGGTGCTTCTCTTTCCCATCCTTTACATAACGATGATGACGTAATTAATTCGAAATTTAAAATTTCCAGAACTGAAGCCTTTCTCTTAAACTAAGTTTCCATACTGGATAATTACGCACCGTTCTGCTTTGCTTGCTTCGTGCTAGGCTGTTTTCGTTTATTTCTCTATCTTCCATCGTATGTCTTAAGATCGGGACTTAATTTCTAAAATCAGAAGTGCCGGAGCCCTATGGAAGACATCAGGAAAGAAGAACAAGACGAAGACACCGTGATGAAGTTGCATTTTTTTAGGACTTTTATTTGTTTTTTATTTTATTTTATTTTTAATGTTTGAATTTTTGAAACATTAGTGGTAATCTCTTTTAAACGTTAGACTATAATTTAAAGTTTTCAGATTACAGTTTGTAGAGTTCCTGACTCTCTATTTCTCAGATGAACGTCGAGGAACCTAGTGAAATGTTTAGCGACTTATCGCTAAGTTCAAATAACTAAAGATGTAGACTCAAGAAGAGTTAAACTACCCTTTATTTCACTCGAATAACAAGTGGCCCCGTTATCGGGCGTACAACAAAGCCTCCATTCGGGCTGAAACTCAATAAGAAATAAGAACTTAACTATAACTAAATAAGAGAGACTTAGCCGAAGCAAAACACACGTATCTAACGTAGTTGGCCCTTAATTTAAACTAGCTGACGAATATCAAAAGTCACATATCTCGGCCATATCGTAATAATATGGCCGAGAGATTTAGCTCGAAGGCAAAACGCGCTACTCAGGATTCCTAGCTGTCTCTCTCACAAATTAAGTTGAATCTTCCTTAAATACTTCTTCTAACTCGTTTGCATTCAACGCAGTTCTAAAAACTCATTCTGGTAGGGAGTTGTAAGTGGAAATAAGAATTGATAGGAAAGGTTATCTAAATTAAAATAACTGTTATAAAATTAAAATATACAAGTTTTTCTTTACTGTTATTGTTATTAAAATTATGAGCCTTAGTGTGATTAATTTTACAGTGTGAGGCAATTAGATGGCAATAAGGTAACTTTTCAAAGCATTATTGTAATTCCGACTAAAATTGTAAACAATGAATCTTGCGTGTTAATTATAGTAATCGTTAATTGCTTACGTGGAATATTTTCTAATTTTATCAGACCTATAGAAAAGAGGGCTAATTTTAAATCCTATGTATGTTTCACGAGGATATTTAGCTTTCGTAATCAACAACTATTAGTATTTTAAGTGAATTAAATGCTCAATTTTTAATAGTTAAAAAAAAGATTTCAATAAATTATTTCTTACTTCTCTTTTTGATATGCGTGTTACATACATCTTCTCCTTCATTGCCATTATTTTAATCATCTTCACAGTTATAATTATTATTATTTCATTTTAATTTTCAAATTTTTTTGTGTTAAAATAAAGGTTCATGTGCTTGGAAACTTCAAGAGATTTTTTTTTTTGAGGAAGGGCTTTTGTAAATGTGTAATTAAGTGTATTAATGCATAAAATTCTTCATTCTTAGTTCGTAATTATTTTAAGGCATAACAACTTTTTACTTTAAGCTAATGGAAGATCGCCTTCGCCAGAATTTTCGTATAGGAAGTAATTCGTTTCAAATCGTTTTGAGGTTGAGACCTTAATGTGGAAAAAAAAATAGTTGCTTAAATAGTGTATTTCTATAACTAGCGTGTTGACATCGTTTTTATGAAGCACTGACCTCAAAAATTTCGAAAAACCTTCGATTATCGGATCTATACTTATCGACGTCCCTGCGTACTACTTTCGAAAAGCGGTGGGAAAAAGTGTAGTTACAATGACTTCATTTTGTTTTTGATAGCTAAAATTGCTCGCTATTCTATTCTTCCTTGATCTCATTTTTTGGATAACCGACCGCTTTAGCATATCGGTGTTTTACCGTGTCCTCGCGTCCTTCTTGTAGTGCGGTGTCCCAGAAACGCTTTTCTGTAGACCCCAAATGGTCCAGTTCGATATCCAGAGCTCCACATTTAAAGATTGGTGACCGTGTAGTCCACAAACACGAATAATTATTGATACAGTTTCAAATGACGCGCCTAGGTAACCTTCTGGTTCAGTTCAACGCCACTCGAAAGTCAGGAGGCCATTCAAGGTGCTCGTCGATTGCAGATTTCGCTAAAAATATTCTAATAAGTTTAAGTGCCTTTTAATATTTGAGGAAACAGTCTAATTTTCAGCTGAAATTTCAGATTTATTTGACATAAAAGAACCAAGTTATATGAGTATATGATTGCTATAAATCTCGAATTTCGTTAATTTTTGTTAAATAGTTCAAAAAATTGCATAATTAGTATTTTTCGAAATGCATTATAATGCTATAGTATCACAGTATTGTAAATAGTATTGTTGCTTAGAAGAAAAATTCTCAATTTCAAATAACTCCTGAAATGTACTTTTACTTCTTAGCCTTTTTGACTGATGTATTTAAGAATTCCCCTTCCTAGAAACATTTTTACAAAAATGGTATTTTAATATTCAAATCATAAGCAGATTTTCTAATAATCATGGTTTTAGTGTACAGTAACAATTTGCAATGTGTGCGCATTTAATTTTTTTGGGGGGGGAGCTACGTTGTAAAATTCTTAACAGGTGTGTTTTTGTTATTAGGCGCATAATTATTTTTAGTTATTATTCGAAGGAAATATGGGCTTTAATGATATAGTTCAACGCATTCCTGTTAATTGTGTAATGTTGCGATTAAAATTCCTGTCTTTTTTTTTAACCTCTTTGTACGAAGTAAAGGAACTATAATCGCGAAAAATTTCAGGTATCATATTTCAACAGAAATACACACAATTGTACAATACATAGCATATAATTTAGACGCTTCGCTAATCCATTTGAACAATATTTTTGCGTGATGTCTATACGTACGAACAGAATAAAGGGTTGGGGGGTTATTCAATTATGGCAAAGCACACGAGGGCTATCTGCCTAAGGGGAGGGATGCCTTTGGGGAGGACTTTCTAAGGGAAACTGGTTCGTATACACGTTACACATGGGAAAAACCACGAAAACGCCCATGCAGCCAGCCCGTTCGCGGGATTCGAACCTCGGACCGAACTACCAGTGTTCAGCGTCTTTACCGTTCGGCCGCTGGTGGGCCCAGAATAAAGGACTCTTTATTCTAAAACGAATTTTTAAATGGATTCAAAATGGATTTTTTCCCCTGAAATCTGTACATATGTATGTGTGTGTGTATCTTTCATGACTTAAAAACGATTAGCTGTAAACCTTTGAAATTTTGTATACGAGACTGCTATAACATTTAGTTACGCACCTGTCTTTTTAATAGCAATCGGCAATATCAAATTATGCATGTATATACATTATTTGTTGTAAATGGCTAAATTGGCCTGGATATTTAATTTCAAAATTTACAATTTTGTGATTTTTTTTTTAGAAGTTGCGATATTATTCTCGACTTTCCCTGAAGGATCGGTTAATTAAGTTAGAATAATTCGAGGAAATAATTTTAAATTAACTGCAAAAAATGTATATAATTTAATAGGCCATACAGGGTTTACATCAGAAATTTCTATTGAAACTTAAAGAGGAGTTTCTTAGTACAGTGCTTATTTACTGAATGGTTTTCTGAATGCTGCTGCTTTTATTTTAATGTGGAAAGCACACGAGGGCTATCTTCTTAAAGGAGAGATATTTTCGTGAAGAACTTTCTAAGAGAAAGTGGCTTGTATTCACGTTAACCACACGAAACACACCCATACATCTTGCCCGCTCATCTGGATTTGGATTTGGGCCGAACTGCCAGTATGCAGCGATCTTAACTGCTCTGCCACAGATGAGGCAAAAGTTATTTACCGTCAACTCAAGTGTTTTTTTACTAGACAAAAGTCTGTTTCTTTTAAATAATTTAAATAATTTAAAACATTTGAATTTTTTGTTTATTCTGTTAATTTAAAATGTGACATATCATTTAATTTGAAATGCAGTTTAACTTGAAAAGAACAAACTGAGATTCATCTCTTAAAAATGACGGTATAATTGGAAGTGGTGCTTGCCATAAAAACCGAGATCGTGAAATTTCTTGATAAAAAATGACGAGTCTGTGAGTATGTAAATTCGCCATAAGGAAGGGGGACAGTTAAAACAAAAATCCCTGCACTGACTGATAATTCAGGGGGGGAGGGTTGCTGTAAGCTTCCAAATTTTGAACACGCTCAGTTCTTAAACCCGAACACATGCACCTCGAATCTTAAATTTTAATTTTCAGTTTTTTTTTAATTTTTTTTA
>KK117745.1:49326-65846 GCA_000611955.2 Stegodyphus mimosarum
TTTTTTTTTTTTTTTTTTTCTTTTCTGACTATCTATGAAATGAAACCTGACGAATCTTTTTTAAAGGTCATTAAAAAAAGATCAAGCAAGAAGTTCAACGATTATATCATATGTTAAAGGATAGATTGAGCGGACTAAATATAATGAATACTGAAAAATTTCCCTCACGAATAATTACCATTTTTGTTAAATGTGCGTAAAGAATTCGTTTATAACAAATATTAATCATGCATTCTAAAAAGCTCTCTGTTTCGAAAATGAAATGTTGAAGCAAATTTTATTTTTAAAAATATTTTTAAATGTTTTCGATTTAATTGTAATTTAAGTAAATAAATTTTCAAATAAAATTCGCAAATAATTTTTCAAAGATATGATATTTGAATATTTTTCTGTTATTAACGTATGCAACATTAAATTTGGAATTTATGAATTATTAAATTTGCAGTGGGCATATGAAATTTTCCTTTCTTGAACTCCTTTCTGGCGTCGCTGTTAACAAGTTATCTTTTGAACGTATTCTGTAATTGATTCTAAAAGCTCTACAGGAGTGTGCAAGCAATTTTCTTTTGATAACCCCAGGATCCCCCACCCGCACGCACACAAACATAATTCTTTTGAATAACAATGTTTTAAAACTCTGCATGTTCTACTGTTAATTGATGTAATGAAAAATTCAAGAATATAATAATTTTTCTCTTGATGAATTTTTTAACGTTATCTGTGTATTTCAGTGTTAAAAATTATCTTGCCGTTCCATTTAACAAATCTCATGCAAGTCACGGCTAGTGTTGCAGTACGAAATAAGAAAATCATTTTATTTCTGCTGTCTAAAAGTACGGTGTTAGTGGAATAATGTAATCATCTCTTATCAAGAGAAAATGGAAAGGTATAGTTTAAAACAGACTAAAAATACATATTTTAAAATCTAGATTCGTTGTCAGTATTTTCACTGTTATTGTAATAGCGAATAAATATATAAATATGTATGTTTCATATATGTATAAATAAATACTGATGAATCTGCTTTAACGTCGGAATATTGTTACGTCATTTCTTAGCCCCCTAAAATTTAATTAATTTTGTGTTAGAGAAAGGTTTGGGTACTAATTTTGGATAGAAAAAGGTATGGGCTAGCCATTGTACAATATGTAAGATTTATGAATGTATTTCATTCCAATTATGTTACTTTAGCAGTATTGTTTATTTGGCCTTCGCTTAGGCCATAGGGTGTCCGTCATAATGCTAAGGCAAAGATGTATGATTTTAAGGCTGAAGGGTATTGCGATCCAAATTAAATTCAAAGGTGTAAATTTTGTATTGGTTGTACTTTGATTTTACGTTTAAACGCCCTTTTTAATATGTCGTAAGTAAAACCCGGAGATTTCCATGTTTTTTAATTTAGAAATTATTACATTATTCAATTCTGTATATTTAGAACGGAGTTTATAACAGCTTTTATACTGAGGAAACAGTACTGACTTCCACGTTATTTCTCCAATATCAAAGGAAAAAACACTAGTTATAACCAGTTTTTGTTAGAAATTTTAAATAAAAGTATGGGCAATCATTGCATATAGGATTTATGAATATGTTTTTTGTCGAATGATCAAACATTAGGTACGTTGATAGGTCCAAAAATAGGTTCCACTAACATATCTCGTGCTATAATAAGCTCAATGACATCTAATATCACTGTGGGCTCATGGCTTTGAAAAACATTAGGGAAGTAATTCTTATAATGGCCATCTCGAAGAGTCGAATGACTTTGAGAAATGTTTTATCTAGTTCGTTATGCAGAGAAAGAAAGTGGTAGTTAGGGTTTAGTTTAGAACTAATCACATTTTTTGGCGAAATGATAATGCAATAGTCTTTTATAATGTAAATATGGAAACCCTAGGTCTTAGACTAAGGACCCAACTTAACTGTGAAAACTCGTAATTCTTTTCTTTATACATGTGTTCAACAGTTGTAACTCTCTTCCTACCCACTGCCTTAATCTGTATTAAAATACTTTTATGATTTAGTGCCGTATGAATTTAGAACAGTGATGTCGAACTCTCGAAAATAATGTCAGTTCTTTTATAAGTATTCGAAACTTTTTATTTACATTGTTTATAAGTAGGTGGACAACTGATCTATTTTACTGAATTGAGATTTGAGGTCTTTCTTTGCTCCATTCTAAATAGCTTGAATAATCGTGACATCTTTCTGAGATCTTCCAGTGCCCCGTCGCCCCTTTTCGTCAGATGGAGACACCCTTATCTGAAACTGGGCTAACAGTCACGTTTAGAAAATTTACTACAAAAGTAGGAAATGGGTTTCCATCGCGAAAGTGAAATCTCCTCGGCCCACTTAATTTACGCGGTCAAATTTCTCTCCGCTCTGTTGACTTTTGCTGCCAGGTCATAGAGAAAAGAGAAAAACTCTTTTCTTTATTTCTGAGGAATGGCCCATTTCTGTGGGAGATCGGCCCCACTTGTAGAAACCGAAACCTATATTCCACATCTTTGAACTGTTATGACCCTAATGGGCACCCCAGAGGTCTACTTTGGACCTTATCTTCCGCATTAGAGCCGCCCTCGATGAGATGTTCCCAAAATAATTAAATACGTCTCATGCTGGCTGTTTGTTTCTCATCTTACAAAATAGAAGTAAAAGTGTCAAGATAAGTGTCAAAAATCGAAATTATATCCTATTTGTAACTATTGTAGAAACCGATCCTCCTTCCGCCTCGTTGTAAAACTTAAAATGATTCCCTAGCAATGTTGAAATCTCGTGTATTGGCTTGTATCAGACGGATGCCATTTGTATTATTTAATTATACTCAATATTTTTCGTGTATTCTTGATTGGTCAATAATTACATTCATGTAAACCTTTCCGAAGATAATATGATAATTACAAAACTGCATGTTAAAAGTCATATTAAGCACGAATTGCTCTTAAAAATTACACTACTTAAGCGGCATATTTTATGAGGTTCTATTTGTTATTAAGTTTCATAATTTGTACAAGAAGTGCAGAACATCAACTGTTAGCTTCTGGTGGAGGCTAGTTAGTTTGGTTATACTTGGAAGCTATTTGCTTAATGGAGAGGATGCCCTCGTGAACGGCTTTTTAAAGCAAACTGGTTCGTATCAATGTTACAAATGGAGAAAATCAACAAAACATCCATAAAGCCAACCTGTTCTCCTGAAATCGAACTCAGGTCGAACTAACTGCGTTCAACGACTTTACCGCTTGACCGCTGGTCTACCGGAAGCTAGAAGAATGTTTTTTCTTTATTGGATTATTAACTCACAGTCTCTTACTTTAAATATGATTTTATTTCAGATGCTTTATAATGACAAAAAATATGAAAAAGAATGATAAAATTATAGGAATTAAGGTAGTTATTACTAATAAACAATTAATATGAAAATACATACTGAATTAATGTCTAAAATTTTGATTACTGAATAGATATCTACTAGTCAATGTTAATATAGACTGATTAGTCTTGTAACTGAGTATTACTTAACTATAGTTTTAATAAAATATTTGTTATGGGAAAGTGGCCTCCGAAAAGGCCTCACTAGGACATAGATTTTTGAATAATATTTTATGAATTTCGAAAGCTATCAGAAATGATCCCTATTCGTCAGAAGCAGAAAATATTTTTGTCGTTCATTGATTATGTTATTCATTTTTATTTTCCACTTCATTTTGATAATTTTTTGAGATATTTCAATTGTTCTGATAATCAATCGAGATATTTCAAGCGATGCATTTTCGAATTCTCTCTATTACACTAAGTAAGAAAAGGTAGGTTGATGATATCTGCATAATATTTGATCAAATTTAAAATCATTCTTTTCGTCTCTCAATTTTACTTACACCCTTTCAAGTCTGTAGCGATTCATACAATGCTACCTTTTACGTATACTATTAATTGTTTAGCAAGTTAATATTAGTCATATAGTGACGCCGCTTACTAAATATTTCTAATATTTCGAAAATACTTAATCTTGAATATCTTAATAATCTTTCTTTTGAAATGCGTTTCTTTTTGTTAAGCTGTTGTAGTGACAACATAGGGAATTATCCTTGCCTGTAATATTCACTATAAAGCACTTATCTGAACTGGAAGCCATAGTATACGCCGCAGAATAATGCTGTTGTAGGGGACGTCTAACGGAGTTTTATCTGATAAAAGCAAACGTGTAGAGACGTTAGGTATTTTTGGAATCAGGTGAGATAAAAAATGAGCAACGCCTTAGCCGGGAATCGAACCACGGACCTCTCGGTTACGCGTCGAGCATGCAGACCACTACACCACGAAGGCATGCGAATGAGGCGGGAGAAATATCTTACAAACGTAGCAGTTGATGAAGACATCACGGAATATATGTCTAGACGTTGTAGATGGTCTCAAATTCCTTAATTTTAAACTGCAGAAACCGGAGAAATTCTATTTAGCAGACAGCGTTCTACGGCAAATTTCTAAAGAATTCTTTAAGTAATTTTAGGGGAGTTCCGTGAACAAATTTTGTAAATAAGGCATTTAAATCACACTTGAGACTGCAATAATGAAGAAACATTAGTGGAAGGATTTCTCTCCACTGTGTTAGAGTTGCTCTTCTGGGCGGCTTTAAGCAAGCGCTGCAGACGCTGTGCCATACTATTACACTTAGGATTCTAAACAATGGTTCGACTTTGAAAGAAACCTAAAAGTTGAATTTATTCACCATAAAGATGACTTTCGAAATTTTCTCCATGTTAACTGATGGCCGTTTCAAGAACTTCGAAGCGCAGCCGATAAGAAACACATTTGCAATAGTCTCTGCATGCTGATCCCTTTAAGAGAAAACGTCGCTCCACCTAGTAAATCGATCAATGCATGTCAAAATGTACACAAATTCTTTAGATGGGAGGTGAAGGTTGACAAACACGATTGGAAGGTAGTAAAATATTCTGAAAGCAGGTTTAGTGTGCCTTTGAACTTCAGATTTTTGGCACTTTAAACAACATTTACATCATAACATCCGCTGCCACAGAATTCCAGAAGAACCGATTTTTGATCAGGCTAAGGGTTGATTTCAAAGCGGGATTCGACAGTTCATGTAATTCGTCAATATTTTTCTTTCGAAATGGCATCGAGACATATGATCGAATGGATGAGTTTGAAACATTGCAGTATAACGAAGATTGGGAATCCACTAAAATTGTTACAGTTTCAAAGCAAACTCAGAATTTAGTACAGACTATAATTCTTTATCGGCTAACTGCTTACGAGCCATTCCAGGAAAGTCTGTTGGTGAAGAGACATATATTTCTGAAATGCGAGAAAGCGCATAGAACATTTAGATTCAATTATAATCTAACATTCATCAATTATAATCTTGCTTACAGGCGACAGATGTCAGATGTAAACCGATTTATAAATTCCAAGTGTCGGCGTTGTCTTAAAGAACACCTGTCACCAGACTTTAAACGTTTACGAATTCACGATTTTCGAGCATATACTATATTTAAAAGGTGCTTAGCTGCGAAATAAACCACGAGCAAATCTCTATCGAAAGTACTGTAATTTATCTTAGTCAACGTTAATTTTCAAGAGAGAAATAATAAACGTTCGACGCGATTATAAATATGTTGCTGGAGCACTGAAGCGATTGCAATTTCTAAGGCGTCTCTAAAAAGAGAGGACCTAGATTTGGAACTGTATAACGATAGCAATACAGCATTAACTATTGAATTTTTGCCAGTTGCAGAGGAAAATTTTTCAGCTGTAGGCGAAACCAGTGGTATCTTATTTTCGGTCTTCCTTTAAACATAGCGTACAATGAGCTTGTAATTGAGCAGCACTGCGGATAAACCAGTAATTAAAATTTAATATTGTTGAAAAATGTTGTAACTGAACGATAGCTGACGGTAAAGGAGAATTCTTTAGAATCTTAACTTATCAGATAAGGAGTACACAGGGTTAGGCGACGACTAAAAACCTAAATGGACTAGTTCTTTTTCTTCGAACACAAATTTGTCAAATTCAGTATTCCTAGATTGTCTTATCAATAGGAGCGACGCGAATGTCCTGTAAATGAACATAGCAGCAGTTTGTGTTGCATTACGAAGTCCAAGATATGTATTCAAATAACCCAATAAGAGTTATGATTACCTTTTAGGGATAACAGGTAGCTGATTTGGGCTTAGTCAGTTTTTGAAACGATTCTTTTCCACTGCAAATTGTGAGTAAAGTTATGTATATATGGCAGTAGGTAACGGTCCGGTTACGTCACCGAATTGAAACAGCGGTAGTCCCCACGAGCACGCCATTGCCTGCCTTTCTTCGGCACCAAATTGACCACTGACTCTTTGAAGGCTAAATTATGCCGAATTTTAGTAGCGATTTAAGTTCCTTTTTCGAAACCTGAAATTTTTCAGTTGAAAGTCTGTAATGAGAGTGAAGTGATGGTCCTCTGGTGTCAATAAGTGTTGAACCCTGTGTGCCTTAGATGTATGTACCTATTAGTGAGGAAGCTAAACGTTCTGTATATTTAAATAAAAATGTACAAAATGGCGAATTATAACTAACAGGAGTCATCTCACTAGTAAAATGGGTTAAAGTTTAAGCGGGGGAGACTATAGAAAGCTTTGAAGAAGAATGTAAATGTTCTATTTTTTTCAATGTATCACTTTATTTCAAATTTGTATTTTTAATTGCTAAAGTATGTTTCCTTTTCATATATTTTTAATGCTTGACTTTCGATAAATATCGATAGTTTGGGAATTAAAAAAAAAAAAAAAAAAAAAAAAAAAAAAAAAAAAAAAAAAAAAAGAGCACAAAAACCACCAAATAAGTAAATACACCCGATAAGTAACTTTTACCTTTTCATCTGTAAAAAATCGCGAATTTGCGCCGAGGTGGTTACGTTAATACGTAACTACCCCTGAACTTTTCACTAATCCTTGACCTGTAGCCGATAACTTCGCAGATGCAGAGAGATGTTTTTATCCGCTGCAGGTTATTATTTGCTTTCCTGACAGCTACTGCAAGCATGTTGGTTGCAGTTCTCTGCTTGTCTTATACGACAGGGCATAATTACTATGAATAAATATATGAATTCAATGAATAGACGCTTTTGAAATTTATGTTATTAAGAACTTTCTGAAATTAATGTAACTTGTAATGTTCAAGCTTCAGCTGTTTCCTGAATCCTGAAGATAGACCATTCAGACTTGAATAAATTATGGATTGTTGATTATGTGACTGAAAAAAAAACGTTCATTCCCCGAGATAGATTGATATATTATTTGATTCAAGTTTTTTCTACAGCATACATACATAAAAATGTGCGCCTTATGGTGGTGTCACATTTTGATGGGGATTCCCTGTCCCCAGTGGCGCGCCCAAACCGTCCACAGACCTTAGTCACTACTAAGGTCAGAAGCGGTGGAGGCACCCAATAGGCAGGCCATCTTTGCCTCATATAAGAGGACGGATAAATACAACCATGCCTTCTCCTGCATTCGAACCCGGGCTGTTTGGTATCGCAGTCAGGTTCCATAAGCACTATGCCGTCTGGTCGGGTGATGGGGATTGTTGTTGATTGTAAATTTTAGCATTAAAGTAATGTCACCAATGCCGATCGAGACTCTCACTTTAATTATAGAACTGTAGGTTTTTGTTAGGAACGCTTGCTTTGTGCTTCGTAATCAAAAGCAACTTAAATTCCGAAGTCAGATAACGCAATATCTTTTTTATTACGAATATTCGTGCGCCTCACAGTACTCTCGAGCACTTCCGTGGCTACATTGGCGCAGCGCTTTGCAATGCGATATTTGAAGCTGCGATATCTGTCAAAAGTTAACTCTTTTTGTAGATTTAGTTGTGAACCCGAGGCGTTCATGTAATCAGTCGTGATGTTTCCCGGTGTTGAAATGCTTGCATTATTTCGTTTCGGAGGTTAGGTTTCCTGGAAGCTTTTGAAATTTTTCTGCAGAGCAATATCGTTAATTATGCGACTTCTTTTCATCATCGTGGAAAAACCTGCTCTGAACCACGCTTTTCTTCTTTCGAACAAGAGCTACACCTAACACGTCAAGCAATGCATCTTTCTGCTGCTCTCCTCTTCGTTAATAAAAGTGCGTTGATAATATTGAATTAAAAGCCAACGAAACTGCAGTCAGCGTTGCAAATTTTGCTTATGTGTTATATTGAACTTCTTCATTTTTCACTCCTAAACTGCACATCATGATTTTTCTTATTGAATGCTTTCGAAAAGATGTCATGTCGGATCTTTTGTTTATGTCATATCGGGGCTTTTTTCCCCCCCAAAAAAACTTAAATTTATGTTTACTTCCATCAAATTCTTTTCTATTTTGTTTGTAAGTGGCATTTCTGAATAAACATTTCTTTTATGACAACTATGAGTTTGATTAGAAAGCTTCTAAAAAATTTACGTAAATCATTTCTGTTTTTTTTTCTCTTTGTACAGATTTCATTTAACTAGAATATATTACTAGTAAATCAAATAATGTGACCTGAGAAACATGATTTCAAGTATAGTTAATCAAAATATAAATTATTAATAGTGTTTTTTATCACAACGTTCTCTTTTGGCGATGAGCGCCTTGCACTTCAAAGTTTAATTTGTTCATACTCATAAATAAAGAAATAAATAATATTTCAATTGTATTTTGATTATCGGTCATTGATATAAAGATATGCGTCGCCAGTCGCACAGTTGCTCACTGGCGGAAGATAAATTTGAAGTCTGCAATTTCGAAACCGCCGATAACAGGAGAAATATATTATTTGTTCTTTGTACTCGGATATTTGGAAAGTATTTGTCCTTGTTGCCATGGCTAGAGGTTATGTTGTTGTTCCCTTTGGCTGTAGCTGAATTTGTAAATGAAGGTCGAACTAAACTTTCGAATGTCATTTGTAGGGCAGAATATGTTATTCCGAGCTATCAGTTTTCATATGTAGGACGATCTGACTGTACACTATTGGCTTTGTAAGCATTGCGGTCATTCGGAAGCTAACTGAGGAAATGGTGAAGGTCAAAAACTGTAAACAGAACTTTAGCCCAAGTGAATCCGGCGTAGTGAAGTTCAAGATCAAGGTCGCCTCGTAAAAAAGCGCTATTACCTTAATCGCTGGAATGCTCTATGTATTAGATTTCATTTCAGTTAAATTTAATGGCTATAGATATGCTTATTATTATTACTGTTTTGTTATTAAATTTCTCGTAAAGGTTTCAGAATTAAAAAGAGGAGAAAGACTATTTGCCAGTCTCACATACTATCAGCAAACGTACTGTTGTTAAATTCAGCAATTTCATTTCTTAATTTTATAAGCAAACCTTAGTATTTCGCAGCTATTATTATAAATGTATAAATAATAGCTTATTTTCAAAGGTTCAAATTAAAAAACTGTGAGCTAGATTTTTTATTTAAAATATTTCAATTACTCCTCATATTTTATGAGTTTGTTTCTTCTTCTGAAATTTAAATTTTTTTAAATCCATGGATTAAATATTATTTATATTTATTTAGATTTTCTTTAAAAATGTTTATGGCATTTATATCATTATTTTTTTAAATCAGCATTCTTCCTGCTTTTTTATAATTTTAAAATTAAATCCTGTGGGCAACAATTTATATGTAGTATTCGGTTCCGGATATTCATTTGTGTGGTCATTTAGTGCCTTTATCGTACAACTTTTTTTTGCCGTCGCGCCTTATCTTGCTTAGAAGTTAGAAATAAAACCGAAGGAAATTCTTTTCAACAAATATCTCGATTTATGTAATCTTCAAATATTTAAAAAAATATTTTTTATAAGTTCATTTGAAATAAGTATAATTTATTTCTTTATATATATAATTATATCAACTATGTTTATAGCTTTATTTAGAATTTTATGCTTAGGATGGGCGTTCATTAGTTTAGAAACATAGCACATATCGCCTTTTGAGAAATCTTATTGCTCATTAATTATCCTACTCTTATTTAATTTGTTTTTATCTTTCTTCAAATAATTATCTGTCAGAAAACGCTGTCATCTCAATCATCGAATACTGCGATGTTTATAAACCGTATTATTAAATTAATGTTTTCACTATGGGAAAAATTAATCTAACTTATCGTGGCAGAAAAATTAAACTTACAAGGTGCTCCTAAAGTAAATTTACCAACTAATGGCTAATATTAGAATGAACTCTAATGTTCTATTCCGGTCACGGTATACTCATTTATAGAAGCATAATTTTGTTCATAGGACATAACATTCGTGTAACCATCGCAGTTGACCAACAGGACATTTGCCTTCTCCTGCTTTGGCGAGTATTTCTTGCTCTATGGCTCTTTCATTGCTCCTCCTCTACATTCAGATTATCGCTTTGTATCGTCGCTCCAATATGCGGTCAAAAATGTTATGACGTCATCAATCATACTTAACAGGAGGTATTTTTGTCGTACTTCCATCTTTTGGCATAGTTAAATAATTTAGCATCTGTAGGCGTAAAAACTATCGAAAAAAAATGCCGATTTTCTTTACTTCTCTCTAAATTTAGAATGCAATTGTATTCCTTAACCGATCTCTGTGTTCAGTTTTTACGCATTAGTATTGTTTAACGTCGTTTCAGTTCAGTTTTTATATACACTAGTATCCCGCTTTACTTTGTCTCATTTATGCTTGCTTATTCGCTATAACGCTCTTTCAAAACTCAGTTTATGAAAACTCAAAATTAATATTTTTTTTGTATCAGAAAGCAGATGATAGTTACTTTTTAATGAGAATAATAAAAAAATATGAAAATAGAATTGAATTTCACATTTTTAGAGCCCGGATACGAGCAATGTGCTGATGAGAAGTCATTGCGAGAGAGCGGCGGAACGGCAATCAACGCTGGCTGCGCAGTAAGACGGTCGCGCTCATCATATTGCTTTACTTGCATTTTAGCTAACAGACTTTTTTTGGGAGGGGGTCCACAATAAGTTACTTTGGTGATTTATAGATTATTTTCCGTCTTCATGGTTTTATAAAATATATAAAATGTTTTTTTTTTTACTTCTTACGTTAATCGAGATGGAGTGAAAAGCTGTTTCATCGGAAATAAAGCTGGAAGTGATATGTCAGTTCGATGCTGGCCAACGAATAGTTGATACCACAAGTTGTATTCAAACGGTTTATTTTGGAAGAGGATGCCATTCCATACATACATTTCACGAGTTTGAAAACGTGCTGCTATATTTTAAGCATCAAAGAGACATTACCTTGCTTTTAGGAGGTAATGCAAAAGGTTTTTAACTCAAGCTTTTTCTTTTGTATCACTCTGAAAACCACGACCATGGCAAAGAATTAACAAATCAACACTTCTCTTGATTTGGCGATCGAAAATAAAATTGGCCACTATAGAAGTTTTTGAGGATTGATTTATAAATAGGCTTGTCAGATCTCTGAAATTTTCAACCGGGACACCTGAATGCCCACTCCCAGCGTCACGGGTATTGAAGGGTACACACACTTTGCGGATTTTTAGAGTGCTTTAGAGAGTAGTTTATTCTCAATGCTATGAATAAATGGTTATTGATTAGGAACCTAAACGAGCGATAATAATAAATGACATATAAATTAAAACATTATATTTCTTACATGTTACTATTTATAAATTGTAGAAGTTTCGGCATTTTCCCAATCAACAGCATTTGTATTGGTCAGATTGACCCATGAAAACTGTTCAACGTTTAAAAAAATTTTCGCCTAGAGGTCCAATGTATCTTTTATAAAAGCCATGACATTCTTCTTTCACACTGGTGCGGTCTTGCTCATCTAGATTTCTGAAGATGTTCTTTGCGTCCTAGGCTATACTTGAGTCGATGGAAAACATTGTTTTTTTCTTGCTCTTTTCACACCACCAAAGTTAGTGTTGCAGTTATCTCCACGAAAGCCAACTACTTTGTTATTCAAATCGTTTAGCAACAAGACAGAGTATAAGTGATTTGTAAGAATTTCATATGTTTCACCCGCGACAGATTTGAAATCTAACAGCAATACTTGCACGCCTGAATTAGGATTAAAAGAGCGCAAACAACTGACACAAAGTTTTACATCCTTTCTGTTTGATGCATCCTTACTTGCAATTACGTAGTTTGACTTGATCAAGTCTTCTTAAACACTTCTTTAGGAGCTATTATATTTAAAACTATTGCCTCACACTTAGTTATTCCGAGTGAGAATTTATGGTCAAAAAAACTTAGAAATTAGTTTTGATAAACAAGAATTTGAATTGAAACTTAAGTAATGGTTTGCTGTGTGGTAAGGGAAGGTCGCTTCTTTCGCTGCTAAGGTTTTATCATTAGAGCTCGCAGTCTTAAAAAAACTGGTCAGTTTTAATGAGCTAGCAGTACATCCTCAACTCTTTTTGTGTTTACTCGACTGCAAATGATCTTTTATATCGGATCGACCTCCGTGAGCAACCGAAAACTCAGAATTACAATGTGAACATTTAACTCTATGGTATTGATCTTGATTACCACTACCAGTACATACTTTCTTCAACAAAAGGAATTTTTAATTTCTTCAGCGCAGGACTTCAACAAAGGTAAATCCTAGGTGAATTTACACGATCGTTTTGGCATTTTAACAGAGAGTGCATAAACTTAAAAAACACAAATAAAACAGCACTAGCTCAGTAACGTAACAGGCACCGCCACCAGGGACTGACAATTAACTCACTAATCTTATCTCTATCGCAAGCGCTAAAGCTACACCCATTAGTACCCAATATTGGACTCGCCCAGAGAGCCTCTGGCATTGCGCATAGGTAGCACAAGACGATACGATGACAATATTATTTATTAGCACATCATCACTCTTCTATTTTTCACTTTTCATACAGTACATAAGTAAATGATAAAGTAATTATCCTAAATAATCCTTCACAGTTAATTATTTTTAGACTTTTTGGTCATAATTATACATAATCACATCTATAAAATCAAATTTAATTTTTACCGGGACGTGAAGTAAACCGGCCGGGACACCGGGATTTTGTTTGAAAACCGGGACTGTCATGGTCAAACCGGGACGTCTGGCAAGCCTATTTATAAACGACTTTTGTTCATCAGTAAAGTGTTATTGCTATGGGAGAAAAAAACATGAAACAAAAGGCTTTCGTTTGACAGATAACACACCTGACCATCCAAAAAAAATTAGAATCTACCAATACTTGTAATCCAGTTAAAGTTCTCTTTCTGCCACGGAATACAACGTCGCTTATATAATCTATGGATCAGGGTTCGATATCCAACTTTAAAGCATAGCACGTGCGACAAACGTTTGTATATTCAATTGACAAAACTGATACTAATGAAGTAAGCAATTTTGGAAAAATTACAACATCATAGATGCATTGCAAAATATAAAGCATGTTTGGAACGAAGTGTCTTAAATTGTATGAATAAAGTTTGTAAAGGCGTTTGGCCAGAAATTTGCGAAACTAGAAAGAGAAATGAAATCATTACCACTGTAAACTTTATCTTAAGTTTATAACAGTTACTTTAAGTTTGTCACACTTTCCTGTCTCTCCTAATTTGAGCTTACAATTTCCCACCAGAATGTATTTTCAGAAACACGCTTAATGCAAATGAGTACGATTAGTATTTAAGTCGTTGTTTCACTGACTTCGTTAGAGAGCCATTCTGACTAACGCGCTTTTGCCTTTGGACTACGTCACTCTCTTAGCTATTACTACGCTCGGCCGTACTTCAGGCCTTTGATAGCTTCGCCTACTTAATTGAGATTTAGGAGCCAACTGCTTAGAATCCTGATAGCTTCCGCTATACCTTTCTAGTTAAGCATTAGGTAAGCTCTAATTCTTATTCATTTGAGTTCAAGCCCAAGTGGAGGCTTTGTTGTATGCTCTGAGATAGGAGCCGACTGTGTTAATTCTTATTTTAAGAAATAAAGGGTAATTAACCCTTCTTGAGTCTTACATATCTGTTCACACACTCACGCGATTATCCGCTTATCGGTGTAAAAGAGTTCCTACATTTAACTGTTAAATAAAAAGGTGGAACTCCACAATATCATAAGCAGTCAATAATGGCATATTTTAAAATTTTATCCTCGCTTAGCCTAAAATATTTCAAAAAATGAGATGCACAATACAATCTTTCATTTTGGGATCAATGTATATACTAGATCCCGAAGTAATTCTAATTTAAACCAAAACCAATCATTTTTTGGCTCTGTCAAAGGTGTGGCAATGGTCCTATCTGAGGCCAGTGAAGGAAGAAAACTCTTATCCAGTAAGAATTGCAGACAGAAGTTCAACGAGATGACCGCCATTAAAGAGTATTGAAGCAGAACTGATGTTGGACATGTTGCGGTCGCAATTTATAAGAATGGAGAGCTTTGCCAAACACCTGCCGCTTCTAAGGGGAAAAAACGAGCTCTTTCAAGAAAAAAACCCTCCAGCCATTCTTCTGCGTCTTCGAAGAAAGTTCGCGTGCGGAGATGGCATGCGAACTAGCAGTAGACAAAGAAATAAAATAAAAATTCGTCGGCTTCTGAGCCAAAATAAATCAGCAATGGAAAAAGAAGAAAAAAAAATCTCTCTAAGCGTTTTATCACGTAGCTTTGGCGTACTGCAACGCCCCTTAGGCGGATGTGAATTTTCTTTTTAATGGTCAAATAAAAAAAATGACCCGCCAAGTAGATGTCGATGTTACTGGTTTGTTTATGGATGTCCATGCGAAATCTTTTGTTTGCCGAAATTTTAGACCAATAGACAAGATGAATCACTGGTTTTAAGATGTGCTGGTGGTCGCGGTTGTCATCTAACTGGTCACAGGTCAAGGAAATGCTCGAAGACAAGGCTGTGGTAGCTGCTGTGTCTTCGAGTGTGTGCACCAGATTTTCCTAGAAGTTACGTGTTCCGAATTTCTCAGAACCTAATAAATCTATGAAGATATATATTACTGTACTGTGCAAATGATACATAAATCTATGATGATATACTAAAGTAAGACAGTGAAACAGTAAATTTAGTTTCATATTTGTAAAATGTGACATCTGATTTTAAACAAATAGCCAACAGACCATTCAAAGGTACGAAACGTTTATATGTTTTGTCATCAGTGTCTTCAAATTTAAAAAGAAATGCACATTGTTAGTAAAATTGTTATAAAACTATATTCTATTACCCTCCTGAATGATTAGCCCAGAAGGGCTATTAGTTTCGAAAAGGCATTTTGCGTCGATTTATTATAAACGGCTGTATCACTTTTCAAATTGTCGCCACCAACTAATAGCTCCTGTATTATATTTAAAGAAATTAAATAATGAAAAATCTGCATGAATGTATTATCGCATTCTGATAAAAAAGCGTTAATTAGAGCCATCTAATTTTGAATAATGTAGTCCTCCATCCGAATATGGGCTCCTGGAAGCCCGAATCTTAAATTAATAAATTATTAGTCCAAAGGGGCAATTTCACCAGAAAGACTATTAATTTCGTTTTGGCACTTTGCGTGGATTCATTAAAAGCGTTGTTTCACTTTTCAAATTGTTGCCAGCAAATATTATCGCCCTGTATTATATTTAAAGAAATTAAATAATGAAGAATCTGCATAAATGTATATATGGTTCTCGCACTGTGATAAAACAACAATACCTAGAGCCATCAAATGTTGAATAACGTACGTCTCCACTCGAGTATGGGCATCTGGAAGCCCAATTTTGTAATTTGTTTTATTATCTGTTTCATATTTTGTAAAGCGTTTATGAGTTTTTGATTAAGAAACTCAAATATTATCGATTTCATATTTTGTAAAACTTTAAAGAATGTTTAATTAACAAACTCAATCATTTCAAAGCCAGCAGTGGCAACACTGTACAGAAAAAAAATTATCTCCAGCACGTGAGACTGTGTATCGGAAATTCTAAAGATAAGCTCATTTTAAAATTATTTTGCGATATTGCTCTTGAACTGAAATTTATGGTTTAAGTGGGAAGAACATGATATTTAATAAATAAAGGCAACACACAAAATGTTATTAAAAACGCGCCTTTGGACGTAATTTAAAATCTGAAACCTTTCAGTTTTTCCTTGTTTTTCTATAAAATACTTTTTAAACTTCAAAGAATTTTTTATTAACAAACTCAATGATTTCAAAGCGTGCACTGGCAACATGCGGTGCGAAATAAAATATTTTTATCTCCAACTCCTACCCGAAATTCAGAAGGTATGCTGTTTTTAAATATTTTTAGCCCGAAGGGGCGTTAGCAACCCAAAAGTTCTCAAAACATGTACGTATGTGTAGATGAAAAAAAACGCCCCCTTTAGGGGTAATATAATATATGAAAGCTTTCAGATTTTTCTATTTTAGAAATTATTTATTAAAGAAGTAAAGAAAGGATCAAGATTTAAGTGAAATAAAAAAAAGCATATTAGCTAGCTAACAGTAATTCAACGTCTTTTCACACAATTATTATTATTATTTATATTATTATTATTTTTAGAAGTAAGTCA
>KK117745.1:65918-76747 GCA_000611955.2 Stegodyphus mimosarum
TTTTTTTTTTTTTTTTTTTTTTTTGTCTAGGTTTTCATTCTAATTTTTTGTTCATTCTCCCAAAGTAGATCGAGAAATTATCAAAGTTATGGAAGTTTTTGTTTTTTTCTCTTCTTGATTTGTACAGAAATCAAGTGAATATAAATATTCAGTGTTTGTTCAATTGTAATCCATTTCTGTGAAAACGATTTAATTACGAAAACGTCATGAAACTACTACTTTTCAGTAATACGCGAAGCATACTATTCCGAAGTTTAAGTTTTCCGAAGAATATTAATAAATTTTAATGAATAAATTAGAATAATTCGAGGCTGATTTCTCCCTCTTATGCGCTATTAAATAACATTCTTTTGTGATTTAGTCGTGCCTTTTTTTATAATTTAATAACATTTCATATGCGAAAGAAATTTCATGCAAGTTATTTATAATTTCTCAAGTCTAACAATACTTCATTAATAACCTTTTAAAATTTATTACTTTAAAATCATAATCTGATAATTATGAAAAACTCGCTCAAGTGCAAATATTTTTTTTTATTTATTTTTAATTCATTCAAATTGTATTACGAGTGCCATTGAGGCCAGCCAGAGTTTTCTATATTACGCCGTGAATAAGATCTCCATTTTGAGGGGAAACAAAAAAATCTGATGTGTACACCACATGACTTCCTTGTACGGAGTATTAAGTGTACGCATTTTGCATTTCATTTAAACTCATTGGATTGAATTAAATCTACTTCGTCGATAGCACATAAACCACAATGGAATAAATGCACTCTCTAAAATTCATTATATTTGTTTACCACAACGGCACTCTGGCGCTAGGTTCACTTAACAACGTTACATCTCTTTCATTTTATAACTCAAATTGCACAAAAATTAAGTATATCATGTGAAAAATTATCTAATCGTTGCCACATGTTCTATTCAAATACCTACTATAAAAAATCTAAAAAGATGTAGAAAAGAAATTAAACAAATAGAAAAAAAATAGTTTTTCGCAGCGCCGCTTACCTATGCGCTACTCGTAAACATTCTCCTCTGTTCGAGACAGACTGCCGGTAATATTTGCTGCCAACAGGAAGCACTTATTTTCTCGAATTTTATTTAGAGCTATATTTTTCTTTTAATTAATTCTGTTCTCAGTTCCCGACATAGCAAAAGTACATAAAACCTCAAAATATCTTCATTAAACTAATACTGAAAAATATAGAAAAAAATAAAGCACCAAATACAGTTAAAACAATAAAAAAATTACAATTAAAATTAGAGTTTCTATGCTAAAACAAGCAATTCAGCCAGGAAGCAACAAGGCCGATTTTTCGGTGCACGAAAAAGAGTTAAATTTTGATCCTATTCGGCAAAAAGACACTGGAGTTGCAAAAAATGAATTCACTATTCTGGTAAGTTTCAAATGTAAACAAATATAGTTGCTGTGGTAAACAAAATTAGGCTTAGCCGCACTTACGTAACTTTTAAATTGTTGATAATTCAACTACTATTGCATGCAGATTAGCTAAAGGCATAAAAAACTTAACAGGAAGATAAGAACAACATAATTGAATCATTTTTAAATAAAAAAATGCGCAATTTACCAACATATAAGAAAAAAAATTTGAGCTCACAGAGCAGAGTAACGTAGTGGGCACGTACGTACATACAGCAGCCAGCCACGAAAAAATCTCTTCTGAATCCATTTTAAATCAGTTTTATAATTCGTTTGGGGGAAAAGAGTCCTTTATTCTGTCCTTACGTACAGATGTTAAGCAGCAAAAACATCGTTAAATTGCATTCGAAAGCAGTCAAAATGGATATTTTCGTTGAAATATGATATCCTTTACTTCGTACAAGGAAGTAAAAATGCATTGATCTACCTTTTTTTACAACAATCTGCATCGAAGTCCTCATCGTGCAATCTCTTAACATGAGAATCATTCTCTAAACGAGACTTTATTTTTAGTTATTGTACAATGCAAACATTTTGCTCTTTAACTTGTTTACGGCCTCTGGATATGATTCTTGAATTTAATATTGAGTACCTCGTTCAATTTTTGTTGCACAGAAATCAAACGTTTTATGACAAGTACACAATTTTCCTTGATATAATTGCAATGATTGGATGAACGTGTAAAAATTTAGATTTTGCAGTATTTACAAAATTGATTTCTTTAAATTTAGAATTACTGCAAAGTGGAACTTTGCGTCATTAAAAACATCTTTTTAAGAAAACTTTGTACCTCTTGAAAGTTTTTTTTATTTGATAACTTACTTTTTATGAATGTTATTAAGTGGTGAGATAAAATGATTTTAAGCCGAAAAAGATTTTTGCCAGTATTTTTTTTTAATTTACATTTGTTGAAGAAAAATTTAACGATTCAAATGGCTTTCTTCTCCTACAATTTCAATGTTTTTGCTTCAAATCTTTTTTCCTATATTTATTAGAGTGATCTTGATGGCCTTTAAGGATCGATTTTGCAATTGATGACGTAGTTTTTGAGAAAAAAGTTTAAAAGATCGTTTTTATGTAAAACCTTTGAAAATATATGATCTCAATCACATTTTCACTTCCAATAATTTTTTTTTCATTATTTTGCGAAACCCATCCTTTTTTCTATTAAGTATACAATTTTGAACAAGCATTAAAAATATTAAATAATTAGTTCATATCTGAATAAATTTCAGTATTTTAAGTAAAAGGATTGATTGAAAAAATGCAAACTGAGAGAAAGTAGTTTAAATAATGTAAACTGTCTGAACTGTCATAAAATCATTTCAAATTTCTTAAAATTTCATTACTGAATTTCAATATATATATGTTACTGTGAAAGACCGAAATTGGAGAATGTCGACTGTCACCGGAGAATGTCAACATTCACCAAATACGTTGGTGAAAGATCGAATATAACATTGCATTCTTGTACATTCGGACCCTCACCGGTGTATGTCGACAATCACAGATATGCTCTGGTGTAGGTCGAAAAGAGAGGAGTAGACAAAGAGGCGACTGGCTGCTTCCCATAAATGCAGTTGTAAAAAAGAAAAGTTCTCTTGTGCAATTCAAAGTGTCTTAATAGTTTAAGTTGTTGCAAGAAATAAGATTTGAATCACATAATTTAGTTAAGTTTTTTATTACTATTATTTTATTTTCTCATTTAGAACGTACTGTATAATTAAGTTTTCAACTTCTATTATTTTCCTTTCTCATTTTGAATGAACTGTGTGTTTTAAGTTCTTATGTTATTAAAGTCTTATTTTAAATCTCAAGTGCGTTTTTTCGCGACTGAATTACGGAGAAGAAAATATAATATTATTATATGTTGAGCATTCACCATTAGTACATGGTGAATGTCGACATTCACCGGTGAAAGTCAGAAATAAGGGTATTTAGCAAATATTTCGGACATACACCAAGCGACTATGTGAATGTTGACATTCACCGGTGAATGTCGACATTCTCCAGATTTCGGTGTTTCACCGTAACATATATATAATAAAACCTAGTGCTATTCAATTGGTTAATATAAATATAAATTCCAACCTTTTGTTTAAAACTATATCTGGCCGGAAATATAGCAAAAAAAATCACAGAATGCAAGTAAAATTTTTCTTTAACTGTTTTTTTCAAACATGTTCAAAACAATTTTAATACACGAATTAATTAAAATCCACTTTCTAAAATATTCATAATGCATGCTAATAATATTAATTTGTCGTTTTATTCATTTTTTCAAAAAGCAAAATGTGAAATTTGAACAGACATAAAACATTTTATTTAAAACCGCTCAACAGCATATATGATTTCTTCTCTTCTTTTAGCCATTTGCTCTTGTATATAAATTGCATTTTAAATTAGTTTAGGTGTATTTTAATTAATTAAAGAGTTTAATGTTTGTTCCAGCACTATTTCAATAATGCTACAATCAGGAACTTAATCACTTTCATTACACCACCATTTTCTATTCGTGTTTTACCATAAATAATTTCATTCAGTTCTTTGACGAATCAAAGCAAAGTTGATTGATAATACAAATGGAAATATTTGTTGACTTGTCGACTCATCTAATCAATATATATATATATATTGAAGTTTAAGTTTTTCGCCTTTAAACATGCCAGTTTAAAGGTAAAAACTTCACTTTGTATTTAAATAAATATTAAAAAATATTAAATATTTTATTTAAATATTTTTTCCAACTTCACTTTGTATTTAAATAAATCAATTTATACATATAAACAGAGTTTGATGTGTTCTCTTTTTAAACTGATTTTTAATAAGTTACAGAAAAAATTAAGAATTAAAAAAATAAACACTGAGAGGCTGTGGCATTTTAAGGGCTGTCAAAATTTTTAAAAGCCTTTTTATACCATTTATTTTATACCAGATCATTTCAAAATTTCTCTTCATTGTAGTACGGATATAAAGGTATTTTTTAGCAAAAAATTAAGAAATCGCTAATTTCATCTACCGTATATTCCCGCGTATAAGTCGACCCCCCGACTTCGACATAAAAAATTCGTAGAAAATAAGAAACCCGTGTATAAGTCGACCCCCTACTTCCGAAATCGATCGAGAAACTTCAAAAAAAATTTTTTTACATACTACATTTATTCAAAATCATCTGAGGGAAAAAAAAGTAAATATACTATAAAAAAATACCTTGGTAAATAAACAAAATCAAAATCCTTCAGCGTCCGATTCATGGTCAGATTCGCCAAACATTTCATAGAACTCTTCTGTCGTCATTGGCTCGTCATCATACATATTTTCAGTCTCGAACTCTGTATTGTTACAATCACTGCTAGAGCCTTCGTCGTCATTTTCACTTTCAAAAACAGCATCATCTTCCGTGCCGTCTAGTTCGTTGCTAATACAACATTTTTTAAAAGATTTTATAATCATTTCAGAGGGTATTTCGTTCCAAGCATCTTTAACCCACTGAGCAATTAATGTAATACGGGCTTTTAAATGTTGCCTCCCTTTGTAAATGTTGGTCGACCGGAACTAATCCACTCTTCCCAATATTTTCTAACATTTACCATTAACATTTAACATATCGCCAACTTTTTTATTGCTCGATATTGATCGGTTGTTCGGGGGGCCGAAAATTCTTTGGTTTAATCGAAACTTACTCTAGTTAAAGTATGAAACTCTGTGATTAGTTCGTCACATAATTTAAGTCATGAAATTACTTCAAGTAAGTGACTTATTTGATAAGTCGTCCAATTTGAGTGCGGGAAAGAAAACAACTGCATTATATAAAGAAATTTTTGAACTTCCGATTCTTTTAATTTTTTATGGCCCCGTGTATAAGTCGACCCCCCCACTTTGAACTCTTTTTTTTTTGTCCAAAATATCTCGACTTATACGCGGGCATATACGGTAAGTCATCTAATCGCTAAGTCTTAATTGAAAGTAATTAATTGAAAGTATATGTCTACGAATTGAAAGTATATGTCTACGACCTTAATTGAAAGTATATGTCTACGACCGACGATTGGGAAATTAAAGGCCAACTAAAGACATTTATCAACACGATGTTTATTAATATTTTTCGCGATCATTACATTTCTGCTTTTAAGTTATCTGCTTTATGATTTTATAATATTCATCTTCAATTTATGTTTTTGTCAGGGTCTCTTTGCTTCCGCAGTAATCTTTTCTTCAATTAAAAAAAATTGGGGATTATCATTTCACCCAAACATACTAGCGATGTGACTCAGTAGATGATATGACTCATGTCGAATATAGGAATCTGAAGTGCGTGCCTGATTCTCTATTTATATGCAAATTTCTCTACCGATCAATAAAATTCCTGAGTATTTTCCCACCTTGTATGCATTTTTCCCGATCGCAGTTTCTGTTAGGAACATTTTTTCGCCAGTTTTGTGTTTGAAATTTAATTATACTGGTTTTACGCGTATCTTCGCTGCGAATTATATTAAGAAAATAATTAAAAGTGGGATGACTTGTTTTCGTAACACTCTTATAATAATGAAACTCATTAAGCGTCTGCAACTTGAGTGTAAAATTTTTCTAATACGGTTTAGAAAAGTTTCTAATTTGAATTTTTTAAATTTAATCATTTTCAGATAATTATATTTCAAATGATTATTTTCAAAGGTTTCTGTTCCTATCTCCCTTTCCGAAATTTTCGAAACCTAGATCAAAATTGCTTTTGTTCTTTCTTTTTAATACAGTAATCTTCTGTCAATGAAAATGACAGCAACGTACACATGTTTGTGGATTTACCTCTTATTTATTATTATTATTATTATTATTATCTGAGATTATTTTTCACAATTATTCGGAATTGCATAAGCTTGAGACAAAAATAACCTTTTGAAAATGATTATATTACCTAGTTTATATTTTGCCCTTTTAAATTTCTAATGTTCTTTCATATGTTATACGAAACTAAAAGTTACTTTTTAATGCTTGGGGGCTTTATTTAATAGTCATTAGCCTTCGACAAGGGCCGGAACTTTCATTCTTTTGAAGCGACTAAAAGTGGTTCTGTTATTTGAATGCGCATTCCTTCTCCCCCCCCCCGTAGAGAACTCTGCGAAGCTACTGGTTAGGATCTGTACCTAGGCAGTCTCGGCCACGGGGGCATACAAATTATGAACCTAGTGGTTCTGGGACCTCCGGAAAGGTCATTTAGTGGCCGGCACGGGTTCTGGCATGTCTTAGAGCAGGGTGGTACTGGTAGCCCGGGGGTGACCCCCCGGGTTTGCTGGATAATGTCCCCCTGCGACGGGCTCGCCCGAGCGATTGGTGGGTAGCAAATTGACGGCCAGTGACGCCCCAAATTGGGTGCGTTGCTCCGACCCCTCAAGGTTCCGGGAAAGAGGTTGAACCTCGGCCTCGATTCTGCGGAGCGAAGAACCTGTAGTGCCATTAAATTAGGTGGAAAGGGGAAGCCATAATTGTTGCACATTCCTTCTCCTTTGTTTAGCGTCAATATTTAGCTATTGATGCCTGACGTTGCACTCCTATCCTAAGAGAAAACTGCAGACAGTGGTAAAAGCGCATGAAGATCCCGAGAGAGAAGTTGTCGCTTCATTTAAGTAAATTATTGTTAGCATTCTGCTTGGCATGGGGGCAAGGAAATCCATTCTAACAAAAATACATATATATAGGGCGTGTCAGATGTTTGAGTGAAACAGATTTTGTCCTCTACGGATGCGAAAGAGTTAATCTGAGGCTTCAGTCTCTGCGCCTTGGAAGCATTAGTGAAAAACATCATTATTCCTGTTTATATTGTTTATGATCTAGAGTTACTTTATTCTGATGCATTTCTAATGGTTTAACCCACAGGCATTTTCAAAATGTACCTATGGAAAATTTTGAAAAGTGAAAAATTTTATGGAGAGAAAATATTTTCCCACATGAATACAAAATTTTTCATTAAAAGATTTTGCAACTGAATGAATCGCTTCTCACTTTTCTTCTTTCAAACCCGTTTTTCGAGTGCCGCAGTGTTTTTTGAAGCATGTAAACTCATCTGAATGTGTTTTAAATGAGCTCTCAGTGTTTAATGACTTGTGGAAAAACAATGCAACAATGCTGTTTCCATACAACTTGGACTTGAGCTAGGAATGTCGTTCGCCCGTTTTTCGTCCATCAATTTAATCCTTCCACATTTTCATGTGAAGAATTTTCACCCGATTTCCTTGTGTTTGTTATAACTCAAGTCGCTACAGTCGCATGGAAATTTCACATTTTTTTTTCGTTCTTAGTTTTTTAAATAGTTCTTCATTCAGCTGGCCTATTTAGATTCGCTCATTCTTGCATAAAATCAAAATACACGGGCTGATAAAGTACTTGGAACGGAATGAACTCTTTATATACACGAAAAAAAATTATAATTAAATAATAAATTATAATTAATTAATAAGAAAATCTGAAAGGTTTCAGATTTTAAATTATGTCCAAAGGGCATTTTTTTTAACATTTTGTGTGCTACCTTTATTTACTAAATATCATTCTCTTCTCACTTAAACCATAAAACTCAGTTCAAGAGCAATATCGCAAAGTAATTTTAAAATGAGCATATCTTTAGAATTTCCGATACACAGTCTCAGGCGCTGGAGATAAAAATATTTTTTCTGGACAACGTTGCCATTGCGATAATATTTGGTGGCAACAATTTGAAAAGTGAAACGGAGATTCAGAGTGAAACGATGCAAAATCGCAAAACGAAAACAATAGTTCTTCAAAACAAAGCCCCTTTGGACCTAAACGTTCTGATGAAAAGCAAAACCTGAAACAATAATCAGAATTAACGTTGGCAAGTATTAATTGGAAAAGCGTTTGTCAACATAGCACTTAGCTTCTTCTATCCTAGCCTACATGGGGCTCCGTCCTTGCCTATTACAGAGGTAACGTATCTGAAACGATTCCTATCATTTCCTGTTGATGAAAGTAAACACTCTGCTTCTATTGACTGCTTTTAAAATCTATATATCCGTAAAAAGCATTCCATGATTGTGGAAGTCGTGAAATTGTTCTTACTTTTAAAATAGTAACAAGGCAGCTAAATACTCTACGTAACTTATTTCACGCATCAAAACATGAATATTGCATACATTTTGGAATTTTTATTTCTAATTACTCTTCGTCTCTCTTTCACTTATTTATTTGGCAATTCGCCGATAGTCTGAACCCAGGCATCGGAGTTTAGTGCGTAAAAGCTATTTTTATTTTAGGAAAATACAAGTCACATTTATATAAAAAAGCTGATGTGTACACCACATGACTTCCTTGTACGGAATATTCCTGCATTTTTTCCTGCATTTGATTTAAACTTGTCGGATTGAATTAAATGTACTCCGTCGATAGAATATAAACCAGAATAGAATAAATACACATTTTAAAATTCGCTAAATTTATTTACCATAGCGGCACTCTGGCGCTAGGATCACTTAGCAGCGCTACATCTCATTCATTTTATAAAGCAAAATGCACAAAAATTATATCATTCGAAGAATTATCTAATCGTTGCCACATGTTCTATTCAAATGCTATAATAAATCTAAAACGATGTATAAAAATTTGAACAAATAAAAAGGAAACAGTTTTTCACAGACGCTTCAGCGGCGCTTACCTAATGGGCATGCGTTACTTGTAAACATTCTTCTCTGTCCGAGACAGACTGGCGCCATATTTGCTGCTAATAAGAAACACTTACTTCCTAGAATGTCATTAGAGATATATTTCTCATTCAGTTAATTCAGTTCTCACTTCGTGGCAAGGCAAAAATGCATAAAAACTCAATTTTCTTTAAAATCTGAAAGATATAGCGCAACATAAATCACCAAATACAGTTAAAACAATTTTTACAATTAAAATTAGAGTTCCTGCACAAAAACAAACAATTCGGCCAGCAGGCAAGAAGATAGATTTTTCGCTGTACAAAGCTTAAAGTTTCCTTTTGGTTCCACTCGGCAAAAAGACACTGAAGGCGCAGAAAGACTTCCACTATTCTGCTAAGATTCAAGATGTAAACAAATATGGCTGCTATGGTAAGAAAACTAGGCTTAGCCGCCCTTAAACGATTTTTAAATTGTTGACTATTCTACACCTCTTGCATACAGATAAACTAAAGGCATAGAAACCTTAACCGGAAATTAAGAACAACATATTTCAGCCATTTTTAAAGTGCACAATTTACAGACATATAGGAACAAAAAAACTGAGTTCACCGAGCGGAGAAACAGAGCGGGCATACTTATACATACATAAGTAAAGACATAAAATAAGAAATTTAGACTTAATTTTTCACAAAGACCAAAAACTGAAATTCACAAGTAATAAGTTTCAAATAATTCTGTAAATGCAATAAAGAATTTAATAAATGTTAAAACGAAAACTTTTCAAACAAGCAATACCCCAATTGAAAACATAAATGAAATTTAAAGAAAAAGGAACATAATAGAAGAGGAATTCAATCAATTTCAATGCTACTTCGTGAAAAGGAGGAGCAATGAAATCATTTGAAACCCCTCTTCTTCAAAAATCCCTACTTTTCTGTGTCCAGAATCAGCCGATGAACCATTTCAATGTATTTTAATTATAATAGATCGTCCGAAAATTCTGGCCCTCCCTAAAGCAAGGAAAAAAACAAAGTAAATTCTAATTAGAATCTTGCACCTTAAATAAAGAGAATTCTATTAAAAGAATTGGAAACGTATGTGAAATAATTACTTCTTGTCAGTTTTAATTTAGTTTTTTCACTAAAGTGTTATATTTCACTTACGTTTTAAATAAATTCTTTGGACTATGTGATCATTGTTTAAAGGGAAAATTTTGATTTGAATTTTTCAGTGAAATATTTAATTTCAGTGAATTATTATTTCACTTACGTTTTCAATTCTTTTTAAATCGAATTCCCTTTATTTAAGGTACAAGATTCTAATTAGAATTTATTTTGTTTTTTCCTTGCTTTGGGGAGGGCCAGAATTTTCTGGTGAACTATTATAATTAAAGTACATTGAATTAGTTCATCGGCTAATTCTGGATACAGAAAAGCAGGGATTATTCAGAAGAGGGTTTCAACTGATTTCAATGTTCCTTCTTCTGACCATATAGCATTGAAGTTGATTGAACTCCTTTTCTATTACGGTCGTTTATCTTTAAATTTTTATTGATGTTTTGAATGGGGTTTTGCTTGTTTAAAGCAATTTTGGTTTTAACATTTATTAAATTACATTTATAGACTTATTTGAAATTTATGACTTTCGAATCTCAACTCTTGGTCTTTGTGAAAAATGAGTTCGAAATTTCTTACTTTATGTCTTTATTAATAATTTTTCAGCAGCTTAATGCAC
>KK117745.1:94384-125043 GCA_000611955.2 Stegodyphus mimosarum
CCGATAATGAGGTAATTGAAATAATCTTACCCAGATTACTACCTGCTGTCCAAGACTTTATGGAAATCCGAAATCCAAGCTCCTTGCAGGAACTCTTCGAGTTGGCGGTCAAGTTCCAAAACCGACGAATAGCGGAAAAATCTAGAGGGGCAGCATATCCTCAAGGTTCCAGAAAACAGTTCTCAAACCTGGTGGCCGATAGGACGAAATACTCTTATGGAGGAAAGAGCTATCAAGCTAAGTCACCGAAGAACGAAGGTCAAAGCGCGAAGAAGAAATTCGAAAAAAACCGTCCGCGTACCCAGAAGACTGAAGGTCAGAAGAAAGCTTTAAACGATTAGAGGGGCCTGTAAAAGCGAGGGTCCAGACCCCTGAAATTTCGCAAAATCCCTCCCTAAACACGGATGTGATAAAAAATTCCCAGTTACCAGTCATCCAAGTCCTGGTCGGCGAAGTCCCGGTAGAAGCGCTCGTGGATACAGGAGCTGAAGGAAATTTCCTCAGCTACAAATTCTACAATGACAACTTTCATAGACTACGTTTATTTAAAAATAGAAACACAGAAATTATAGCCGCCCAAGGAAAAACATGTCAGTGTGTCGGAAAATTATCATTAAAACTGCAGATAAAAGAAGAAAACCTTAGAATATTATTTTTCGTGGTGAAAAATTTACAGAACCCAGTGATTTTGGGAATGGATTTCTTGAAGTCCGCAAAAGCCAGATTGGATTTTCAGGAAAATGCAATTACGCTGGAGATGCAACGACGGGTGGTGGAGCCGGTAAAGGAACCTGAATTGGATTTAAGTCATTTGACCCTTGAAGAAAGCCAAGCTATTCAACAGGTGGTGAGTACTTTTTCAAATTTGTTTTCAGAACGTCCGGGTAATTGTCAAATTGTAACCCATGACATACAACTAACATGCAATAAACCTTGTAAGGCCAAACCCTACAGGTATGATAAACAGAAAGAGCTCATTATTGAAGAGCATATAAACGAAATGCTGCAAAATCAGATTATTTCGCCAATAAACAGTGATTACGCGAGTCCAGTGGTGCTATGTAGGAAAAAGAATGATTTCCCGCCTTCTGATAAAAAAGCTTGGAGGTTTGCTATTGATTATAGAAAATTAAATAGCATTACAAAGTTCCCGGTTTACCCTCTGCCGGTGATTGAGGAAATAATTAGAAAGATTAAATCTACGAGATATATGACTACTTTGGATTTAACATCGGGCTACTATCAGATAGCTATGAAACCAGAAGATATACATAAAACCGCGTTTATCACAAAATCAGGAACTTATGCATTTTTACGCATGCCATTTGGGCTGTGTGGGGCCCCGTCGACATTTCAGAGAGCTATGGACATTGTTCTAAAACCTGTCCTAGGAAAATCGACTTTAATTTATTTAGATGATATAATTATAACAAGTAGTTCGTTGGAGCAGCATATTAAGGACTTGCAGGAAGTTTTTTCGTTATTAAAAGAGGCCGGTTTAACAATTAACGCATCAAAATGCAAGTTCGCGACAAAAGAACTTAAATACTTAGGATATAAAATTTCGCAAAAGGGCATAGAAACTCAAGATTCAAAGATAAAGGCTATCAAAAGTTTCCCCCCTCCTAAAACCGCAAAGAAACTGTCTTCTTTCCTCGGGTTATGCTCTTATTATCGATCATTCATAAAGGATTTTGCTAATATTGTAGAGCCGTTGTTAGTACTTAAAAGAAAGAAAAGTAAGTTTACATGGACAGCAGAGGCAAATACAGCTTTTGAGAAGTTAAAAGAAGCGCTCATCAATGCCCCTGTCTTGAAATTCCCGGAAGGTGACGAAAATTTAGAAATTGCAGCCGACGCTTCGGACTATGCCATAGGTGCAGTGCTCATGCAGAAAGGGCATCCTTTAGCATTTTTTAGTAAAACATTAAACGCTACCCAAAGGAATTATACAGCGACGGAGCGAGAAACATTAGCAGTATTAATGGCTGTACAGAAGTTTAGAGTTCATTTTGGCAAAGCCCCAGTAACGGTCTTTTCGGATCATGCGGCCGTTGGTAGACTTTACTCGGGAAAAAATCTAACGCCCAGGTTAATAAGATGGGCTCTAAAACTTCAAGAATATAACCTAATAATTAAGTATAAACCGGGAAAGGAAAATAATGTCGCGGACGCACTATCCCGAATAAAACTGGACGATGAAGGAAATGAACTCAAATGCACTGTGTTAACTTCTAAAATCATAGATTCTAGAGAGACAATTATTGCTGAATTGAAAGCTGATCCTGAATTCGGAAATATTTACGCTTATTTAAAAGACCCTGATAATTTCGAAAACCCAGATGTGGCCGCAATAAGAAGTAGAGCACAGAACTATGAGATAATAGATAATTTATTGTTTTATACTAAATCAACAAATGAAAACTTTGAGTATAGGCCAGTCATCCCAGCCTCGCTTCGATTGAGCATTTTGAAGGAATTACACGACGTGCCAACATCGGGTCATTTGGGGATCAGAAAAACAATAAAAAGGGTACGCGAGGCGGTATATTTCCCGCAATTATACAAAATAGTAACTGCGTATGTCAGGTCCTGCAAGCAATGTCAGTTAATTAATGATATTAATTATAGCCCGGCCGGGTACTTAAATAGCATTCGCGCTACATTTCCGAATGAAATATTAGGCATAGATCTTCTTGGCCCTTTCCCCCAGAGTGAGTTAAATAAAAATCGTTATCTTTTAGTAATTGTAGATCATTTTTCAAAGTGGACAGAAATTGTTGCACTTAAACGTGCATCAGCCAAAACAGTTGCAGATGCATTCTTACACAGGTACATTTTCAAATACGGTGCACCGATAAAAGTCATTAGCGATAACGGCAAACAATTCGTTAGCCAAATTTTCGAGAACATTTGCTCTGGACTTGGCATACGCCATATCAAGATGGTTCCGTACAGACCACAGGCAAACATCGCGGAAAGAGTTAATAAAAATATTGTAAAAATAATTCGAAGTTATGTTAGCACACATCACAAGCGCTGGGATGGCTACATAGATGAGTTAGCTTATGCTTTAAGAACAGCAATTCATGACTCCACTGGAAAAACACCAGCGGAATTATTTTTAGGGCGTAAGTTAATAACACCTCTAGATAAATTATTCTTTGTTCAACAAAGGGAACAAGAATTTAGGCAAAAAGATGTGCAGAAATTGATTCATGAGGCGGTTAAAAATTCAGATATGGCAAGAAACAGACAGCAAATTTATTATAATCGAAAACGCCGTGAAGCAGATTTTAAAGTGGGGGACAAAGTTTTAAAAAGAAAATTTTGTTTATCAAATGCACCAGAGTACTTTTCCGCAAAATTGGCTCCGAGATTTGAAGGTCCCTATATTATTCAGGAAATCAAGGGAGCCATATTATACCTTAAGAACGAGAGAGGAGAAACCTGTAAAGCAAGTCCCGACCAGGTGAAGAAGTTTTACGAGAAAAATGATTTTGAAGTGCTCAAAAGTTTCTTGCAGGATTCAAGTTCCCAACAATTGGAAGGTCCAGAAGCAAGGCCGTCTGCTCCGCCACCCAAGAAGCAGAGAACCGCCGAAGAACCCAAGAAGCAGAGAACCGCCGAAGAACCCAAGAAGCAGAGAATCACCGAAGAACAAAGCCCTTCTACAAGTTATGCAAGGATCCCGAAAAGAAGGACTGAAAACCTCCAGACTCCAGCAGAGAAAAAGGTTAAGCGAACAACTACGTCCCGTAAAAAATCCTTGCAAGATAGCAAGAGAAAAAAACCAGTAACAAGATCCCACAACAGAAAAGCAGAGTCAACGCAGCCGCGTCCAGTTCCGGATATCCAAAGAGAAACAAGGCCGCCGATCCTGCGAAAAAAGAGACAACGAGAGCGAAAAGATTTTAACCAGCAGAAAAAATTCAAGCAAGAACGCAAACCGGAGGCCCCCAGAAACAACCATCCAGGTGCTAAGAGGAAAAGGCAGGAACCGGAATACCAACACCCCAAAAGACCAGCACGTAGAGGCCAGAAAAGAAAGCCTATGGAGGAGAGCCAAAGAAGTCAAAGGCGCAGGCTGACTGCTATGAATTCTCTGACATGGACAGAGTTCTGTGAAAAGAGGATGACTGAGTTCCAAGCATCGAAAAGTCAAAGATAAGTTAAACCTTCTATAAATTTTTCTTTTGTTCTGAACTGTTATGTGTAAATACGAAGTTTCTAGGTGTTGAAGGAAGTCAATTTGTCTCGGTTGAGACTCAGTTTTGTTTACTGTATTTAGCGAAAGCAAAGCAAGATTTTATTTTAAGTTTAATGTCTAAGAACAAGCAGTTTATGTTGGTCGAAAGACTGGTTTTGTTATGTTAAAGCCAAAATTTGGCCAGATATAAAATATTTTCGTATTTTATGTATTAATGGAAAATTTAGTTTCAGGGCCGCCAGCTTGGCGAAGAAACGTGAAGTAAAATATCTTTTTCTTGTTCATATTATTGTATATTGTAAAAATCGTATGTATTAGAATTTTGTAAAGATATGTAAATACTTTAAAGCTATGTAAAAGTAGAATTTAGTGGAAAAGCATAAAATTTTACATACTAAAAGTAAATGGCAAAAGAAACCAGTTAAAATCTAAATGTTAACTAGAAGATAAAAATCATGCGTTGGAGCGAAAACCTGTATGTGAAAAGTTGAATGAGGGGGAATTTAGAATGAATGCGACTTTTTTTAGGGTTCTCCACTAACACTTGAGTTTAAGAAGATTAAATATAGCTCATCGAGATTTAGTATGACGGACTAGGGTGTGTCATAGTTGGTTGATCGAATTCTAACAAATCATTGTGGTTAGGGGAAGTGTTGATATACAAAAAACATGAAATACTTCCGTTGGACACCACAAATAAAGTGGAGAACCGGGGCAAAGCAACTTAAATTAAAGTTTGCATGAAGAATGAATGTGAAATAAATAGTTAAATAAGAAAAAGAAAATCATCGAAAAGTAAAATGCTACCGAGTATTAAAGTGTAAATCATAGTGTATTTTCAGTATACTCATACTTGTTCCTTCCATATCCTGGAAGGAAGAAAAGACTGAATGATAAACGACAGCAGAGAGGATTCAGCACGAAGAAATTGTATTAGCGACGCCAAACATTGTAAAATTTCATAGCCAAAAGTTGTTTTATGTAAACGGGGCTCTTGAGTTTTAGGTTAGAATGTTGAAACTTTTCAACAGGTCGTTTCTAGGACCTGCTTCCAAGTGTTCAAAATTCTGGCAAGGGCAAATGTAGGGTTTATATTTATTTTAACTAACATTTATTTTAAGTTCATAGTCCTTTCCTTTTTAGCCTTCATTTTTCCCCTAGAAATGCCCGTGCCAGAGTATGTAAATTACAGTAGCACGCGCAGTTTATTCAAATTTAGCGGAAGCTAGTTGAGTTAAATAGTAGACGAAACGAGCGTGAAAAAGGTCTTGCTTTGAAGCTACGCTGGAGAGATTGCTCGGTAGAATTTAGATCAGCGCGTGTCGGCCTTTGTGCCTAACTTTGCAGAAGTGCTAGACCTTCAACTGTTAAATCAGTAATCTTGCTGAATATCAGCGATAATTAAAAACGCGGTTAGTTAAGATCTCAGAGCCTCGTCGGTAGTTTTTGACATTTGTTCATCTAGTTTCTTATTTTCAGTTTTACCTTACTTTTAGTTCGACCGCCGAGTTGGCGCAGTTTGTGAGCGTCGAGTAGACGCAGTTGTAATTTTAAAAGTACAATAAAAGGGTTTCAACCCCTTCGCACGTTTTTGTGACTCACTATCCCAGTGACTGACAAGTTGGGCCGGAGAGATCTTACAACTAAAAAAAAATCTGAAAGCTTTCAGGTTTTAAATTACGTCCAAAGGGGCGTTTTTTTAACATCTTGTGTGTTATCTTGATCTATTAAATATCATGTTCTTCGCACTTAAACCATAAACTTCAGTTCAACAGAAATATAACAAAATAATTTTAAATTGAGCATATATTTAGAATTTTCGATACACTGTCTCACTCGCTGGAGATAAAAATGTTTTTTCTGTACAACGTTGCCATTTGCTCGCTTTGAAATCCTCGAGTTTGTTAATCAAAAATTCGTCAAAATTTTACAAAATATGAAATCAATAATAAAACAAATTCCAAATTTCCAGTTTCGGCTTCCAGATACGCATATTCGCAGTAGGATTACGTGATTCAAAATTGGATAGCTCTAGGTACCGTTGTTTTAACACAATAAGAGGAACATACATACATTTATGCAGATTCTCCATTATTTAATTTCTTCAAGTATTAATACAGGGCGATAGTATTTGGTGGCAACAATTTTAAAAGTGAAACGGACATTCAGAGTGATTCGACTCAAAATCGCAAAACGAAATTAGTAGGCCTTCTGGGACAAAGCCCCTTTCGACTAATTGTATTTGCTTAATTAGTATTAGAATTTATGTCCTGTTTAATGCTTATCACGATTACATACTGTAGACATCTTAGAGTGAAAGGTTAAGTTAAATAGGTTCGTTGTTTTTGAAGTCAGTTCAGATGTTGGAAGTACGGTTGACACGAATTCTATTCGGTTGGTAATATACGAATAATATAGGAAGAGAGGAAAACAATTTTTTTATTAGAAACTGTTAATAATTTTTTTAATCCTAATATTTTCGTAGAATAATAAATTCTACAGCTGTTGGCCTAGCATGTTTGGAAGTTTCATTTTTGTCAATTTTTGGGTCCGGATATATGGAAGATTGTGGTCGCTTGAAAAGTTTGGAGAGATTATTCTTGCTAAGTATGCCGACTGGTCATAATTGTTTAATGGCATTCTTTTGAAACAACAAAATCGTCTTCCATGATGAAGCATTTGTTAATCGGTACAGCAGGCACCTTATGTCATTGTTGGAAACATGCATAATCTGCGCAAGTTCATAGTATAGTCATAACATCCTTCCAAGCCATTTCGTATGTATTCATGATACAATGAATGCAGATCGTTACCAAACCAAATTTCAAGAACATATCTGGCGTATTATCGGCATTTGGTACAAGTTCAATGATCCCATATTCTTGCATGATAGTGCCCTTTCTCATTTTGTATGAATTGCTAATAAGCGACTCAGCATCAAATTACCCTGATGATGCTTCGTAGTTCTCAAGAAGGGCTAATAAAAAGTCTTGATCTTATTCCCTGCGACTTTTTCTTATGAGATACGCGAATGAAGAAATTTATTGCTCAAAGATTTTGTATTAGTTAGGAGAAAACATTCGGCATATCCTGGAAAGTATACCAGCTTAGTCCAAGATGCCTTAGATATCTTGGTTTAACCTGGACTGATTCATCAAATCAGTCCAAGATGTTCTTAGACAACTGAAAAACTCACGGATAATACTTGCACTTATGCTGAATTTTGACACTAATAGCAGTGTGCATTTTTAATATTGCACTGAAATTATATTATTATAACCTTTCATCCAAAAATCTTATTCCATTACGTCATTCAGTTACTATTTACAGTTATTAACAGATTTAATACGATGTTACTTTTGACCTGTTTTCTATCTCGAGAAATGCTATCAATCAGATCTTGGATGGAGCTTAGATAGATAGTAATAAATGTTTTCTAATGGCGTCCATTATTTATAATATAAATATAAGGTTACAGCCGGAAAACATCGCGGTCGAAAATGTCGCGGAGAAAACAACACAAGACGAAAACTTCGTGGTTCAAAATATCGAGGAAGAAAAGAAAGCAAAGAGAAAACGTCACAGTTCTAAAACATGGTGGTACAAAATATCGTCGTCGAAATTTAAGCGGTTCAAAAACTTAAGCGGATTAAAAGCATTGTCGTCGAAAATATCGTGGTAAAAAGTAAAGCACCTGCAAATCATCGCATGACGATAACATCGAAGACATGAGTTTTTCGGGTTTTAAATGTTGTAAATGCATATTCGCATAAAGATATGGAAGCTCAAGAAATATAAACAACACTTTTAAGAATGAACGGAAACAAAACAAGATATAATTTTCATCAAAATAACATCAGATTAACAAACGCGAAGGAAAGTAATTTCATAATTAATTAAGCAATTTTTATAGATGTAACTTCACGCATTTATTTTTCTTTCTGTTTCTAAACATTTTAGGCTGTATCTTTCATGAAACATTTTGAGTAAAACGTTATAAAAAAGATTAATTTATTAATGAACTTTTTTAGTTAACTATGTAAATTTAAAATTCTATTAAGGGCTATATGTTGCATTAATTTTCTAGTCATTTTCAATTTTTAAATGCTTAAGTTTCCTTATTACTTTTTCAGCAAAAATTTATTAATTCATTCAAATATGAAACATAAAATTCCCTCTTTTCTTCTTGCCCTCCCACATCATTGTGCGAAAATGCATTTACAGCTTTTAAAACCTGAAAAACGCATGTGTGCCATGTTATCGTCACGCGATGATTTGTAGGTACTTTATTTTTTACCGCGATATTTTTGACGACGATGTTTTTAAACTGCGAAGTTTTTGAACCACTTTATTTTAGTTGACGATATTTTATTTATACCACCTTATTTTATACCACGATGTTTTAGAACTGCGATGTTTTCTCCTTGCTTTCTTTTCTCCCACGATGTTTTGGACCACGAAGTTTTCGTCCTGCGTTGTTTTCTCCGCCACGTTTTCGTCCTCGATGTTTTTGCCGCGATGTTTTCGACAGACACCATAAATATCCATCCAGCCGATGGGTATTTTCTTTCAGCAATAAGCTGGTACAGCATTAATATTCTCTTCCTGATTGTCTTGTTTGCTATATTCTCTCCTTAACATTCCAGCGGTTGCGAGATTAATTCTTTATTCCCAAACATGCACAAACATGAAAAAATCAGTTGTAAATTTGTAATGCGAGCTGCATGTATTCGTTTGCACTCATTGCCGTGCGTAATAGGAATGCGAGCTGAGCTCGTTGATGGCCATCAAAAGATTAAATGACTTTGATCTAAAAGTCAATAATATCAAGTTTGAGCTTCATAATCTAGTGCCTCACGATTCCTTGTCGATAATCCTGAAAAGTAAACAATCTCTAGCTACCTGTTTGCCTTGGAATTATATTCAACACTGTCTTTATAATATTGACTTAGCCTTTCTAAACTTAAGAACATTTGAGTGTCTATCAAAGATATGAAAAGTTTCCCAGGCTATCTGTCCAAGATCCTGGGCATACTGAGCAGTTCCTCTGTTGCTTCTCCATAAATCTGGAAATTCGTAGCTTGAAGTGGAGAATGTCTATAATGCTTGACTTAATGGATAACGTCTCAAATTTTAAGCCAGATATGAATTAATTGTTCTAAGGGCTATCGTAAAAGTGATCTGTAATAAAGGAAGAGATATAAGTCCTAATCTGTATTAATGAAGATGTATAAAAATTTAACTACTTTTAGTAATTTAACTAGTTTAGTAACTAACTAAAATTTAACTTAAAATCCAGTTTTGCTTCATGTCGATTTCGAATGAAAAACTCCTCACATTTTACTTCTTTGTACGAAGTAAAAAGGAAGTGCTGTAATCGCGAAAAATTTCGCTTATCATATATCAACGAAAATATTCATTTTGACCGCTATCGAATGCAATTTAATTATGTTTTTGTGTGAGGTTCTTTTCCCCCTAAAACATTATAAAACTGATTTAAAATGTACTATCAACAATTTAAAAGTTCTTTAAGTGCGGCTAAGCCTAATCATTTTTTTCATAGCAGCCATATTCATTTACATTTGAAACTTAAGAGAATTGTAGATTTTTTGCTAATCTGGCGAAACTAAGTTTCGCAACAACAAAGGTAACGCCTTCTTTTATTATTGAAAATTAAATCATGCTTAATCAATTCTGGAATTTGTTCGTGGAAATAAGTGTTTAAGATTTACTTCGAAATTTTTAATATAGATATTTAGAGTTTTTGTGTATTTTTGCCTTGTTGCGAAGTGAGAACTGAATTAATTGAATGAGAAATACCGAAACGTCTGTGAAAAACTGTTTTTTTTGTTTTGTTTGTTTTGTTTGTTTAATATGTTTTACACATCGTTTTAGATTTATTATAGTATTTGAATTGATTAGGTAATGACAACGATTAAGTAATTTTCCAGGTGATATACATAATTTTTGTGCATTCTGAATTATAATATGAATGAGATGTAACGCTGTTAAGTGATCCTAGAGCTAGGGTGTCGCTATGGTAAACAAATATAGTGAATTTTAAAGAGTGCGTTTACTCTATTGTGCTTTATTCGTTATCGACGAAGTAGATTAATTCAATCCAATAAGTTCAAATGAAATGCCGGAAAAAAATGTGCATAATTTAATATTCCGTTAAAAGAAGTCATGTGGTGTACACATCAGTTTTTGTTTTTAATCTAAGTGAAACAAAGTTTAAATTTTTGCAATTGTTAAAATCACTAGTGTATACATAGCTGACTGGAACCGTTTGAAAAACTACGTTTATTTTTCCAAGCAGTTACCTTCAGTGGCTCCAAAACATAAAGAAAAGATATATAAATAAGAGAAAAAAGGTATCACAAATGTAATCTAAAATAACTCAGTATAATATATTAAAAATTTTAAAATGAATAAAATTGAAGAAAAATTACGGAATTTTTAATGGTTACATATATAATAAAATGTATATGCATGACGCAAGATTCCTTTAAAATCATTGCCGTTTATACTTCTGATGGTTCTTTTCCATGAAACTGTAACTGTACTTCCCCTCCATCAAAGTAAGCTCATATATGTACTATTTCTTGGATCTCAAAATAAAATGGCTCAGGAAATACTTTCACGTTAGAAGAAAAAAAGGACGAAGCATAAATGAGCCGTTATCCAGAATATGTTCAGAATAGATTCGATGCCAGAAAATCATAAACACTGGACCCCAGATACAAATGCGTGAAGGGCACATCGTTTAGGGATACATAAAGTCGGTCATCTGTCGCACAAAAGGAGTTAAATTCCACACGAATCGCTATTTTATGACATCAAGGGATTTTATCGACTTTACATTTTTTCCCTTTTTGCGATTCCACTGAATATTATCCCTATTTTGAACTTTAAAGATATAAAGAACATGATGAATATCATTTTTCGCAGGCTTTCTAGAATCGATTAATCGTGCGGTTAAAATAAAACCCTTTTTCCGATAATGGTGAAATGATCGGAAATTTAATGGTTACTTAAACTGGAATTTTATAATTAAGTACCAACCTTATCTTTAGAAACTAATTAATTATTTTTAAACCCAATTAGCTATTTGAATTACTTTATCGGATAATATATTAGAGTCTAGAGTATAAAACGGAAAGATAAACGTATTTAAAATGAAATATTCTTTTATGAAAAAAACCTTAGTAGATGAAAGAGGGATACTTACATTAATTAAAGCCGAAAGGAACAGAGTAGAATAAAATGCTAACGAAACTTAATGGAATAAAATTCTACAATCCAGAATTCAATTAAAATAATAAGTATTTTTATTAACCTTGTTTTATTATCATCAGCTTAGAGACAACATTTAACTGGTTTAAACGCACAAAAAGTTGTATATAATTTACTATCATCTTTAGACATAGAAACCCCGACATCTTAGTCACATATTTTTAACTAATGAATTTATTTATTTTGACACATTCCTAATCGGAACTCTAGTATATCACTAATTGGTAACCAAGTAATTATTTTGAAATTTAAAACTCAACGACTATAAATTCCAGTGTTTCCACGTCAAGAAATTTTTAAAATGTAATATGCCAAAATATATGTATAATAAGTAAATAATATATTATTTTTCTGCAAAAAAATTATTTTTCCGCTATACGTTTTGCAAACTCTATTATTCAAGTGTATTTAAAAAAAATCTAAAAGCTTTCAGATTTTACATTACGGCCAAAGCGATGTTTTTTAACGTTTTTTGTGTTACCTTTATTTATTAAATATCATGTTCTTCGCACTTAAATCATAAAATTTAATTCAACAGCAATATCACAACAAAAAAGTAATCTCGCGCTTAAAATAACCGTACGAAGATGCACGCGATGTTAATGTTAGTGGAACGCTTTGAAATAGTTGAGTTTTTTAATCAAAAAACCATTAAAGTTTTACAAAGTAGGAAATAGATAATGAAAAAAATTCCAAATTTTGGCTTCTAGATGACCATATTCGAGTAGAGGACTACGCTATTCAAAATCTGATGTACAGTTTTTTTTTAACAATGAAGGAAACTTACATACACTCATGCTGATTCTTCATTTGTAGAGACATTAGGTTTTTTTTTCGATGCAGAAGAGGTGAAAAATGAGCAACGCCTTCGCCGGGAATCGAACCACGGACCTCTCGGTTACGCGTCCAGCATGCAGACCACTACACCACGAAGGCGTGCGAAGAAGGCGGGAGAAATACCTTATACATTATTTAATTTCTTTAAATATAATACAGGGCGATAATCTTTGGTGGCAACAATTTGATAAGTGATTCAGACTTCTAGAATGAACCAACGTAAAATTTCAAAACGAAGTTAATAGCCCTTTTGTGCTAACGCTCCTTTGGGCTAATAAATGAATTATTACTTCAAACTTGAAAATAATCAATTTTCAATAACTATTTTTAGTTAGGAACATTGGCAGGTGAATGAACAACTGCATATTAAAATTGCCCTGAGTAATCTCAAATAAAGATTGCGCCAATCTTAAACAAAAGTACCTGAAATGACAATTGTATAATCTTGCACACAGGAACTTATATCATCTGAGTAACTTCAACTGATAATTTCCTAAATTTTGTATTTTCGTGCTTCGTGTTAATATATTAGTTGATGGTCTTCCAAACAGCTCTTCAGATGAAATGCTTTAAATGTAATCTAAGCCACTGTGGCTTATTAAGATCCATTCTTCGTGGTATGCAATATCCAGTTCAGTATCCATGACGACAATTATTGCCTGCGGTATTTGAAGTCACTGGAAATCTACTAATCGCTGTTTCGGCTAGTAGTCTAAGCTGTTATTCAGTGAGTTATACTAGAGGATAAAATGAAATGATACTGATGATAAAATTCTTTCATTAAATATCTTAAATGAATAAGGTATTTATACTTCCAGCTCATATAAAAGAATATTTTGATTCATGAGAGTTAAGGTGCCTAAATGATCATTTACTGGCTTCATATCAAGTTTTACAGAGGCTGTTCGCACATTTTTTAGACGATTTTGGTAAGAGGTAATAAAAAATCGTTTGCTGCAAAAGAAGTAATTGTAATTGTACTATGTTTTTAAAAGTCAAAATTATCGTCTGTGGCTTGAAAGTTTTGTTTTTATTCAAAATTGCGAATTTAACAAAGCTGGGGTTCGAAGGCTACATTTACGCTCTTTCCGAAGAGAAATATGCATACTCCGTTATCTAAAAACGAATGTGACACTCATGGTTTTGTGATATCTAAACCGTCGATAGGGAATATCATCAACAAGAAAGGAAAATAAACGTCAAATTGCAGCCTCCAGTGGGATAAAAATTCTAAACAAGTATCCAAGGAAAAAAATGTTATCTTCGACTATTGCAAAGGTAGTTAATGTTAATTAACTACCTTTGCGTTGTTTAATGTTAAAAAAAAATCCCCCTAGTCAAAGGACAGTTGCAAAATCATTAAAATGCTCGGTGTTTGCTGTAAACAAAATAATAAACGTTCATTTAAATCTTAAGAAAGCGAAAAAACGTAATGTGCATCGTCTTATTCCAAAGCATATCGCTCGACGCAGGACACACTGCAAAATTCTATATGAGAAACACTTATCCAAAGAAAAATGGAAAACAATTGTCGCAATAGATGAAGCATGGGTGTATTTAAATGACTGTAACAAAAAAAGAGCCATTTATTATCATAAAAGGGTAGAAAAAAATTTAAGTACATAGTTCAAAGAATCGAAAGAAAGTTTTTCTAAGGGATTCATGATTGTTGCTGGTTTTTCTTATAATGGCAAGTTAAAAATAAAGAGAGTGCAAAAAGTGTCAAGATTAACTCCAAATACTATCAGGAACGTATTTTATCGCCAATTTTTCTGAATGAAATACCATCGCTTTACCCACAGTGCCATCCATCTGTGAGACTCCATCAGGACAAAGCTAGCAATCACACATCAAAATCCACCGTAAATTTCCTAAAAGAAATGGACCAAAAAACTGGTATCAAGGCCATACCCTTCACTAATATCCCTACTAAATCTCCCGATGTGTCACCTATGGATTTTTGTGCTTTCGGACTTTTAAAAACTGCATTATCCAAACGTTGTCCCAAAACCCTAACAGGACTCTGGAAAGCTGTTCGGGAGGAATGGAATAGAATACCTATTCCGACACTTCAAAAGGCATTATTATCCTGGAAATTGCGGTGTCGAAAGATAGTTCAGAATAAGGGATGTCAAATAGAACATTTAAAACACAAGAATTTTATGTAATTTAGTTTTGTGAATACAATATACATCGTCTAAAAATGTGCGAACAGTCTCTGTAATGTTACGCCTCGAATATGAAATAATTTTTCTGAGATTGTAACAGATATTTTTTAGATTATATTTTTCAAACCTAGCATTTCAACACAAATAATAAGTTTGTAACTAATATAAAGTCTTTAAACAATAAGAAATATTATTAAAATACCATCTCAACCGTTACGAAATTAATTTGGAATAAGTTGCACAATTTTTTTTTTCAGTTTCCATTGGAAAGAGTTTTATTTCTCTCAGCTTGCTTTAGTAAGACACATTTTGTTTTTGAGACAGACAGACATTAAAAAAGACGCTTTATTAATTTTATGTAGATTTTTTCTGAAAAGTTTTTAAAGTTTATTAAACAAAAGTTGCTAGTTACACGGTACTCCGCGTAGAAAATTACATGAAGATTTATTGCTGATCTATAAAGAAAGATTAATATATTGTTGCGTGCGTACGGGCTCGTTATATATTAAATGTCGTTGAAAAGTTAACAAAATTTATTCTTTCCACAAGAAATAAATCAAAATGCTAAAGTATTTCTTCAGAGGTATTCGCACAATATCACAATTTCTCAAACGTTTAGCAAAAACTCAGTTCTAAACAGATAAAATAATTCTATCTCACAGCGAAATCGCTACAGTAAACAAACAGCAGTTCGCTTTTTACAGCTACAACTACAACAACAACAACTGAGATGAGGTGTTTCAATTCGGCTTTTATAAGCTTTTTAATTATCAGTAGAACAATCTTGATTTTTCTAGATTTTTCTAGATGGCAACAGTAATTACGAGATATTTATTTATTAAACATTAAATGCACGCGCTCTTTTATTTTTATTTTTTTTCCCAACCAGCTTTCTCTTCAAAAATCGTCTGCGTTGCACGGGAAATTTAAAGCAATTTATTTACAATTCTAAATAAATAGCCAAATAAATATGAAATCCGTAACAACATTTTGACAGAAAGGAGAAATATAAGCATCTTGTGTAGTTATAATGTAATATAATTCTCAATTATACTGTAACGTTGATAAATAATGATCAAAGGTGCAAATTTAATGTTTTTAAAAATATGTAATCGCGCATATTTCAATACGTAAATAGTTTGTTATATTTGTCAACTGTTAATTTCTGACTCATTCACTGAAATATGCATTAAGAGAATTGTTTTTTTACCTAATTTTGTATAATGGCTACAATTTGATTTATGTATCAAAAGAGTCATCACTCTGATTTCGGTTAGCAGCAGCTTTTAAATGGTGGTTTCATTTTCTCAGTTCTAAGAACAAAAGTTAATTACTTGAGATGATATTTCATAAACAAAAATCATTTCCGAGAAGCAGATTACATTATGTATATGCTCCACATTAATATACCGTATACCATTTATCATAGGGATTTTTTCTTCCTCCTAGCTTGTCTTCGTGGTGTAAATGGCTCCACATCTAGATAACAATCGGAGAGCTCATGGTTCAAATCTAAAGCAAGGGCATAACTGATTTTTTTCTGTTTTCTCTTTCCAAAAGCCTGTATCTACATCATAATATCAACAGCTACTTTTTGCAGAATGCATTGAAAAAAAAAACACTATTGGGAGAATAATCAACGAAAAACTGACGAATTTGAAACTATTATTATGATTATTATGAATTTAAAACAATTATCATGATTAGTTGATTCTCGGAATTACTGGTTTTATGCCTAAAAATTCAGTAATTTTTGTGAAAATCTTAAAGTTGTGATCTAAAACTAAATAAGATAAGTTACATCGTTACCAAATTCTATCGAATAATGAATAAATTGGTTTAGTAAAATGGTTACAAGCCTTTTTATTTCTTTAGAGTTTCAACGTAATTTCCAAACATCGAATTTGTCGTAAACAAAATCGGTTTCGAAACTCTTCGTAATCTATATATAAAGAAGAAAGTCTGTTTGTTTCTCCTCCAATAACTCAGTCCCTACTACACTGGTGTGCAAAAATTAAGGACGAAGTCGAAAAATTAGCATATCAGCTGAACGAAGAGGCAGAGTGGACAGAAAGACCAATCAGGAGATTAAGTAAGGTGATGTACGGTAGCACATGCGCAGATATGCAGGTAGACGTAATGGGGGAGTGTCTGAGTAGTATAAAGCATGTTGTCGGTGTAAGATCAGTATTTCTGGCAAAGAGATTGCACGCCGTATAGCAGCTAAAATCACACCGAGTTGCTGCCTCAGCGAGAAATGGCGAATAATCAATCTGCTAGACGACATCTGGATGCTTTTACTCGAGGTCGAATCATTGGGAAGTTGGAGGAAGGCCGCAGTGTGACAAGTGTGGCTGCAGAGTTCGGAATTGCTCACAGCATCGTTTAACGACTTTGGAGACAATTTCAAACTACAGGAATAGCTATCCGGGGGATTTAGTAGTGGCCGTTCACGAGGAACCACACCCGCAGATGACCGGTATATTGCCTTACAGGCCAGAAGAAACAGGCGGCAGACAGCGGGAGAAATCGCTAGACACACGACACCCGACTGGACGACCGATATCGCATTTTACCGTGGCCAGAAGACTGCACGGTGGTGGTCTGTTTGCACGACGCCCTGTACGGTGTGTACCTCTAACGCCTGCCCATCGGAGAAGGCGTTCTCTGTGGTGCCGGGAACACCGGAATTGGAGAGACAATGAATGGGGACGAGTAATCTTTACAGATGAGAGCAGATTTAGTCTGAGTTGTGATTCTAGACACATACATATCCGGACAGAGCGGGCAACACACAATGACCCCTTCAACATCAGCAAAAGGGACTGTTTTGGAGGTCGCGGAGTTCTCGTTCGAGCAGACATAATGCTTGGTAGCCGGACCGACCTTCATATCTCCCAAGGAGGTTCGTCACCTGTGACTGCTATTGTAACGAGGTTCTTCTTCCTTACATGCGTCTTTTCACAAGGGCTATGGGTCCTCAGTTCCTCTTCATGGACGACAACGCTCCACCTCATCGCACAGTTACTGTCGAAGAGCTGTTGGAGAGTGAAGATATTGAGCACATGGATTGGTCAGCAAGGTCTCTGGATCTAAATCCCGTCAATCATGTACGGAACTTACTATGGAGACCCGTGGCAGCACGAAACTTACTAGGGAGATCAGTGGCAGCACGTCACTTATCGCCAGTAATGATTCCGAAACTGCGATTGGTGCTACAAGAGGAACGAGCAGCAGTTTCTCAACAGCTCATTAACAACCACATATCCAGCATGCACAAATGATGTGAAATCTGCCTAGCAGTCAGGGGAGATCATATCCCCTATTAAAGACCGGATTTTTCTTGCTGGACACCCATCACAGGGATGTTTCGGCCTTCAGTCGCATTGCGCTCCATGCTACTTTTTCAATAAAGCTTCTTTTTATCCCTCTGATTTCTCTTTTAGTAAGTGTTGCTTACATTACTCATGTCTTTACTTATTGGGGATCTTACGGTATTAAATGTGTTGATTTGGAAAGCTTTTGTACAAAGTTATACTGAAAAAACCGTCTCGTCCTTAATTTTTGCACACCAGTGTATAGCTACCGTCACCTAACTTTCTAAAGTTCTTTTCTGGATACTGGAAAAGGTCGACGTCCACTTTTTTCCAAAAAACATAGTTAAAATCAGAAATATTAATTAAAAACTCGGAAAAAATAATAATTTTCCCCCTCATTTATTCGAGTGGCAACAGTGTCGCAAGCTACATATGAAAACCTGCTTTATTTCGGAAGTTGTTGCCACTGCTCGTTTTCAAATACTAGAGTTTGTTAATAAAAAAATTCTAAGTTTTACGATGAAATAAAAATAGCACTGCCAAACATTAAATACATTATTCTCGATTCCAAAAATTTACGGGAAGCCATTCGGACTATTCCCATCTTCGTACAACCTTAATCAGCCGAAATATTAATTAAAAACTCTGAAAACACTAATTTTCGCATTCATTTTTTCGACTGGCAACAGTGTTCGCATTGGAGATAAAAATGCTTTATTTCGAAAATTGTTGCTACTGCTCGCTTTCAAATCGTAGAGTTTTGTTAATGAAAAATTTGCTAATTTTACGAAATCTATACATAAGAGAATGTCTGTTTGTGTGCTTGTTTGTTTGTTTGCGTTATTGGTTTCTGATCGATTATGACAAATTTTTTTGCCACATTTAATCGATTAAAATTGAATACAGGTGAAATATTGGATGGAACTGGAGCTTTTACGACCATTTGATTAGAAAGACGAAAATCATTAAAAACTGAGTGCCATTGTTGCTGATACAATGAGAGAGAATTAGCTTATTTTTCTATCGAAATTTTTTATGTAGGTTCCATATCGCATCAGAATGAAAAATGTATGACTATAAATCGTATTTTTTGCAGCCTTATTAGAGAAGGATTGATTTCAGCGCTATCGTTCTCTCTGTTGTTAGATGCATTACTCTCAAACTAACTAAACTGGCATCGGAGACTTTCGCTAGTAATCGTGTAAAGACATTAAATTTTTTTTTGAAGTAGGAAACACGAGAACTCTCTTTGTCGAGATTCAAACTATGGATCTTTCATAGACGGACTACTGCGTACGGTAAATAACCACTTAAATGGAACTGATATATTTTTTAATCTGTTGTAAATAGTGCTGATAAATCTCTCTTAAACAAACAGTAATCATAAGAATCTTTGTCTGTTCTACAGAATACAACAAATTTAGATTTGGAATACATATTTCATATTCTATCTCCCAGAAAATTTTAGTTTTCGTGTTAAAAATTTCATTCAGATGTCGAAAAATAAAAAGCTTTCTTTCAAACTTTAAAACACAATTTGATTGGCTACTTCTTCCATTTCCAAGACCAAGGGCACAGTTCATCAAAACCTTTTGTTCACCCGAAATACACGAAGCGCATAAGAAGCTTAGTAAACTTGCTCCCTGGCCATTGTTTTTCTCATCTTTTGCTTACCCATTTATTTTCTTTTACTTTTTATGGAAAATCATTGTGGAAACACCATCCTCACCTCCTCCCATAGGCTAAAGGGTAATTGGCAGTGCACGTGCTAAAGGACCTGGCTTAAGCAGTGATCTGTGCTGAAAAGAACGTTAGTATCTTTCTAAAAGAACGTTCTGTTGCATCGCGTGACCAAGGTGAGGTGGGTAATCGGGCTCGTGATCTGCACTCGTAAATGTGGCCACACGCAATCATCTGCGGTGAAAGAAGATCTGGATAAGCCGTAACGCTTCGCCTGCGACAAAACGTTTGGCCATGAAGGGAGAAATATGTAGAATAACATGTATATATTTATCATAAATTCAGGAAAAGCACTGGTAGTTCTTTTCACAGCAGTGAGTTTGAAATATTTTTCAGCTGATTCGAAGCCTAAAATATTTTAAGCTGCGATTCTGTAGCAGTAGTTCTCAGCCTTTTTTGTTCCATTCACTCCTTTCACCATTCCTATACGATCATCCTCCCTTCCTTTCAAAGCTTGAAGAAAATAACATATTTCTATTTAAATTTAGATTTTGTTTGACGTGTTTTATAATTTAAACAATAAAAAGCATAGAAAATATTCGTCAATACCAAAATTTGAATAAAAACAGATTTTTATGTTCATAAACTAAAGCTAAATACTTAAAAGGTAAATAAAAGGCTGATCACATTTTCCTTCTGAAACTATGAACTTCCTCCCTAGTTAAGAGCCTCTGTTTTGAGCTATATGGTTTTGCTCTATACGGGAAAACAAATCTAGTATATTTGTACTGATATTCATTTTTATTTATAGTATAACTCTTCATCCATTATTCTTATTCTTACTGATGGTGAGGACTTATTACGTCAAGAGCTGCTTATATGCCTCCTAAATTAAGAAAATTTCGTTTTCCATTCTTCCGTTTTTAAGCTTGAGACAGCAAATAAAGACTGAAGAGAGTTTTTTATTGCATAAATGTGGAAAATTAACTGAGGCCTCCCTCCGATTGGAACACTGAATCTTCTAACTGTTTACTGAATTCTAAAAACTATCACCACAACAGTATGCACGATGGACTGTGATAATTCCATCGATTCTGCTAGTTAAGATTCTAGATAGAATCGGCTATGATCACAAGAGTCAGCGTCTTTGACTTGCTAACTTTCTAAAAGAAAGAAAATTTATTCCTAATTTTAATCTTCTCTTCGCTAATTTTTCTTTAAACAATATTTCTATTGTATAATTTAAAATCCAATCCCCTTTTTCTCAATAAAAATTTTTAATAAAATAAATATTGTTCTGAGGGAGTGTACTCGCCAATAAGCATATTAGTACTGTGGTGACTGTTCTGAAGCATCTATCTGTATGAGGATCAAGAACCAGGCTCTCTGGAGATTATCCAGTTTCATACTGAGACGCAGACACTCAGCCAGCCGGCAACCCTATGCACCTAGGAGTGAAAGTACACCATATATAACCCTCATGATGGCGTATTTAATCGACAGCCTTTCTCTTGAAGCCATCCTTTTATAGAAAGTCAAAATTCTGTCAGCCTTCCTATGAATTTCCTTAAAATGTGATATAAAATTGAAACGGCTGTCGATTATAACGCCAATTATTGTATATATTCTTTCTTCTTTCCAAAATATTTCCTTTATTTGTTGAAGCTTATCCTTTGGCCGTTTTAACTGAGGATTTGTTGCATTTTGGCCATCCTGAAGAAAAATATTCCAATAGTTTTATTTAATATTGTGTTTAAGTCTTCTTTGGTATTTCAGTCCTCCAAGTTTGTGCTAAGTTCCATAAAGAGATTTTCTACAGTTTTCAGATATTTTCCTTTAATGAGGATCAGGAGATCATTTGTATTGGTAAAAAGCTTCATGCTTTCCTTTAAATTCTTTTAACAAGTTATTTGAAATGAGGTTTCTATGTAGTGGAGTTCTGCATGACCGCTGTGGGCAGCCCTTGTAAGTTTCCATTGTATAATATAGATACTTTGCCTCCAAAATTGTAAAATATTTGGCATTCTGTAAAATAATTATTTAAAATATTAAAGGCCTTTTTGAAATTCTCATACCGATGAGTTTTTGAAAGAGGGAGAGCCAGAGCATGAAGGCAAAAAACACCACTCGAATCTAACGAGATTGCGAGTACGTGTTCTTGTTTTCGATTGTTTCTTATGTAATTAATAACATCATAAAATACATCTTCTGTGCTCCGCCCAGGCTTAAAACCACCTTGACTATCAGCTAAAATACTTTTAACTTTCAATAAAAACTGTAGTCTATTTAAAATAATGTTTATCCAAAATTTTCCTGAAGACCTACAAAATACGTACCGGTCGATAGCTACACTTATTGTTCTTTGGCATCAAAACTAACTTAGCAATTTTCTAGCAGGTTTCGGCGAAAAGACCATAACTGAAACACATATTATATAATAAATTAAACAAAAAACTTGAATAGTTTTCATATAAATCCCTTGCAAGTTCAATGTGTAGTCCATCCAATCCGGGGGAGCCCCCTAGGTGCATTTGATGAACGGCCGTTTTAATCTCGTCCTACGCAAAATTTTCCTCGTTTTTATTCGTTTTCTTCATATTGATTTATTCCTTTAACAGGTTAAGTAAAATTAGAATTCAGAGGAGTGCCCACATTTTTAAAGTCTCTTTAATATTTCGCTTACTTTCCTCCATATCTGTTTGCCCACTGCCTCATGTCTACTCAAAATTTTGTCTTTTCTTGCCTGTTGCTGTCTTAAAAAATCCTGATAATGATTGTGGCATTTTATAAAGTATTCTATTTTACCGTCGTATTTTGCTTTTTCAATCATTTTCTTTATCCTGGGCTTGCTCCCTTTGATACACAATATTTCTTTTCATCCTGATTGCTTCATCTATTCCATTCACTTAAGAAGACTTTCGTAAATCCCAGACCCTCCGTTTAATTTTTAAGGGCTTCAGCGACCACCACGAAATATCATTATTAGTCCAAAGGGGACTTTGTCCTTGAAGGACTTGTTTTCGGCCTGCGATTTGCGTCGGTTCACTGTGAATGCCCATTTCAGTTTTCAAATCGTTGCCACTAAAAATTATCGCCCTGTATTATATTTAAAGAAATTAAATAGTGAAGAATCTGAATAAATATATATATGTTTCCCGCATTGTAATAAAACGACGATACCTAGAGCCATCCAATTTTGAATGACGTAATCCTACTGCGAATATGGGCATCTGGAAGCCCAAATTTGAAATTTAGAATTTGTTTTATTATCGATTTCATATTTTGTAAACCTTTAACGAATTTTTGATTAACGAACGTAAAGATTTCAAAGCGAGCAATGGCAACGTTGTACAGAAAAAACATTTTTATCTCCATCTTTATGCTCAATTTGAAATTATTTTGCGATATTTCTTTTGAACTGAATTTATGGTTTAAGTGCGAAGAACATGATATTCAATAAATAAAGGTAATACAAAAAATGTTAAAACGCCCCTTTGGACGTAATTAAAATCTGAAACCTTTCAGATTTTGTTTTTGTTTTTGTTCTTTCTTCTTTTTCAACTTTTTGTTCACTCTGTTAGTTCTGCTTCAGATTAGTTCTGCTTCAGATTAGTTAGTTCTGCTTCAGATTCTATGGTCAATTTGCTAGTCCTTGTTTATCCGATATACTTAGTTCTTTTTATACGTATTTCTTCATTACGCCTTTTTTATCTCTGAAGAGTTTTCTTATGTTTACTATTAAAATCTGTGCGCGTCTGTTTATTTCTTTGTGGCATTCTCTACTCAGAAGCTGCGGGGAGTTGAGTTTCGAGAAAAGCACTCCCCCCTTGGATTTCTAAAGTTCCTGGGAAGCTACTTCAACTATTCTCATCTTCGTACGAATTTAATCAGCTCAGATATCAATTAAAATTCTGAAAACGCTAATTTTCACCTTCATTTTTGCCTGTGACAACAGTCTTCCAAGTTGGAGACACATGCTTTATTTCGAAAAATGTTGCCACTGCTCGCTTTCAAATAGGAGCTTGTGAGTAAAAAATTTTTAAGTTTTACAAAATATGAAATAAATATATATTGCCAAACATTAAATATATTATTGTTATATAACGTCCTATTCTTACATTGAAGAAAGCACCCGAGTGCGTGTGACGTCATTGTAAGCCGAAAAGGTTTCGTTAAAATGTCAGCATTTTAACAGCAGCAGATGTAAATAAGGATCATTGAAGGTTCGTGATCCTAACCTGAAACAGCTGTTGTTTCAGGTTAGGATAATTGACACTATATGTTATTGCCACGTTAATTCTTGTATTGATATAGAGAAAAAGTTGTTATATTACAATAAATTTAAATCATGACGTCATATTTATACGTATTAACATGAAGTGTTAAAAGTTTTTTGTTTCCTGGTTTGTTTTTAACAGAAAATTATTTACGAACTGTTTGTTGCTTGGAAAGAATGAACTGATTTCATTCGTACTGAAATGTTTTTATGTATTTTCTTTTCAGGTGTACATAGAACATAAATTTTGCCTTGACCACAGCCGGCTCATCTGGCGGATTTGTCCGCTAATTCGAGAAGTATTTTTTGTAAAGTAGAACATGTTTCTAATTCAACTGGTATTTTATTTGTTTTTAAAATCAAGTAACTGTGATCTTTGAGAAACTCTTCTTCTAATATTTCCAAGTTTTAATCATTATGCGTAGGTCACACTGGAGGATCGGAGAAGTAAATGTGTATATCCCATTCCCATCGGAGAGCAGAAGGTCGGTTTTGAATTAAAATCATTAAAAAGTAAAAGACTGATATATAAAATAAAATCATGTACTAATACTCGCCTGGGTTTAATCATGCCTTCCCCCTACTAAAAAAGTACTTTCCATTAAAATTTCCTAAAATCTTAAAAACCGAAAATGAGAATGAAGTGAACAAAAAAAGCATTCAGGTCTTATAATGAAAGAAATTATGCACATTCAAAAAAGCGGAGAAAATGCTCGGGGTGGAGGAGAATAAAACAACCACAAAATGAGTAAGTTAAAGCTGAATGATTGAAGTTACAGACTTTATAAAAAACGCTTTTTGACACACTGCTCCATAACAACAAATGTTAGAATTTCCAGAAGGCTTAGCTTCAGTCGCAAGATATTTTATTTCTTACTTACTAAGTCATAAATATGCACATACTTAAACGAAACTTTACCGTTACTCAACACAAGAATAAGAGCAAAAAATATTCAGCTACATTTCTAAGGAGGAGAAAAATAATTTTAATAATAGTAAAACTACCACAATATGCTTGATTTACCATGTTATTTCATAGCTTGGGAAATAACGTTTAAAATATGCTGCATTAGTGTCCAATTATAAACTAATTCAGTATCTAAGTTCCAGAAACAAGAAATATGTAAATTTCAGCGTAAGTCTTTTTTAAAATTGTAAGGCTTTTAAGTTAACGTGCTGTTATGAGTGGTGGTTAGCGAAAAATACGGCTGCTTTGATTGGATTATATTCTAGTATAATAACTGACAAGTGATTTGTATTGCATCCTCATGACCATGACATAAAATTATCAAATCATTGAATTTTTGCCATGCGATCATTGAAGGTTCGTGAGAGACTTTTTTTTTTTTGGCTACTGGTGTTGGTAGGCAATTAACTTTCAGTTCGTGATGTACAAAAATTTATGGATGCCATTAAAATAATAATGAACTGTAGCTTAATATGATTTACGGCTGAAATAAAAGGGCGGATATAAAATTGTTACTAGGATATTGAAATATTCTCAGATGAGTACAAATTTACAGTAACACTGTAAGTTAATTTCTGTTATTATACATCAGATTAATTATATCTCTAAGGCGAGTAAAATATTTTAGTTTTTTTTTTCTTTGATGCAGAAATTCTTAAATTAATAGATATTATAAATTAAGTATAAAATGCACTGAGAATTAATTACATTTAAGCCTTATTTTATAACATTCATTTATTTAATTTTGCCTTCATTTTAAACATATTTAAAATATACACTTACTTCCAAAAGTTAAGCACCAAGATGTAAAATGCAAAAAAATCAACAAATACTGGTTTGATTGACACAAAATTCGGCAGGAAAGTAGCATATATATTTATGCATAAAACAAAATCAATAATTATATACAGAAATGAAAACAATATTAGATTTTTGTAAGTTATCAGATAATGACATACTGGAGACTTAAACAGAATTATGTATAAAGGAAAAATAAAAAGGCATAAAATGAAAAATAAGGACATTAATAGGGTATGTGATCCCCCCTCATCTGTATACAAAGTTTACACCTTGTGACCATGTTTTCAATTAGGTGGTCAACCACTACAGAATTAAGCAACCGCCATTCTTCTTGTGGAGCAGTTTCCAGCTCAATACGAGTGGCTGGAGGTGGGAAACGTGAAGATACAGCACGGCCGAGAGCATTCCGAAGATTTTCAATGGGATTAGAGTAGGACGAATATGCTGGCCACGCCATACGGGCAATCCCTTCACTCTCCATGTAGTCATCCACGATGTCAGCTCTATGGGGACGTGTGTTATCGTCCATTAAAACAAAAGTAGGGCCAACTGCTGCAGCGTACAATCTCACAATGGGTTCTAGATACACAAGTGCGATACATAAGTCTCGGTACCGAACAGCCGTCAAAGAACCCCGTTTAAAGATGTTCAGGTCGGTGCGATATCCTAATGAAATCCCTGCCCACAGCATAATGCTTCCGCCTCGGAATGCTTGATGTTCGGTACGATGTTTTGGGACTCATTGCGTGTTCGTTGTACACGCTATATCCTTATACGCTCGTCATCTGGCTCCATAGGTGTCACACGTGGGTGGTCGCTCTGCGATTTCGTTTGGCTACAATAGCAATATATTGATCTTCCGCTGGGGTTGCAACCCTTGGACGACGGCCACGGCCCTTCAGACAACTGTCTGTGTGGTTTGGAATTATTTCCATAAACGTGAAATTACAGAATGATGAACGCCGAAGAAAAGAGCAACATCTGTGATCGACTGTTCTGCTTCAATACGCCCCACAGCAGACCAGCGGTCAGAATCTTCGATTCGTCTTCTGAAAGATCATAGAAACACGTATGTCTTGAAAATTGTACGAAAGTTTTAAACACCTTCTACCAGCACTTACAATCAACTTCTGTAGCCCTTCATAAAGTTGACTTCTTATAAGACTGCCTTTTTTTTCATATTTCTTGATATGTAAACGCGATTGGCTGTTACCTAATATATTTGCATACTTCCATCTACCTCTGCAGCGAATTGCATCCTCTTCAATTCTTATTGGCTTCCGGAAATCAGCATTTTCTTCTCCCTGCTTAACTTTTGGAAGTGAGTGTAGATAAATAATGGAAAACAAAATACGTGTAGTCGCAAAGAAATCTTTAATTTCAATCAATAACTGCAGATTAAATAGATCAGTCATGAATTTTTAGTGTCCTTTTGATAGAAATTTTAAGGTTATAATTAATTACGCTATATTATCTGGCTTCAAGAAAAGCACAATATACCAAAGGTTTTATTTCTCACAATTTTTCACGGAATAAAACTCGTTTTCAACAGATTTTTCATTTTTCATTTGACAGAGCAAATTTAAGAGCTATTTAAAGCGCTTTGGACTTGCTTCTAAAGCTTTGTGTAGCTGCGGTAGAGGCGATGAGGATATAAAGCGTACTCTTCTTGAGTGCACTGATCATATTCAGCAAAGGAAGATATTTCAGGCAACTTTGATGCGCCTATCTCTAGCTAGACCACCAATTTTTCTGCATATTTTTGGACTAAAGAGAGAATTTCTGCTTTTCGGAATTTCATTCTCAATTTAGACTACTGAGTTCTCTTTATTTTATTACTTTTTTATTTTATTAGCCCAAAGGCGTGATAGACCCAAAAAACCATTAGTCTCAAAACAGCATTTTGCGTCGTTTGACTTTCTGCGTTGATTCACTTTTCAAACTGTTGCCATCAGATATTATTTCTATGTATTATATTTAAAGAAACTAAATAATGAAGAATCTGCATGAGCGCATGAATGTTTTTCGCACTATTAAAAAACAACGGTACCCAAAGTTATCAAAATTTGAATAACATAATTCTCCAACTGACCATGGGCACCTGGAAGCCCTAATTTGGAATTCGGAATTTGTTTTATTATCTATTTCATATTTTGTAACACTTTAACAAATTTTTGATTAACAAATTCAACGATTTCAAAGTGAGCAATGGCAACACTATATGGAAAAAAGGATTTTTCTCTCCAGCCCGAGGGACTGCCTGTCGGAAATTCTAAAGATATGCTGTTTTGCTATTTTTTAATATGTTGTGATATTGCTGTTGAATTGAATGTTATGTGGTTTAAGTGCAAAGAGCATGATATCTAATAAATAAATGTAACACACAAAAAAAGTTTTCTTTTGGACGTAATATAAAATCTGAAAGCTTTCAGATTTTCTCTTTCACCCCCCCCCAATTTTTTCCTTTTTTTGTTAATTTTTTTAATCAAAGTAGAAACAGATACAGGTGTTTAAGGTATGAGTGAATAAAAATTAATTTCATTATTTTGTTTTATTTCAAATGTAAATGCGCCATATGCTTTAAAAAAATAAAAATAATTATGTTATTTTTTCTTTTACTTGTTTTTTATTAGCCCAGAAGGACCATTAGTCTTGCAATGGCATTTTGGGTGGGTTCGCCATAAATATCCGTTCTACTTTTCAAACTTTTGCTACCAAATAGTATCGCCCTATAGTATATTTAAAGAAATTAAATAGCGAAAAATCTGCATGAATGTATGTAAGTTCCTCGTAGTGTGAAAAAACAACGGAACATAAGCAATCAAATTTTGAATACCTTAGTCCTCCACCCGAGTATGGGCCCCTGGAAGCCCGAATTTGGAATCTGGAATTTGCTTTATTATCTATTTCATATTTTGTAAAACTTTAACAGATTTTTGTTTAACAAACTCAAGGATTTCAAAGCGAGCAATAGCAACACTGTACGCAAAAAAACATTTTTGTCTCCAGCGCACGAGACTGTCTATCGGAAATTCCGAAGATAAGCTGTTATTAAATATTTTTAGCCCAAAGTGTCAGTAGTCCAAATACTCTCGAGCCGTATATGTGTGTGTAAATGGCAAAAACGCGGATGTAATATAAAGTCTGAAAGCTTTCAGGTTTTTTTTTATTTTATTACTTTTATTTATTTAGTTTTTTTAAATACATTTCTCCCCGTTTGCAGTACTGTTGTACATTTCTTCATCTATTTTTTTACAGCTAGAATTTACTGGTGTAATCCTAGTGGTATACTTTGTGGAAACAAGGAATTGAAATTAGTGTTAACCCCCCCCCCCAAAAAAATTCTGCAATACGAAGTTCTATGTATAAAACTGTGCACTTTATTAAGGAAATTATTGAAGCAACCGATGAATTTCAATTCTTATACAGCAATTATAACTTTTCTATGCACTTTCTTCATTTATGTGTGGTATGGTAGATAAAAGTAAGAAACAGTGGTAGTTTTCCTCTGATCTGGTCTTCAATGGGTGAAGGGTTGACGAGTAGTTATTTTGTGAATTTCCTGCATTTACAATTGAAAGTTTGCAGAAAGTATGACCCCTGGCGTCCCATACAACAGGAACACTAAAGGTTTGTTTAGTAAGCATTTTGTGGAATATATTCCTCCGTTCAGGCAAATAGCCCTTGTATACTTTTTGCCAAACTTAAACGAAAACAAATCATGTCTTACAAAAGTTCTATTTCTTTAAAAGAAGAAAACATTTGTTTGTTAGTTTATTTCAGTGCTATCTACTTCCTATAAAGAAATGAATAGTAATTTTTACTAACAAAATTGTTTCGTATGCTAACATGTAACTTAATATAATTACGAAACGATGTTAAAACTTTGGTATTGTCTTAGATTTTACGTTGACAATTTTTTCTTTTATTTTCTTTTAATCGTCTTACAGCTTTAACTGCATCCGAGCGGTAAAGTCGACGTGCATACGAGCCCATGTGTAACGTGAATAGTCCTAGTAAGCTGCTCGGGTGACTGGATCCGCTCTCACTTGTCAACTGTATACGAGCCAGTTCCCTTCGAAAGCCCACCACGAAAGCATCCATCCGCTTAGGCAGATAGCCCTCTAGTGCTGTTGTAATCAAATAAATCAAAACCAGTTTTAACTCGAGAGTTAAAGTACTTCAGTTTTAAATAAATCACATATTTTCTTTTCTTGGTAATAATATATTTTGCTCGTTTTCTTCTATTCAGGATATTTATTATCATTTGGATAAAAACATAATAAGATTTAACTATAACTGACAGCATAAGATCGTTGAATACTAACTTGGGTTCAAACACTGTCAAACAGGCTGGCTTCAAAGGAGGCTTTGTGATTTTCTCCGCGTGTAACATGAATGCGAGCTAGTTTTCTTAGGAAGTTGTTACACAAAGGCATCTTTACCACAAAGGGGTCTCGGTACATTTTGAATCATATTTTTTTGTAAGAACTTTTATCTACTTTTTATAAATATTATTAAATGGTTTTGTAAGACAAAATGATGTAAAGCTGGGAATAAAATACCAGTAATTTGTCTTAATCTAAATTTTTGAAGAAAAAATTAATAATTAAAATGTCTTTTTTCTTCTACAATCTTCAATGTTTTTAACCAAAAATTTTTATTATATTTATTAGAGTTTTCTTAATAACTTTAAGAATCAATTTTGCAAATAAGTAATCATTTTCTGAGAAAAAAATAAAAACACATTTTTATGTAAAAGCTTTAGAAATATGATCTCAATAACATTTTCACTTCTAATAATTTGTCTTGTCTCTATTTTCCAAAACCGATCCTTGTTTCTATTAAGTATATAATTTTAAAAAAGCTCTAAAATTATGAAGTAATTTAAGCCCATATCTGTATAAGTTTCAGACTTTAAATAAAGGGGTTTATCGAAAAAATGCAAACTAAGGAAAAGCAGTTTAAAGAAAGTAAACTGTCTAAATTGTCATTAAATCATTTAAAATTTCTTAAAAATTTTATTACTCAGTTTCAATACTTATATATACATATATAAATAAAACCTAATGCTATTTAACTGTTTAATATAAACATAAATTACAAG